>CAWUFW010015608.1:0-352814 GCA_963921515.1 Calotriton arnoldi | reverse complement strand
ACCACCAAGGACGCAACGTACCGCGGAGACGCAGGTAGGCACACACACAACAAGTGCACGCAAACAGCGCACACAGTGCAAGGGCGGATAAAGCGGACAACCCCCCACCAGCGCGTGCACACTACACATCCACCATTGCATCCACATATGACACACAGGCCAAATCCTAACATCGCGGAACACATGTGTACACACCACCTGGGACTAGGAACCAACCACCCCGTCACGGCCCCAAAGCGCCGATGGCGCCGCCACACATGCGCACAACGCAGAGGCCAACCGCAGCGCCATGCATGCGTCGCACACAGACACAGGGACACAACCAAGCAGCACACACACCAGCCCCACCCCGAACGCACATGACACGTGACAGGCCTGCCACAGACATGTCCCCAACGCCCAATTCACGGACAACACCCAACGCCACACAACCGACGCACACATGTCAGTTAAGTCACGCAACAGCAGGACACACCCCAGTGTAACAAACATGGCGAAGCACACAGCGGCGGCAACACCAACTAGGAGAAGCAGGGCCCCTTCGGGAAGAGGAACGCCAGTACCACACTGAAAAACCCATACCACCCTGCACATATGAACAAGACACATGAAACGGAACACCAAAGAGCCCGGTGACCGACAACAGGTGGCCCAAGAATTACATCCACACACAAGGCCCAACGCAGAGCGGAAAGGCAGCCTGCCGCCCACACAAGGGAGAGCAGACAGCACTGAATGACCTTCCATTCCAACACCGAAACCACAGCCCTACGACAGAAGCCGGTGAATACAGCCATTGTCCAAGAATAGACCAACACAGGCATGCCGAGGGACCGACCACACGGCAGATAGCGCATATCACAGAAGCACACAACGGACGGGGAAGAAAGAAGAAAACACTCCCCCATGTCGGCCACATGCAAGTTAATTGGAAGGAGTCACACAGCACCGACCTTGAACTGTCTGAGAAGCATGTGGGAAGAGGGCCCGTGTCCTCCAAACAAGCCAACAGAACACAAGTCCTGTCTCCCCACGACTACACAGAGCTCACAGCAACCCCGGAGCGTGCACATTGCAGACTGCACACACAGCCGGAGCACGCCACCTCTACGAACCGCTGCGAAATGGCAACCGCAGCACACCTACCCAACTACGCCGAAGAGCTCAAGCTGTACCAAACCAGCACGATACATACATTGGGATGCGATCTCCTGTCCCTGCTGAACGTAAGTTACCGACTGACTTACCGCATCACATTGTTCAGCTGCGTCATGCCCGTCTTCTACTGTCGGAGGTGTCCCTACCAGCATCCCGTCGAGATATGCCTCTCCAACCCGGCATGTCTGAAGGCGGACCTGCTACCACTACTCCTCCCTCTGGACGCACACGACAGGGCCTGCTCTGCCTATGGGGGCATGGCGTATGTGGCCAACATCGCACGCGCACTGAAATGGAACCACTGTGCCTCCACACGACGGATCATCGAGAACAGCTACATCGAATGTCACCCAGCATGCCCCATCATGGTCCTCCAAGGGACAACCTACGAACAACACCTTGACAGCCACCATCCGCTTCATTGGCTGGCAAACATGTACACCACCAATGACATGGAAGCCCTGCTGGGCGGCATCGCATACCTGTCAACCTGTAAATACGTCGGACCACAACGCAGGTTCCCGAGTGACCTATGAAGTCCAACCCCGCACCCATGCTCAGCTTCCGCACGGATCTGGCCAGTCACCACCACAACAGCCATACCAAACGACCGGCAACTGTAACCACACCATCAACGACATCGCCATGACATCGGATATGACCGGGACATGCACACTGTTCCCCATCACATCCAGGAACACCGCATGCATCGTGGGAGGCAGTGGCATGGGCTCTGTGCATCGCACCCACATGGACGGAACTGCACGAACAACCAGGACACGACATGGATCCAGCGCCCATGGACACACACACCGCTCAGTGGACATGAATAGGTCGCCTGGAGTCTGTGGGTGCTGCACCCCTCCCACCCCCGCCCCGGGAATCCCATACCAGGACCTTTGCATGGACGACAAGTGCATACAACAACAACACGACCCCAGTGACTGTGACATGTCCAGTAACCACCACAGTGCAACAACAAGTGGCACGCCGCTGCATGCACGCAAGCACATGCCCTGATGTCATCTCACATGCACGCGTGCATGAGGAACAACCGCAGCAAACCTGTCACATGGAACTGAGATGGACTGTGCCCATGATGCCGAGCGGTCTGGTAGGCTACATGTATACCGTCTGTGTCAAAGTCCGCAGCTCCGCAGCTATACGTAAATGTACATTAGCACAGCCTTGGCCAAGCAGATGTAACCCCACACCCTATCCCATTTGTAATCATGCTCAGTATATCCTCAACATGTATTCCGCTGCCAGTAGTGTCCACTATACTGCATCACAGAGGACAGAAGACTCAATATAATGTTTGAAACCAGAACTGTCTCCGCTGACTCATTTCACAAGTACGAATGAGAGAGGATGAGAGTATGTGAAGTACACGGCAGTCGTGACATGACCATGTAGTCCACTGGTATTGGATGTCAACGCAAATGAGTAGCACTACTGTGGAAGACACACATGTGTCGTGTGAAGTCGTATGGACGCAGTGCTCAGGTGGGTGGGTGCGACGGGTAGATGCGCACATGCCAAGTTGGAGCACGCCGTGTTGGGAGGGCTCATGAACAGTACACCACCGCTTCCCTGGGCATTGTGAGAGGACACCTGTCGGGGGGAGTGAACACGTGTGTGCACAGCAGCCGGGCACACGTACAAAGCGGTACCAGGCGCACCTCAGCCCACCCTCTGTGGACAAGCTGGATCCTGTTGTGCGCCCGCCATGCCCCTTGACAAGGCACACACAGCCCCAGTCGACCAGGTGTAACCCCAACATAGTCAATCCGCACAGGCGATACAGGGCACGGGATGGCAGTGGAGCATGGTGTGTGAGAGGTCTCCTCGCGCTCCTCCTGGTCATATCACGCAGGCAATAGAACCTCAACGTCCAGCATGGCAAAAAGTCAAATGGAAGTGTAGGGGGACGCACCACAGCACGAGCAGCACTGACGTCACGGGAGGTGGCTCGCACCATCCCATCCATTGCCCATCATACCAACCACGCCACATGCCATTGCGACTAAGTGCAAGCGCGTGCGCCACCACCCCTGAGCCCTCCCCAGAGAGGCCAAAGAGTGAATGTGTGGGCCATCAGCCACAGACGGACGCGGCATGGCCGCAAGGGCAGCCACAGCCACTGGGTGTCGCAGGTGGCGGATCCGGAAGGCGAAGACTGTGATGCATAGTCCATGCAGGCCGGGTCTCCATTTGGGGCACCACGCAGGTGGACGGCGTCCCGCCACACATCATACCCTGAGACAGCCCACTCGTGCAACTGGACCCACACATACACTCCTTGCCCTCTCTGGTGCGAGCTTGGGGCTGCCTGTGCAAGCGCTAGCCTCGCAGGTGAGCATGCATATTGGGGGGCGAGGGGAGGACATGAGGGCTGGGCGAAGATGACTGTATCACTGTCAGTTAGTACAAGGGATGACCCAGATGTGGAAAGGAAGAGACGTGTCCCGTGTGTACTGCAACTAGTCGCCAATCCAACTACCCCCATGTCCGGAATGTAAGCCCGCACCTAGGCCCGCCCATCCGCCACATCGAACATACCACCAGCACGACAACCTTCCCATTCGAAACACTGACTGGGGGTGGCGACCAGTGAACAATCATGTGTAGCCTACCCACGCGTACATGTGGGCCCTCCATGATCCATGTCACCTGCGGCAAAGACATGACATGCGCAATGAGGGAAGTGAGGAGAGCTGTCCGCCCCACGCGCAGAAGGTGCATCAGCTCCACAGACCCAGCAGCGAGTCCAGCAGGGGTCACATGTGCAGGGGCAGCTGTGCCTGGTGTGAAGGCACATGCATATAGACAGCACATCGACCAATGTGTAGTCTGCCCACATCCACAGTCCATCATCATGCGGACATAGGAATTGAACACAGGGCAACACATCTTAGCTGGTGCACCCACCGTGACCAACAATGCGCAATCATCGACGTACCCGCCCTGTGCATGGCCCCCCACCCAACGGAGGCACATCCAGTGCCACCATCCCACACACACAAGCCTTCCACGGAACATGCTGTGTCCAATGGTCAGTACAGAGTCAGCGCCCATCTGG
This sequence comes from Calotriton arnoldi, assembly GCA_963921515.1. Taxonomy (NCBI): domain Eukaryota; kingdom Metazoa; phylum Chordata; class Amphibia; order Caudata; family Salamandridae; genus Calotriton; species Calotriton arnoldi. The sequence goes on along the minus strand of CAWUFW010015608.1, from coordinate 348,574 downwards.
TGGATCCTGAACAGGAGACACATGCACACACATGCCAGCTCCCACTATGTACGACTGCCACCTGGCACGTGCAATGTAACCTCTCACCTGTGACGTGTGACTGCAAGCACACAGCCGTCTTGGCATGGGGCTGTCAATGTGGACACCAGTCAATGTTTCGGGAGCTGTGATCCGTACAGTGCTGTACATAGGGTGCAGTGCTGACACCTACTACTGTCTCATATCCCCTCGTGCCACAGGTCCCACTTGTATTGGCCGCTCAGCCCGTGCCCACATCGTCGTCGTCGTGTGCCATACTCATCCAGCCTCGGAAGCAGTACCATGCTCAGCAGACACTCATGTTGCCGTGGCGTTGCCGCTTGACGAATATGCAGTCAGTCCCCATCAGCACGCCCCGCAAGTCATTGGGGCCTAGATCCCCATGTGCATGCACATGGCAGTGGTATGTCTCACTTGCCATTGCCATTGTTGGGAGACCTGTGTAAGTGTATTGTGGCCGTGCCGTCCCAGCTTGACAGCTGGGCTGTGGCTCATGTGCTTGCTCAGTCATGTCAGTGATGTGTATGCGAAATTGCTATGTGCCGTGTTGCTTTGACATGTGTCCTCTGCCATTTAACCCAGGCGGAGACCGAACATTGACCGCCCATACCAATTGCTGGCGGACATGGACGATACAGAGGTAATCAGGAAGTTTCGGCTGGACAGGCCAACTCTGCATCGACTGTGTGCCATGTTAGAGCCCCATCTCCGTCCCCGCAGGGTGTATCCGACTGCTGTCACCCCCACGGCTAAGGTGATGGCCGCCATGCATTTCTTCGCCACTGGGTCATTCCAGCACACAGTGGGCAGTGGAGGAGGGATGTCCCAGCCCATGTTCAGCAAGGTGCTGAGGGATGTACTGGCAGCCATGATGCTGTGCCGGAACAGGTACATCAGATTCCCCAGGGCTCGTGAATTGGCGGCAGTGAAGGGTGCATTCTATGCCCTTGGCAGAATCCCACACGTCGTGGGAGCCATTGACTGCACTCATGTTGGCCTTGTTCCACCACAGGCCACTGAGCACCTGTACCGCAACAGGAAGCACACGCACTCCCTGAATGTGCAAGTGGTGTGCCTTGCGGACATGGTGATCACCCACGTGTGTGCAAAGTTTCCAGGCTCGGCCCATGACGCACACATAATGCGCAACAGCATCTTGCCACGACTGATGGCCAATCTGCAACAGGATCGTGGCTGTATTGTCGGTGAGTATGTGGAGTGGTGTAGCGTGCTGGTTGTGCGATGCTGTCCCCTGTCCAGTTGGAATAGCAACGGTTCTCTGTGTCCCTCACACCCAGGTGACTCTGCGTATCCGAATGGGGCATGGCTGCTCAGTCCATTGAGGAATCCTCGCACCCCAGCAGACGATCGATACAATGAGGCACATGGGAGGACCAGACGTGTGGTCGAGCGTACCTTTGGCCTCCTCAAGTCCAGGTTCAGGTGCCTGGACCGCACCGGGAGTGCACTGGCGTACTCCCCACAGAAGGTGTGCCAGATAGTGGTGGCGTGCTGCATGCTGCACAATCTGGCCATTCGGAAGCAGATCCCCCTCATTGTGGATGACGGAGATCAACCAGGGCCCCAGCCCGCAGACCAGGACAGCTCGAGTGAGGTGGACAGCGGAGAGGAGGAAGCTGGGAATGTGCGCCAGCAGCTCATCGCCCGCTACTTCACTTGACGGTGAGTGTCCATGTACGACGGATGATGTGTCTGTATCTATGCAGGTGTGTGTGTGCTGTGTCAGGGTGGCCGTATGTTCACTGCGTGCAGTGTGTCAACGCTCCATGGCCAGGGTAGTATGCCACTGTTGGTGACTGTGGCATTGTGCCCTATTGCTCTGTGCGATGTGTGTACATTGCTTGTAGTTGTTGACATGTACTGTGTGATGGGTGTGTGACACACTCATTGAATGTGCTCCTGTTCTGTCTCCCACCCCTAGGTCCCTACAGGCCCTCCGGATTCCATTTCCATGCCACGCATCAGGTGCCTTTCCGCCCAAGGTGGCCGTTGTATTCCGTACAATAAAGACACAGGGCACAAACAGCAGTTAGTGAAAAAGGTGCATTTATTACAAACTGTGACATGTGATTGTGTGTAAGGTGATGACAAAAGTGGTGCGTGCAGTGACAATGAGCTGTCGGTCATGGCTGCGTGATGATCAGGGTGTACCCACTGGTTCTATGTCCATAGTCCAACACACACATGCCATCCAGATGGCTGTGTGGAGTGGGATCGTAGAGCAAGTCAATGCAGTGGCTGGTCAAGGAAGGCTGGCGGAAGGCTGGCTGGCTGCCTCACTTGCGACTGGAGCGTGCGAAGTCCTCCCGGGAGATCTGTTTCCTCTTCGGACGGCCCCTTCCACGTTTGGGAGGGGGTGTGTGGTGGCGACCTGCTGGTGGTGGGTGAGGTGTGCTCACTGGCTGTGGACGCAGGGAAGTGGACACTGCTGCCCGAGCCTGCGCCCTAGCAGGTGGTGGCGGAGGTGGTGTTGCTGGCCTTGCCTGTGACCCCACCGCCACCACCAGCTGGCCCATGAGGTCCACGAGTTGGTCCATACGGGACACGAATTGGCCCATATGGGCGTCCATGGACCTCAGCACCCCCAGCACCTCCCGCGTGTCAGTAGCAGACCTGGCCCATTGTCCTTGGGCCTCTTCATAGGCCCCAAGGACTCTGGCCATTTGAGGCAGGGCATGGCTCCCAGGGGAGGCTGGCGTTTCCCTGACCCTGCTCCTCCTACCAGTCCTGCTGCCACCGGCCCTGCCCACTAGCCACATTGCTCACCACGGTCCTCGCTGTGGCTCCCAGGGTGGATCCAGTCGGCCGGGCCACCACCTGCGCTGGGGCTGGTGCCAGCGAAGACGTGGTGGTGGTGGAGGCGGTGGTGGTCGGTGCGGCGATGGTGGCGGTTGCGGCAGTGGTAGTGGCCGCAATGACCGTGGGTGTGGCCGCAACGACAGTGGCAGCAGGGGACTGGGACTGTTCAGCATCCCTGGATGATGGGTTGGTGGGTAGGAGGGGTCCTGGGGAGCGGCTGGGCCCTGCCACGCCAGATGGGCCAGCTTGGTGGTCCGTGTCCGAAGAGGTGGACAGATCCTCCAGATCCGTGTGTCCTCGTTGGGGGCTTGTAGGCTGGCTGTGCTGGCTGCTGTCTCCATCCCCAGCGTCCAGCAGTTCGTCACCTGTGGAGAGAATGAGATTTGTTATTGTGTTGCACCTGGCGAAGTATGTATTAGTCGTCTGACATTGGCAGTTCGTGCAATCTCGTACATGGGTTTCCCGGAGGCGAGTGTGTGGCTGTGGCATCTGTAGGTGTGTGTGCTAGGCAATGGGACTGTGTGCTGTGCACATGTGGCATGGGACGGATTGGCCATGCCGATGGGTGTGTTGCTTTGCCCCTACTCATTGTGACTCTGGTGTATGCGGGCTCCTGGCCCATCCTGGGTCTGGTTTGTACTTTGCTTTTGGAGTTCAAATGGAACGCTTAGGAACGCATATGGCAACATGGGGGCCATGCCCCAGATTCGCATTTGGGATGGAATATGCTTTTGGGGTTCAAATGGAACGCTTAGGAACGCATATGGCAACATGGGGGCCATGCCCCAGATTCGCATTTGGGAGGAATATGCTTTTGGGGTTCAAATGGAACGCTTAGGAACGCATATGGCAACATGGGGGCCATGCCCCAGATTCGCATTTGGGAGGGTATATGCTTTTGGGGTACATGCTGTGAGCCATGGGTGCCGAACGTGACATGTGTTGTGGCAGCATGACAGTGCATGGTCTGAGGTGTGTGCATGCCTGACATGCCCTGCATATTTGCTGTCTGTTGTGGTTACTGGACATGGCATTGGACGCATCGTTATGAGTGAGTGATAGTTGTGTGCCAGCCAACGTATTGCAGTTGTCCCATCTCCTTGGTGTGCGTGCTGCCCTGTGCCATGTGCATCACTGCAGTGCTCGGGGGGGTGTGGCCCATGTTGTGTGTTGTTGCTCACAGTGTGTCGTGCGCTTAATTGACTTCTGGCACATGGTTGGTCATGGGCATGTGTCTTAGCGTGACTGCTGTATGTGTGGCAGCTGTGCGGATGACATGCCTTTCATGAGACTGGGGCTGACGGATGGGATGGATGGTATGTTGTATGTGCATGGTGTGTCTGTGTGTTTGATGGGTTCAGTGGTGTTCGTGTGCATTTATGTTGTTCCGCTCTGTTGCGTCTAGTGTTGTTTGTCTTACATAGGCGTAGTTGTGGGGTGTGTGGTTGACAGGCAGTAGGGGCTACATGGACAGGACTTCAATGGTGTTTCGGTTGTGTGTGATGAGTTGCACAGTGGCTGCCGTGTGGGACTATATTCAGTGTGGCTTGTGCATGCAGACGTGGCTCCTTGGGTGTTGCTATGTCTGTGATGGGTCATGTGGGGTGTGAGTCTGCTGTTCATGTCCGTGTGCACATTGTTCACTTGTTCGTGACGGTGGGCGGTGCTGCGTGTTCGTGTGCTACGTGACATGTCCCATGTGTTGGTGGTGTTATGGTCCTCATGCCTCCAGTAATCCAGCCCTGTCCAGTTTCCCACCTGCAAGTTGTTCGTGCGTGCACTGTACTGGATGCCACATGGCTCTTAGCGGGGGTGCTCCATGTTGCAGGTCTGTGGGGGTGGGGGGGTGTAGTGGGTCGTGGGGGTGGCTGTACACCCACTGACACCGATTGCTGTGGACCGTGATGTCTGCCTTTCGGCTGTCGTTGTGCACTGCGGTGGCTGACACGTGGGTGTGGGGTGTGGGGATGCTCCTCCTTGCTGTGCTGTGGGACTGGGGCCTGGTGTGTGTTGTACTTGGGCTGTCCACCGTCCCACCCACTGCACTTTGTGTTCCTGCCACTTACCTGTTACTTGTCGGTTGGTGCAGCTGTGCCTGACACATGGGTGTGGGGAGTGCTCCACCTTGCTGGTCTGTGGGAGTGGGGGCCTGGTGGGTGTTGTACTTCAGCTGTCCCCCTCCGACCCACTGCACTTTGTGTTCCTGCCACTTACCTGTTACTTGTCGGTTGGTGCAGCTGTGCCTGACACATGGGTGTGGGGAGTGCTCCACCTTGCTGGTCTGTGGGAGTGGGGGCCTGGTGGGTGTTGTACTTCAGCTGTCCCCCTCCGACCCACTGCACTTTGTGTTCCTGCCACTTACCTGTTACTTGTCAGTTGGTGCAGCTGTGGCGGACACATGGGTGTGGTGGGTGCTCGTTGTGGCGCTTCTGGCATATTTGGGGACCTGTTGGTGGTTACGTGGCTGGCTTAGTGTACACATGTCCCCACGCATCTTACAGTTGTTCGGTTTGGCCTGTGTGTGGTAGTGTCTGTTGCATGTGCGTGTGATGTGTTGTGTATTGTGTGCTGGACATGGGGGTGTTTGTCCCTGGGAGCTGTGGCATGGTGGTTGCGCATGTGTGTACATAGCGGTGTGCTGGTATACATTAGTTTGTACTTACCAGCCTCCACTCCCCCTGCTAATCCGGCGAGGATCTCCGGATGTATTACGACTCGCACCTTCTCCTCCCACGCTTTGAAGGTCTTAAAGAGCGCGGGATTCCCTCCGCCAGTGACGGCAGCCAGCTCTCTGTTTTTGCCCTCCTTCTTCTTGACCAGGCTCTTTACGTCATTCCAACGTTTGTTTATCTCGGTTCTGTTCCTGGGCAGGGTCCCGACTGCATTGACCTGGTCTACGATCCGGGTCCACATTCTGTTTCTGGTGGCTAGTGGTGTGTGCTGGACCATGTTCCCATAGATTTGTGGGTACACCTTGATGATCTCGTCGACCATGACCGTCAGCTCCATGGGCGTGAACTTGGGCATCCTTTGTGGTGCCATGGTGTTTGTGGTGCTGGTGCGGTGTGTGTTGTGTAATGTGCAGGGGTTTGTGGTGCCGGTGTTTGGTGGTGGTGGTGGTGGTGGTTGTGATGTGTGCGTTTCTGTGGTGTGCTGCTGTCCTTGCTGTGTCACTGTGTCCTCTCCTCTCCTCTCTGGTTTGCAATGTAGCAAGGGGTTGTGGTCTGTGGGAGTGCTGCTTTTGTACTCACCTATGTGGGTGTGTCCTCATGGTCTGTTGTTTTCAGGTGTGTTGTGTCTGGGGTTCTGGCCTTTGTATTTTTTGTTTGTCCGGGGGGTGTTTTCGGGATGTGTACTGTGCTTGTGTATTTGTGCGTGCCTTGCTGTGTGGACTTGTTGGCCATGTTGTGTGCTATTGGTTTTGTGTGCGGATGGTTTCTGTGCAGGTACGTGGGCGCCATGGCTTCTGCCGTGTCGATTCTCATCGGCGTTGTTTGCGCTGGCGGGCGGTATTTTTGTTGTTTTCCGCGCTCATGGCGGTGCGATCGTAATTTCACGTGCGGTGTGTCGGCCGTGTGGGCGGGCGGTTTTGTGTTGTCGTGCGTGTTTCCGTCCGTGGCGGGCGGTTTGACTCCGACTCGGACGATGGCGGGCGGTATTTTGTATGATTTTTCCGCCGATGGCGGTTTTCAGTTTGTGTACTCATAATGGCGTGGTCGGTGTTCAGGCGGTGTGTGCGGGCGGATTTTTGCCGCTTCCATGCCTGGCGGATTTTTTTACGCCGGGTATCGTAATGGGCCCCCAAACAATTCATATTTATATATTAGCAACAACATACAAATAGCAAAGAAAAGAAGACTGATAAATAAATTATTATGTTTAATAATTTAAAAATTAGCACATCAACAATCACAAGGCACAAGATTAGAAATAAGCACAAAATGGAACCCTGTAAATCCAACACATAGAAATGTAAAACAACCTATTGTAATTACAGCAAATACACATACATAATAAATTATAATATTTCACAACCACAAAAAATAAATTAATTAAACAAAGTTCTGTAGCTGTAGATCTCTGTCCATGCTAACAAAATATAATCTACCAAAAAGGAAATGTAAAGTCCAAAGAAGCCCTAAAACAAAATGCAAAAATGAAAAAGTTCAGTGTAAATCCATCAAAGTAATTCAAGAGTCATAAGGAAGCATTAAAAATACAAAAGAATTAAAAGAAGTGTTCAAAAATCAAAGGAAATTAAAAACGTTGATATTGTTTCAATAGAAACAAAAGTGTATTTCCTAAAAAAATTCAAAAACCACAGGTCCACAGGATGACTTCCAGATCTGTAAGGCTGTAATAAGCATAGAATACCCACCATATAAAAACTATACTCAAATACAGCATAAACATTACATTACAAATATAATAAACACAAATTATAACATAACACTAACTAAAATATCACTAGACTACTACCAAATTTTAAGTAGGTCTAATGCACAACACTACTAAACAGCAGGACACAAACTATGACTAACTAACCCTAAAAATAAAAAGTATCACTATAACTCAAATTAACTAGTTCTACCCCAATCCCCCTTACCACCAAAACCCTCTAGAAACACTTTAAAAAGGTCTTACCTTACCCAACAACCAGCAGTAGGGAACCACAACTCACTCCCAGCAAATCAGACAAAACAAATTGCGCCTTTAACTAAAAAGGGTTAGAAAAATATGTAAAAATATTATAAAATATGTAATATATGACTTTAAAAAAAAATGAAAATAGAAATAATTATGAAAATTATTACATAAATAGTACTATAAAAGTACCAAATAATATAATGTAATATTTATACTATACTTTAAAAAGAATTATGTATAACAACTTCATATGGTTAAAAAATGTACCATATTTGAAAAAGTTTTAAAAAATACAAAAAGGTGAAATGATGTTAAAAAATATATAACATGTTTTCTCCTTCAAAAAGATATGAGAAAAAGAAACAATACAATCTTTTTATTTTATGTTTCAAAAACATATTTGTGTTTAAAAAAATTAAAACATATAAAGTAAATAAAATATAACAAACTAAATAAAAAATAATATCAAAATCAAAAACTGTCTTTACTGTCCTTTTCAAAAAATTCAATACTAATGATGCATGTAAAAATGCAATACATAATATTTACATCAAATAATAAGACTGTAATATAACATATTAGATCCAACGTAATATATGTTAAAATAGCTACATTTACCATTAACACTACTATTGAAACCATTTTAGGTATTAAGTTGTACACTAAAGGAATCACCATTACTATTCCCACTCCAAAGTAGGCCACTTAGGGGAACATGTTTGAGACTAAAGTGCTTACATTTTGCTATTCCCAAGTTATTCTTAGCCATTTAGGTGAAGGTGTTGGACACTAAAGGGGTCACATTTAGTGCCTTATTTGAGTTTGTTGGCCCTCCTGCAGCACCGCCACCGCTGAGCTTGCAGGAGGACCACCAAGCCTGTGGAGCACACAACCACCAGCAATATTACTTAAATAAACATATAATTATCTTTTTTAATAAAATAAACGAAAATACATTTAGAGCTTAATAAATATTGGAAAAACTATAAATCAATCTAATTTAATATGTTTTAATGTATCTCCACCCAATACATATTTTATGTTTCAAGAAAACATTTATTAAAAATTGTATATATATATATATTCACTGAAAAAACCATAGGTTTTAGGGACAGTTATAGTTAGTTGGACATTGCACTTGTACAAAACCCGTAGAAATTCCCCGTTATAGTTAGTTCAGGTAACTATAACTCACGCCCCATAATGCACTTCTGATGACGTCACATATTACATCACTCATGACATGGTCAGTGACATCACTGATGACATCACTGATGACATCTCAAATGACATCACTGATGACATCATCCAGTGACTGTGTGTTTCTGTAAAGTTTAAATATGTTTAATATATATAGGGAAAGGCGTATTGAAGAATGAGTGGGTGTATAAGTGTCTGAATGGATGATTTAGTAGGTGCGTGACTAACTCTATAAGTGAGTGATTAAACGTATCTTACTGAATGCATGGGTTAGTGTCTAAACTGGGTGAATGTCTGTATCCGTCTGTCTGTTGCTATGTAAGTGGCTGCATGGGTTTGTGAATAGCTACATGAGTGTCTATATGAGTTATTGATTGGTTGTCTGAGTATCTGTATGGGTGCCTGAGTGTTTGTGTGGGTGGGGTGTGTGCGACTCTGTGCATAGATGTGTGAGTGGGTGATTCACTGGGTGGATGGTTTCAAGAGTGCATCTGTGATAGACTGTATGGGTGGGTAAGTGTGTGTAAGAGTGTGTTAGTGAGTGAATGTATGTCCCAGTGGTACATGTGTGAGTAACTACATATGTGAAAGGCAGTATATATGTGTGTTGGAGTATATAAATAGCTATAAGCGAGAGTGTGTGATTGTGAGATGACTGTATGGATGAGTGTGTGCTTGTATCAGTGATTGTATAAGAGCATAAGAATGTGCTAGTATTTGTATGAGTAAGTGAGCTGGTGTGTGTATAACTGTAAAGATGAGTAAATGGGTGTGTGCTAATTTATTGCATGACTGACTAGGTGTGTGAGTACCTCTATGGATGAGTGGCGGTGTGTGAGTGTTTATATTGGTGTATGAGTGCATATAATAGTCCTGTACTGAGTGACTATAAGTATGAGTGACTGTACGGGTGAGTGAGTAGATGTGTGTGTGTAGACCTAAGAATCAGTGAGTGTGTATATAGTAATTGGTGTTGGAGTGTCTATGGTTTTGACAATGGCAGCCTGTAATTTACAGTGGGTGTATCAAAAGTTATATTAGGGTGTGAGAAGATGCATCAAATTATCACATGGATGATGTCATCAGTGATGTCATCAGTGATGTCATTTGAGATGTCATCAGTGATGTCATCAGTGATGTCACTGACCATGTCATGAGTGATGTAATATGTGACGTCATCAGAAGTGCATTGCGGGCGCGAGTTATAGTTACCTGAACTAACTATAACAGGGAATTTCACGGAGTTTTGTACGAGTGCAATGTCCAACTAACTATAACTGTCCCTAAAACCTATGGTTTTTCAGTGAATTTGTAAGGTTTTTAAATACTAATTTCTAACTATAACGTGCCTGAAACCTATGGTTTTTCAGTGAATTTCAAAGGTTTTTAAATGCTAATTCCTAACTATAACATGTCTGAAACCTATGGTTTTTTTCAGTGAATTTCAAAGGTTTTGTAAATGACAATTTTTAAATGTATTAATTGTTATATTTATTTTTTGATACTGATTTACAACATTTTTTAAACTATTTATTTTTAGATATTTTATTGTTTAAATTACATTGTAATTACATTATACATTACATTACAAAATATACTTTCTCAGAATGAAGTACTTTAGTTTAAATACTTTGCAAATAGGCAATAGACTTTTAAGTACAGTAGTTACAGTTGTTGCAATGGGCAACACAATTTCAAACACAATGCAACATTGAGCTCAATGTGAATTTCAAGTTAAATGCAATTAGTTACTTTATGGATTACTTTTCTAACCACAGGACTGGATCCTAGATTCAGTCCTGGGACATCTCCTGTAAACAGTTGAGTAAAAGTGTTTTGGTTACAGTAGTGATTTTTAAGGAATATTATTGTATTTTAAAAGTTGACACTTAGAAACTTTTTCACATAGAATCACCAATGTTATCCTAAGGGAGGAAATTCACTTAGCAGGTAAGTAGTGTTATCGTTACTTTTTCTTACTCAGTGGTGGATCCTGGATCCAGCACTGGTGCATCTCCTGTAAACAGTTGAAAGAATGCGTTTAAGTCATACAGGCGATTTTTAAGGAATATTTGTAGTTTGTGAAAATCGACACTTTGAAACTTTTCTGCTGAAAACCAGACAATGGATTCCTATGGAAGGAAATACAAGTTACTGGTAAGTACGGTTAAAATTACTTTTCAGGATCAGTACTGGGCTCAAAGATGCAGCACTGAGGTCTCTCCTGATAACAGGTGAGTAAATCGAATTCGTAGTTCGGCTGATTTTAGAGTAATATTATAAAGTTCCAAAACTCCACACTTAGAAGAATTTCCAAGTGAAACCAGTCAATGTTAGCCTATGGAAGGAAATTCAAGTTACTGGTAAGTTCGGTTAGAATTACTTTTCAAGGTCAGTGCTGGGCTAAAGATGCAGCACTGGGTTCTCTCCTGATAACAGGTGAGTAAATTGGAATTCGTAGTTCGGCTGATTTTAGAGGAATATTATAAAGTTGCAAAACTCCACACTTAGAAGATATTCCAAGTGAAACCAGTCAATGTTAGCCTATGGAAGGAAAATCAAGTTACTGGTAAGTACGGTTAAAATTACTTTTGAGGATCAGTACTGCGCTCAAAGATGCAGCACTGAGGTCTCTCCTGATAACAGGTGAGTAAATCGGAATTCGTATTTCGGCTGATTTTAGAGGAATATTTGCACAATGGTGAAGGAAGGGGGTGGGGCCTGTGGTGACATGTCTGCAAACACGCCCTGTGGTGCGTTTTAAGTTGGAGAATTAATTCCTCCTCAATCCCTAGGGTCCCTAGGGGCCAACTAGCCCACCAGATACCTCCAGTGTGCGCCAGAGAGCTGCGTTGCAGAGAGGTGTTCAGAGGCCACGCCCCTTTTTACAACACTCTGCAACGCAGCTCCGTGCGCTTACTGGAGGTACCTGGTAGGCTAGTTAGCTTGAGACCCTCAGGAGTTGAAGGGATTTAATTCCCTAGCTTAAAACACGCCATGGGGCCTGTTTGCACACATGTCACCTCAGGCCCGCCTTCCCTTCACCACTGTGCTAACGCGCCCATGGCGCGTTTTAAGTCGAGGATTAACTCCCGTTGAATCCTGAGGTCCCTGGGGTGCAACTAGCCCACCAGCTACCTCCATTAAGCGCCACAGAGCTGCGTTGCAGAGAGGTGTAAAGGGGCGTGGCCTCAGAACACCTCTCTGCAACGCAGCCCCTAGCATACTGGAGGTTCCTGGTGGGCTAGTTGGCCCCAGGACCCCAGTATTCAAGGGGTTCGTTCCCCCTCTGCAAACGCGCCAGGGCGCGTTTGCAAAGTGCTGACAAGGAGGGCGTGGCCTCCCGGCGCAATGCCGGATTTTTTTTTTTTTAAAGGGGCTGTGTGGCCCCCTTCTTTAATTATTTTGGGCCCTGAGTACCCCATCCCCCAGGGCCTGACCCCTTTTTTTTTTTAAATGGGAACGGGAAGGGGACCGCGTGGGCCCCCCTCCCGTGGCCAATTTCGGCCCGGGGACCCTATCCCCCGGGTCATTGCCACCTTTTTATTTATTTTTATTTTCATGGAGGGGGGCTGCGTTGCCCCCCTCCTCAGGCCTCCTTAGGCCCGGGGATCCCATCCCCTAGGGCCGGCCTTTTTTAAAAAAAAAATCTAATTTGGGGAGGGCCGCGTGGCTCCCTCCCGGGCCTCTGCCCGGGGACCCCATCCCCGAGGCTGGCCCTATCCTTTGGGGTTTGTGGGGGACCCCAACTCCCCCACGGACCATGCCGGCTCCCAGCGTCCTGCGGGAGCCAGCATTACTTTTCCACATGGGGAGCTGCTAACATGCAGCTCCCCATGTGAAAAGCTATTATCTTTGGATATTGGATGCGAGAGCAGGTTTCCCTGCTCTCGCCCATATCCAAAGCAGTTTGCTATGACAGGACGGGGCCGCGGGCTCCAGTCCTGTCATAGCAAACTACAGTGTCCCGAGGGTAGGCACCCCGGGACACTGCAGGAGCCAGCCCTGGGGTGTGGCGGTCCCCAGGGCCACCACAGGCTCCAGGAGGGGGCCGCGCAGCCCCTCCCTTCAGTTGCACAGCCCTGGGAGGTGGTGGTTCCCGGGGCTTCGAGGGGTCGAAACGGACCCCCACATTTGTTTTCTAAGTGCCCGGGAGGTGATGGTCCCGGGCGTGTGAGGCTGGAGCCCCCACACAGAGGCTGCGGGAGAGGCGGAGAGCCCAAAAATTGAGCGGGATGCGCGCAGGGTGCGCGGATCCCGCCGTGAAAAAAAAACGAAGCTGGCTTCTTTGTGATTGGCCCCGGGTGGGCCAAGTCCCGAGGGGCATGCAGGGGTTAAATGAAAAATTGTGTGGGGGCCTCCAAGGCCCAAGCCCGAGGACCACTCCCCGGGGCTTCTTTTAAAAAATTAAATTACCTGTGTGGGGGCTCGAGCCCCCACATGCCCGAGACCGCCACCTCCCGGGGCACTAAGAAGTTAAATGTGGGGGTCCGTTTCGGACCCAGAGCCCGAGGACCACCACCTCCCGGGGCTTTGAACTATGTTGGGAGGGGGCCGCGCGGCATTGCTTTTGGAAAAGGGGAGCTGCTAACATGCAGCTCCCCTTGTCCAAAAGCAATTCTGCTTTGCTTCTTGGAAGCGAGAGCAGGTTTCCTGCTCTCGCTTCCAAGAAGAAAATCAGTGTTTGCTATGGCAGGGCGGGAGCCATGCTTCTGCCCTGCCATAGCAAACGACAATGTCCCGGAGTGGGCACCGCGGGACATTGCAGGAGCCGGCCCTAGGGGGTGGCGGTCCCCAGGGCCATCAAGGGCTCCAGGAGGAGGGACGCACGGCCCCCCTCCCAACTTCCCGGGATGTGGTGGTCCCCAGGGTCCGGGGCTCTGCAACAAACCCCGCTTTTTAATGAAGAGTGCCCTGGTGAGGTGTTGGTCCCCGGGGCAGTGTGGGGGGGCTCGAGCCTTCCCACATGTTGTTATTCAAAGTAGCCCCGGGGAGGTGGCGGTCCCCAGGGCTGCGGGGGGCATGTAGACACCCCGCATTTAAATCCTATTGCCCCGGGGAGGTGGTGGTCCCCGGGGCTTAGGGGGGCCCGCAAGGCCCCCCTCCCTAAAATATTGAATGCCACGGGGCAGTGGCGGTCCCCGGGGCTTGGGGGACCCGCGAGGCCCCCCTGCTTCTAATTACCAATTCCCTGGGGAGGTGGCGGTCCCAGGGCAGCATGGGGGGGCAGAAGACCCCCAACACATTTTTTAAAAAAGCCCCAGGGAGATGGCGGTCCCCAGGGCTGCGGGAGGGCCGCTTGCCCCCTGCATATGATTAACTAAGCCCCGGGGAGGTTGTGGTCCCTGGAGCAGCGGGGGCCCCCATGAGCCCCCACTGCATAATTGAACATTGCCCCCGGGACCTGGCCCAGTTTTTTTTTGGGGGGGGGGGCTGGATTCGCTCACCCAGCGTGAATTCGGCTGATTTTTTTTTTTTATGCTTTTTTGGGCCCTGGGGGTCGTTGTGGACCCCCTGAGCAGGCCTAGTGGGTCAGGGTGTTTATACCCTGCCCCCTTTTCTTGTTTTTTATTCTTTTTTCTACTGTTTTCTTGTGACTCGGTTACCGAGTCACAAGATGGTTGCTAACACATTCTGATTTGGAGTGTTGGCAGCCAATCAGAATGAAGCTCGTGCTTGGGAGGATTCGCTAATCCTCCTCAGTGCTCAGATATCCATATTTTTATTTTATTTCTCAGCAACTACTGAACGGATTTACACCATTTCAAAAAAAGGTCCCTTTCTGAACCAAGACCTACCTTTTTGGTAAATTTGGTGTAATTCCGTTCAGCAGTTCGGGCTGTCGCTTTGTCTAAAGTTCCGATGGAAATTAACATGGGGAAAACGTGTTTAGGGACCCCCCTTTTTTCTCAGCCCCCGCTTGAGGAATCACCACGAAACTTTCAAAACAGGAGCTGATCTGAGTGAACCATTAGTTTGAAAGATTTCACAAAGATTCGTCAAACGCCGCCAAAGATATTGGCAAAAGAAAAAATGCTTTTTGAATAGAAACAATGTCCTAACTATAACTACCTACTGGCGACCACCGTTGACGGGAGGCGTGGGGGGGTGGGGGCTGGGCAGAGAGAGCCTGGGTGAGGACTGGGGGCTATAGAATGCAAGAGGGTCCATTCGACTGATTCCCTTGTATTTTTCCGTAGCGCTGTATGCGTTTGACGGCGGCTACAAGGCACTTGCGCCTCATATTTCACATTCCCATGTAAGGGAGAGAGGACCGAGGCGCTAGATCTCCTGAGGCTTGAGCCGGGAGAAGCATGGAGGATTTGTTTTCTTCTGCACTTTGCTATTTTGCACATGACAGCGTGGTTGCACAGTTCTTATTCTGATTTTAAATATTGATTTTAAATACTGAATTACCTTTTACCGCATTCACCTCTCAGGGGCTGCAACTAGGGGGGAACCGACTCAGAACCGAGAGCCGGGCGGGGCCGCCATCTTGGGGGGACGTCGGTCAGCGGACTAGGCTTTCCCTGACTGGTACATAATTTGCCAGGCTGGCGCGAGCACGCTGCACTAGATCTCCTGAGGCTTGAGCCTGGAGACGCATGGAGGATTTGTTTTCTTCTGCACTTTGCTATTTTGCACATGACAGCGTGGTTGCACAGTTCTTAGTCTGATGTCAAATATTGATTTTAAATACTGAATTACCTTTGCACAGTTCTTATTCTGATTTTAAATATTGATTTTAAATACTGAATTACCTTTTACTGCATTCACCTCTCAGGAGCTGCAACTAGGGGGGAACCGACTCAGAACCAAGAACCGGGCGGGGCCGCTATCTTGGGGGGCGTCGGTCAGCGGACTAGGCTTTCCCTGACTGGTACATAAATTGCCAGGCTCGCGCGAGCGCCAAAGGCGCGCCTGAGGCAAGCCCGTCTGCGCCGTCCGCATTCGGCCTGCGCGCAGCGCCAGGACCCCTGGTAGTTACAGGATAGGTAAGGCACCCATTTATAGCTATGATAGGTCGACCCTGTTAAAACTAAAGGGGGGAGTCAGAGCCAGGGACTGCATCTGCCTTTCGGTCGATGCACTACCGGTACCTCTCCCAGGAGTTTGTCCTAATTGCAAAATCCCCATACCTAAGATTTTAGCTCTGCCCATACCTACAAGAGATAATAAGAGGACAGGGTTAGTCGGCAGTGAGACTCAAGTATTTAAATGAATACTGCTTAATGCTAGGTCCTTGGTCAAACACAGCCTAGAGTGCGCAAGGCTCATTGAGGAGAAGAATATAAAAATGGCCTTCATTACAGAGGCATGGACAGATGATTTATCGGGTCCAGATATAGTGAAAGCCACCCCTCCAGGGTTCTTATGCCATACTTTGGATAGGCCTATTAGGAAAGGAAGAGGCCTGGCTGTGATCTACCATGGATCGATTAAGGCAGCTTTTCAGCCTATCCCAATGGAAATGTGTGAGGCCCTGTCTTTTAATCTCAGGCTATCCCATCACCACTCCTTCAAAGGAAGCTTATTGTATAGGCCGCCAGGAATTAGAAACTCCTTTATAGCCTCCCTTGGAAAATTACTGGAAGAGGGCTTTTGTTCAGAGGCCTATACAATCATGGGAGATTTTAACTTTCATTTGGAAGTACTGACCGACCCTGACACAGTGATTTTGAATGATCTGATGTATAGCGCTGACCTGACGCAGCGGGTAGCTGGTCCTACCCATGTGGCAGGACATACCTTGGATGGTATTTTTTCCAATCATCCGAGCCTGCATTTCATGGGTCTTCTACCCCTGGTGTGGTCTGATCACGCCGCCGTCCAATTTGAATTAAGACTGACAGAGCATCGCGCAAGAGGTCAAGGCCCAAAAGAACATATAAGAACTAGAGCATGGAACAAAATTGAGGGGACAGCTTTGTAGGAGCTTCTTACCTCCACAGCAGTTCAACTGCCGCTGGAGTGGAGGAGGCGTGTTTGGTATACACGGAATGGCTGGAGCAAGCCTGTGACACAATAGCTCCAGTAAAAACCCTCCGTCCCAATAGATCACAACCCTCTGCTCCATGGTTTACAGAGGAGTTAAGAAACCAAAAACTCAGTTGCAAACTGCTTGAGCGGAGTTGGAGGAGAAGCTATAAGGAATCAGAGAAAAAACCTTATAAACTTAGCCTGCAGAATTATAAACAACTCATCTTTTCCGCCAAACAAAAATTTTATGCAACTCGTATTGAAGCAACGAAGAGTTCAGTAAAAGAGTTGTTTAGAACAGTTGCTACCCTGGCTTCACCTAGGCCTGCCATAGTTCAGCCAAGTCAGGAACTTTGCGAAGAAATTGCCAACTTCTTTCTGTCTAAAGTGGAATCTATCTTTTTGGCCTTTAGTGGGGAAAGAACAGACAGGGCGAATGTGGCTAGGGAGGAATCCAAGCTTGTGAGGGACCTAACCTCCACCTTGGAGAATTTCTCGCTGGTGTTCCCTGATGATATTCAAAAGAGCTTTAGGGATGTTAACTCAGGGTCACCCTATGACCCATGTCCGGTTGCGGTGGTTAAACTGGCATTGGGCCCGATTGTGCCATCATTATCATCTATATTTAATGCTATGTTTGCAACAGGACACTTTCCCACTCGTTGGAAATTGGCCTCCATTCTGCCCCTTCTAAAAAAGCCTAGCTTGGATCCTAAGGATCCAAATAATTTTCGCCCTATTTCTAGGCTCCCACTCTGAGCAAAACTGATCGAAAAAATCATGAACAGACAACTAACCACCTTTTTAGCTGAGACACAAGCTCTGGATCCCTCTCAATATGGCTTCAGAGAGGGACACAGTACCGAGTCCGCACTCATTAAAGCCACAGAGGAGATCAGGAAGCCGTTGATCAGGGTGGCAGGGCAGCACTGATTTTCTTAGATCTGTCCGCCGCCTTCGATACGGTCCCATCATGATATATTGATGGACCGTCTAAAGCGATGTGGGATCCGCGAGAAAGCTTGGGATCTTTTAAGATCTTTTCTTGCTGATAGAGGACAAATTGTTGCACTGGGAGACTACCAGTCTAAACCTTTTGCACTTCCCTGTGGGGTCCCACAGGGGTCCTCTCTCAGTCCAATGCTTTTTAATGTTTACGTTTCTTCTCTGGCCCCCGTTATTAGTGCATTCGGATTTGGTCTCACCTCTTATGCGGATGATACCCAAATCGTGGTGTCTCTGACACCAGGGAGGTGGGAATTGAAGGACGTTTCCAGGACTGCATGTTGGCAGTGAGAAGTTGGATGGCAGAGAACTGCCTAAAACTTAATACGGGTAAAACTGAGGTTATATTGTTTGGCAATAATACCAATTTCTGGACACCAAACTGGTGGCCGGACTCGATGGGTACTCTCCCTGTCCCCTCAAAAAAGGTAAAAAACCTGGGCATAATAGTGGACAAGAGTCTCACCTTTGGTCACCAAGTAAATTCAGTGGCATCGAAAACAATGAATGTGATGAGAATGCTCAGGAAAATACTGCTGTTTTTGCCTTCGGGGAGCCGGCAAACAGTGGTCACGGCTCTTGTAATGGCAAGGCTAGACTACTGTAACAGTCTTTACCTAAATGTGCAACAAAGATTCCTGAACAAACTTCAACTGTTGCAGAATGCTGCAGCCAGACTGCTCACTGGTACATCAAGATTTTCTTTGATTTCTAAAGAAATCAAAAAATTGCATTGGCTTCCGGTAAGGAGTCAAGTTCGTTTCAAGGCTCTGTGCATGGTTTTTAAAGCACTCCAAGGTACAGGGCCAGACTATTTAAAACAGCAGTTCCAATGGTATATCCCGGAAAGAACACTGCGATCAATAGGGGCCAAGCTGATCCGAGTGTCACGCACAAAAAAGGCCCGGTGGAGTGGCAGAAGCTTTGTTCACTGCGCGGCAAAAGCATGGAACGAGTTGCCGTTCCACCTGAGAAATACCACAGAACTTTTGTCCTTCAGGAAGGGCTTAAAACTCTGCTCTTTTCCCAATAAATATGTTCCCAACAAATCCGTTCTCTCGCTCTCGGCTATTAGGAGATCTAGCTAGCGCCAGGACACCTCCGGGTAATCGATGCGCTTTAAAAAATGTCATTAACATAGTCACCGAGTGCTGTAACCACCGAGAAGAGACAGCAATCAGTGACTGAGCACCGTCTCTCTAGACCGCTGGCTCTTCAGTGCGGTTAACGTATCCCTTTAGAGTCCACCATTCACATGGTGAGACAGCGTATTTCTCATTAGACTGCCCCCGATTTACACTGGTCTCAGACAGTTTAATGTAATTTTATTTTAAGACAGTGGTGCCAGTACATCAGTCAGCACTGTCCCTTTAAGATCTGCTCAATCCGTAATCTATTCAAGACAACTCCAGTCCTATTTAAATACTGCACCACCCTTGCGAAGCCTACTGGGTGAACAGATATGCCCCTCTCCCGTCACCGGCCCCTCCACCAGCAGGAATGTGCTGGACTCAGTATTCCTGTAGCATGTCTCCAGGCCCACCAGGTGATCACTGCCACGTGCCCCCTGTCTGTCTGTCCATGGGATGTCTGCAAGTGCATCTACAGTGGAGTCCCGTGCACCAGGCAGAGTGATGTATGCACTATATCAACTCACAACCAGGTCACGTGAAGACTGTAATATCAGTGTCTGATGGACAGGGCACATGTCAATATTAGGACCCATTCTGCAAAGCCGATGTCTGTACTACAATACCCGCCCTCCTTCCTTTTAATGTAACATCCTACGTACATCGCACCATATGTGGTCAGACAGTATGATGCCTGCAATATGCCCTTGACACCGGACAGTGTGTTGTCTGGAACATGCTCCTAACATCACAGAGGTGTCTGTAATATGCCCCAGACATCAAACAGTATGGCGTCTGTAATAGACCCGGACATTTCTGTCCTGACTATCAGCGTGCGATTTCGCACATGTCACTGTACAGCAGGAAATGTGGTGTCCACGATGTTCCCCGTACACGAGGTTTCTGAAATATCCCTGGTACATCAGACAGCAAGCACAGCGTAATATGTACCCGTGTATCAGACAGCTGGGCCTGTAATATGCCCCTATCTCTTCGAAATTGTGGGGTCTGTAATATATGTCGCCGACTATCAGACCATCTCGCTTCCACTGTTTCGTACGTGACACAGTACGATATCTGCAATATAGCCTCCACTGATCGTTCACTGTAATGTCTGTAATAGGACCTCTTTCACCCAAAATGAGGCTTGTAATACTCCCACCTCTGTCGTAAATTTATTAACTTTAATATGACCCACGTGTATCAGACATTAGGGTATACAATATGCCCACATCTATCAAATTATGTGTTTTCTGTCTGTCCGATGTGAGAAAAATGCCCCCAACTTCAGATCAGAAAGTGTGGCGTTTTTAGAGTGTGTGTTGTGTGCGAGTTTGTGTGTGTGTTTGTGTGTGTGTGCATGCTTGCCTGCATGTGAGCGGGTCTTCAAAAGCAGGGCTAAAGAGCAGGAGCGGGGAGGGGGGTTTGCAGGCTGGACAAGGGGGTTACCCGCTGGGCTCCATCGCCAGAGGGTTGGGTGTGGGTAAGGTGTGGCTTGAAGAGGGCAGTTTCTTCATTGCTTCTGAGGTGCAACAATGAGGGAGGGGGCTTGCCGGGTGTGGGTGAAGATAGAGTTTATGATCCCAGTGTAAGAAGAGCACACTTGGTGTTATGTCTTTTCCATGCATTTGTTGGCATTCAGCCTTGATGTTACTCCTGTGAGTGGCATTTAGCTCCCTGAAATCTTCCCAAACGTGCGTGAGAGTGCTCGGGTTTACCGCTTCATGCGTAATACCCGTCATTGAGGAGGGTAGGTGTGGTGGTACTCTGATGGGGGAATTCTGCCAAAATTCTTAAGACCCCTGACCAGTGGAGCAGTGGTGTAAAGGGCGCTCTATAGGGCTTCGGTGTGAGGTGGCTGTCAACGTTGTCCCACTCACAACTCCCCTCATCAAGGGGTTGCTGTGAGAACATCTTTTGGGCACCTGGGGTTGGAGAGAGAGGCCATAGGCACTTGTGACTGTACAAGGCATCGGATGATAGATCCCAATTCCCCGCTGCTCTTAAAACCAGTTGCCATTCGCCCCTGTCTGAAGAGGCAGGCAGTGACCACCTCACCTGCGAAGCAGGTCACTCAGCCCCCAGGCCCATCCCCTTCCAAACCACACCGACGCTGCTCCCCTGCACAGCACGGCTCACCCCCTCAGAGAACACACCTACAACTCACTCCCTCCCCCCCAGACCCTTGGACATACAGGCACTGGTGACTAGCACAGCACATGGCCCGTCCTCCCCACAGTGCATTGCGGTCAGTCATTTTCAGAGCAGGTGTGCACCGCCATTGTGCGCGAGGTGCCTACATGTAACACCCGGGCATTATAGCGTTAAGTAGAAATCCCATCATTAAATGTGTCTGTGCATGGGCTGGTCTGTCTGCCCTATACCTGCTAATTCTACCGACACACCAAAGGCTTGAACGACCCGGGTCCCAGCAACCACCCAACTTTAACGTGCCAGCGGCATCTGCCGTCTGCACCAGTGAGACCTTCTTACACCATGGTCCCCGCCCCCGCCACTGACCGCTGTCTGAGAAAATAACCTGATGCTCCAGTCCAAACCTCCCAAACCCACCCCACCAGCACCTCCCTGGTGGCACCAGAGAGCGCTAGGTGCGTGCAGGATGCACCCCTGGCACCTGCCTGCAACACTGCACACTGCTTGCGCCACTGACCCCCTAACTGCTGGCCCATCCCCCTCTCCTCACCACTCGAGGGTCACCTGCTGTTCTCACCACCGGTGCACCTCCCCTCGGCACCATTCATAAGGTCATTTGTTTATAATTGTGAAGAATCTATGGTACGTAGGGAAAAGAACCATTCCCCAGTGCCGTAAGGGCTGAGAGGAAACCTCTAATGGGAGTATGTCCTCCCGTGTTCTAACGCCAAACCACAACAAGCATTTGCAATGCAAACGGTCTCGCCTTTGGGACCTTATATGTATTTAGCTATGCAGTACCTTAGCCTGGGTGGTGAAACATCTACTGTTTTTCAACATGGAGGGAAAGTAAGCACCAAACTGTGTGACATGCCAGGTATGGGAACACATGGAGAGAAATATTGCATTTTAGCAGGAAATGATATAGGCCAAAGCTCTGTTTTTAATATAATATCAGGGTGTTCGGTGGTTATATCGCTGAAAATACATGATTTGAAAAAAATATTATTGTTTACGGGTGCTCGTGGAAGAGAAGTTCTATGGACTGGAATCTAGAGAATGCTAAATTGATTAGCTAGAGTTCCTCATCAGAAAGCAATACACCTGGTAAACAAGCACCCTGGGGCACAAACGTGAATGCAAGTTCTATCAAAGGACACTCTTTCCCCAAGCCAGCTATTTCTGTAATTGTGCAGTTAGGTGTTTATTTTACCCCGACCATTAACATTCGTCCTGAAAACCGCACAATAAAGCAGATTCGTACCAATTAGATTCGTACCAATTACGCTGTAACAAAACACTAGGACTCAGAAACCAGCAGAACTATAAAATCCATTAACATTGTAGTTACCCAAACGCATTATACCTTTGTATAAATTGATGTATCCGATGCATTACTCCAGAATTGCTTTTGTTACATTTTTAGCCCCTGCACTAAACACAGAGGCACCATTTCCTGCCTTTTAACTCTTTCCCCGACTTTTTTTAATGCGCCTTGGACAGTGTCCCGTCCCAGCACCCAGTTCACGTCTGCCCCTGACCTCGTCCTAATACCACCTCATAACTTCTACCATCAGACCCACACCTCACTACCGCCCTCAACCCCCCTCTAGCACAATCACCGTGCACACCCAGGTCGTATTCTCCAGACCAGCCACACCCCAAACCACTTCTGGACCCACAGCTCGCTGCCTACACACCTACCCAGCCTTCTAGCACACCCTCACAGGGCCACACCTCAGCATCCCTGAAGCGGGGCTATGTCACACCCGGCATCCCCACGACTGACCTTTGGACACGCCCTACACACACCCAGCACCTAATATCACACCTTCAGGAGAGCTTATCACAGCCCCCATCACCCTACACACCCCATCTGAACCCACACTCACAGATACACGCGCGCCGCATGCCAAAACATATCCCAGCACAACCCTTTCTCCCAGCACGTACATATCACACCTTAACCGCCCCACACACCCAACATCTTTGTATCACAGCCTTACCACAGTTTAATAACCCTCTGCAAATGCTTTAGCGCACACCCCCATAGCACAGCATCTGCCGAATAGGCATGCCATATTTACAGGTATATCACACCCATCGTCCGTATTGCGTACCACACATTAGACACCTAAACACCATATGCTGTGCCCAACAGCATCACACCTTCACACTCCAGAGCCCATAAATCACTCTATACCCCCACCTTAATACCACCACACCTCCCAGCACAAGCAGACAAGCCCCAATGTCCCGACAGACACCTGAAGTCATAGTCTGACCCTACCACACCAAAGGCTCGCCTCAACACCTCTCGACTGCCCATCTCGCCCCAGCCAGCACCCCCTTACCACCATACTGACACGACGTCACCGGGATACCGATATCATACCCACAGCCAATCAGAGCACCCGGCCAGTGCACAACCACAGCGCGCCCACAACGCCCTTTCAAGCCGCTATTAGACCTAATGCCACCCACCCCCGCGTGCACCGCATCCCTGCCCACAAAGTGCGTAATCTGGACCATGAGTGAGGGTTCGAGGTGAGAACGGACGGGGAGGGCGGATTGAGCAGTCAGTGAGCATGGGGGAGAGTGTTCCGGGAGCTTTCGCTGTCACACTGCTGAGGAGAGTGCTCTGAGTGAGAGACCGGAGTGATGCAGGCTTGTGGCGAGTGCTCTTATTAGCCGAGAGTGCTCCGAGGCGGGAGTGAGCCCTTGAGAAGAGTGCTCTCCGTAGGGAGTGAGGGTTTGGAGGATCCGAGGGGATCATGTCTCTGAGAGGACAGTGTTGTGAACTGCCAGAGAGTCAGTGGTTTGAGAAAGAAGCGAGTGAGCGCTCAGACAGGGAGTGTGTGTTCCACGCTGCGGTGGTGGCAGCTCGAACACAGTGCCGGCGGGAGGCGGGGCCTCTGTAATCCGCTGCAAAGGTTAAACACGACACTAAATTCCCATTCTTGCAATGTTGAAATCCGATGAGTGTCCGCTGGACAGCATGGCCGCTCCCCACTCCCTCCCCCTTAACTTTTAGGACCTCGGGGATGCGAGACGGGTGTACAAGCTCATTCCACTGCCAACCTTATGAGCATGGCTTGTGTGCATGTCTGAGAGACTGCATGGGTGTTAGAGGGTATGTGAAGGGTGACAGTGAATGCCTACCGCCGTGAATTAGGAAAGCCACTATTTTTGTTGCGCATGCGTACGATGTCAGGCATCCGCGCACATGCGACACAAAAGTGCGAATTCACCCACCAATCAGACCGCAAACAAACATTGAAAATGCAATAGGACTCGGATTTACCGAGACCTATTGCATTTTAAATGGAAGTGCCGGCATGGGTGAAGGCACGAGCGGGAAGGGGTGGGGAGGTGGTTGTGGTACAATAAGTTGCGGACTGCGGGAGGAAACGGGGAGAGACAGGGAAACAAAACGGTTTTACAAGTAAAGGGGAAACATGACGCCATGGCAGTCAGGAGGCGGGACTAAGAAGGCACAAACCAATCAAAATGCAGAATTTAGCATTGCAGCCAATCAAATTTATGGCCAAAAAGTGGGCGGAGCTTCCCCTGCTATACTGTATACAGCATCTCTCGACGAGACAGCGCAAGCGCTGCCTAGGCGAAACCAAAAAAAGTACCCCACGAGCATGTGAACAGGGTTCACGAGTATCTAAGATTAACCCTGGTAGGTTAGGTATGGGAAGATCCTATGTGAAGTCATGAATTGATACCCACTAGGGAGTGGGAAAGGAAACAGTTCCTTTTGTTTATATTACCCTCACACACCCTAGTGGTGTCATGCTTCATCATCGGGTCAGCCTGACCCCCATAAGTCAGGGTGGGCTCGACCGTACTCCAGGGAGCTCTTGATGAGATAAGGCCAAGGGGATTTAAAGATTAAAAATCCGCAAACAGATCCCAGTATCCCTTTATTAGTGGATCTGTCAGGGATGTTAAAAACGTGAATAGATAGGGTCAAATGGGAGTATTATGGTCCTATGACCCTAGTGCCAACATGTTTCAGTCCTAGATAGGCCAGAAAGGTCCTGGACTTTCTTCAGGGCAGAAGAGAAATAGTCCTCCCTGGATAGAGCGGAAGGGGAAGTCCCTATCCTGCTTTTATAAATAAGGGCAGATAGCTGCTCCTTACACAGTAGCAAAAGATAGCTTTATCTTTTACTTCATTCTTTTTCTCCATCTGTAAGAAAAAGGAGAAACACAAAGAAAATCATAGTGTAACATTGTGATTAAAAAAACTAGCTGCTTCCCAACTGTGATGTGCTTACAATTGCACCTGTGCTGTTGAACCAGGAGGGTGTAAGACACACATCACTTAACATACCTATTTGATACGTGTTTCCAATACTATATATGTATTTTTATCCAACTAGGTGGCATATATAGTGTAATGGCTACATAAATCGCATTCTGTTGCTATCCACATCCTTGTGCGTGCTCAGTCTTAGTGAAAACAACCTGTGTCACTCACATCAAACAGCACCAGGCTGCTATCAATCACCGTGGTTAAGCATTTATACAAATCATTCATATCGTTTTCCCTTACCCCTATTAGGGAGACACAATACATCACTGAGGACCTCAGGAATTCATGGGGTAGCCCTTTAGTCACACACTATGTAGTTGGTAAGTCCAGTGATGAACATTATGATGACCAGCGGGGAGAAAAAGAAAAAAGAAAACAAAGAAAATAGCGAGATTAATGCCATTAGAAATCGTGTTGTGAGCGAGGTTTTGCCACACGTACCTGTAGCGATGCTGAAAGCTGGCGGTTATCAATTTTACTTACGGCATCAAGGGTCCTGCCCCGCAAAGTAACCTAATAGGTCCGGGTCCCCGGGCTTGCGCTCAGACGGGTCGGGGGATCCCGTTTAAATCGACCGTCTCTGCGCTGGAGAATCGAGTAGAAACCACGCCCAATGGGCGTGTCAAGGTTTGGTGACGGCCAAGGCGGGCGCGTGTGTAACGCGTAAAGACTACAGAGTGGGAAATGTAGTCCCGTTAACAAAACCGCCCGGACTTGTGAATGCCCATATTGTTATAAAGAATGTCACGCATGGGGTAGAAATGCCTCAAGAGTGTAATAAGACCTCCTTAAGTTCATAATATTTTTATCTACACATATTAACCATTTCAGTGTGTGATGTCTGGCATCATTCAAATTCCGCCAACTTTATTGGTATGACCAGTGTCAAAAACAACCTTTTGCCGAGTTTGTTAAAATAGCCATAGGGTTGTGTACCAATATGGTTTATGATTGTGTGCCCCACGTTAGTTTGTTGTTAAAAAATCAAAAATAGTGAAACTATCACAAAGTCAAAGGATGGCACATGTTTACAGCGTGCAGTGATATGTTGGGAATGACCCTCTGCTGTATGTTCAGATGGGAAGGAAGGGCATGTAATGTCTGTTACATAAACCTGACGCTGAATTGGCGTGTTCCTCACTTTTCAAACTGGAAAAAGGGAGAAGTTAACCCATCATGAGATTCAAGCCTAGTGCAAAATAGAAAAACGGTTCGCTGATAGTGCAACCAAAAAAAAAGAAGAAGAAAAAGAAGAAAGAGGCTCTATGAAGACCACCAGGGCACGTGGCTAATCTGGTGCTATTGGTGCTATGATAGTATCCCTGCTGAACTATCTCTGATTCATTTGGTTCCAAGGTATGGAATCATTGAGCCCGGTCTCATAGGTCTTTAATCGGTAAACCCAATGTTGTTCACGCTCCAGAAGTCTTCTGGTCAGGTTATTAGTACCCTTCACTTTCTCAATGATAGTCCACTTTATATCTGTGTCGCTGTGTCCTTTTTCCAGAAAGTGTGCAGTGAGCTTGGTTGCCGTGACTGCCCACCTTATAGTGCTCCGGTGTTCACTTATCCGCGCTTTTATCTTTCTACTGGTCATCCCCACATACATAAGCTGACATGGACATTTTATCAGGTACACTACGTTGTCGGTGTTACAATTTGTATGTGCCCGTTGTTCCCAAGGATGCCTCATGCCTAGGTTGATTTGTTTGGTGTGTTCAGTAAAAGGACACACCACACATGACCCGCATGGGTAATGACCCATAACTGCTGGGCTATTCCAAAGTGTAAGTTGGTTAGTAGCCTTTGTTCTCTGTGTGTTGGTGTGTACCAGTGTGTCTCTAAGACTTTTGTTTCTCTTAAACGAAAACATAGGTCTCTCAAACGTGAGTTTATTTGATGTTAGAATGGACCATTTTTTATTCATGATTTTTTTAATCTCGTTTGAGGAAGAGTTGTATGTAGTGACACATATTAATGAATTTGTTTGTGGTCTCTGATGGGTTTCCAACAACGCCTCCCTAGGAGTGTTGCATGACCTTTTCTTAGCCTTCTCAATGATCTTCTTGGGATAGGCTTTCTGTTGTAATTTGGTGGTCAGTATTTCCATCTCTTTTTTATAATCATTGAGGCCAGCGCAATTTCTGCGAATCCTAAGGAACTGGCCTACTGGCAAGTTCTCTTTTAGGGAACGTGGATGTGCACTATCGAAACGCAACAGGCTGTTTCTGTCCATGCGTTTGGTATATAGTGAGCTAACTATTTTACCTCCCCTAGCTATAAAGTTTATGTCAAGGAAGGAAACTGTCTCACTGTTTGTGGTCATGGTGAATCGTAAGTGTGGGTTGTGCTGGTTGATCCAACTGGAGAAACTATTCAAGTTGGATTTGTCCCCCTTCCAAATGACCAGGATGTCATCTATGTATCTGTACCACTTACAGATGTTGTCAGAGTAAGGGTTTTTTGGCCAGATGTGTTGTTCTTCGAACTGGCCCATGTACAGACACGCTATGCTTGGCGCAAACGTGCTGCCCATGGACTTGCAGATACATTTGGTCTTCAAATTGGAAGAAATTTTCAGTCAATGCTAGGTGCATGAGTGTAATGACCCATCTGACTGGTGCATCCCATTGACATTCTTCCTTTTTCAGAAGTTCCTCAATGACACGGATGCTCTCTTCTTGTGGAATGCTGGTATACAGCGCCTCAACGTCCAGACACAACATGGTGTTTTCTTCTGAGTTGTACTCAATGTCTGCCAAGAGGTTAAGCAGGTGTTTGGTGTCTTGTACGAATGATTTTATATGCGTGACGAGGGGTCTCAAAAACCAGTCCGTATATTTGGACAAAGGTTCGAGAAGAGATCCTAAGCCTGACACGATTGGCCTCCAGGGGGTGGAATCCTGCCTTTATGTATCTTTGGTATAGTATAGAAGAGGGGCACCCTGGGGTCTTCTGAGATGAGGAAGTCATGTTCTTTTTTAGTGATCCAGGCGTTTTTCAGTGCTTTTGCAGTCAGTGTAGTTATGGTCTTCTTGATGCGCGATGTGGGATCCCTGTTGATTTTCTTGTAGTACTTCTCATCAGCCAAAAGGTTCAAACATGCTGTCCTGTAGGCACTGGTGCTTTGGATCACCGTAGCCCCGCCTTTACCGGCTGGTTTGATGACAATGTCCGTCCTAGTGCTTAAGGTCTTTAAGGCTTGTCGTTTATTATTGCTCAGATTGTTGAAGATGTCTTTCTTAGGTTGGAGTTGTTCGACTTCTTTAGATACCCCCTCTTCAAAGGCAATGACTTCTGGAGGCATAAGTGAATTTGGCGGGAAAAAAGTCGATTTCAGACGCAGTGTGGTATGGCTGTTGTCGTCCTCGGGTCTGTCTTTGCCCATGAAAAATGTCTTAATGCGAATCTTGCGAAAAAATTAGCTTAGTTCACACCGTAGTTGAAATTTGTCCAGGAAAGCGGTAGGGACGAAACCTAGTCCTTTGTCCAGGACTGTGAGTTCATCCGGACTTAGGGTTGTGTCAGTGAGGTTGACAACTAGTCCCTTGCTGCAATCGTGCTCGGTTGTTGGCCTCTGGTCTGGCTCCGGGTGTTCATGGATGTCCTGTCATCTTCCCACTGGACCTTTCTGTTGCCCCTTCTCCCCCGTCTTCCTCTTCTCCCACCCTGTCCTAAAAAACGGTTCTGGTTGAAATTGTATTGGAAGACGGGTGCTGTCTGGTATTGGGGGGGACCTTGGAATGGAACTGGGCCAAACAGACCTGGCTAGGGGTACATTTGTTGTGGTGGATAACCCTGGTTGAAGCCTCCTCTCTGGGGTCTTCTTGGTCTACCCCTCTAGCTTTTGTTGGATCCATCGCTTGACCATTCGTCTTGTTCAGAATCTGAGGTGCCTGAATCTCCCAGATAAGATGATCCCGAGCCAGAGTTTTCTTGACCCTTGTAGTCGTCCTTGATGTATGGGTAAACTTTTTCGTGGGAGAACTTCTTAAGGTCCTTTTGCAGCTTGCTAATTTTACTCTGCATCAGGTAGTCTTTATGTTCCCCAATGTCTTTGTTGACTTCCTCAAGTTTCTTTTTGAAAAGTGTGATCTTAATTTCACTCATGAGTGCATCTTCGCTGGTTTTGATTTTTATTAGTAATGCCTCTGATAGTCGTTTAGCCGTGTTTATTATAAGGATAAGCCAATCGCGTGTGCAGCGCCACGCGATTAGCGACCATTCTTTTTTGAACAATGGATCGTCCAGGAAGATTCTGGGGCCATTGGTGAATAATGAACCTGAGGGTGCCGCATTTCCCCGCAAGTACTCAGTCATGATTGCCCCATGTAGCAAAATCTTCATCTGAGTACGTTTTAATTCCTTCAATTCATTCCAATTCTGGGCTTGACTGAGGCTTTGATTTATATTGGTGTCTGGTAATAGTGACGGGGCTGCCAAAATGGCTGATGCCATCTCGTCTGAGTAACCTATTCCCAGAGCTTCAGCCATCCTGGGTAGTGTTTGTAATTTACGAGTGAATAAAAAGGAGAATTGGCGACGATAGTGCAAAGTGCAGTGAGTGAGTGACTGTGGGTGATCTCAAGTGACCGAGTTTTAATTCTAAAAAAGTTTTTGGGAAATTTTCCAAAGGAGGCCCCACAGCTGTGCGCTGCTCAAATCATGAAGAAACTATGGTACGTAGGGAAAAGAACCATT
Source organism: Calotriton arnoldi (assembly GCA_963921515.1). Classification (NCBI taxonomy): domain Eukaryota; kingdom Metazoa; phylum Chordata; class Amphibia; order Caudata; family Salamandridae; genus Calotriton; species Calotriton arnoldi. The sequence continues at coordinate 318,571 of CAWUFW010015608.1, read as the reverse complement.
CCCCAGTGCCGTAAGGGCTGAGAGGAAACCTCTAATGGGAGTACGTCCTCCCGTGTTCTAACGCCAAACCAAAAAAAGTACCCCATGAGCATGTGAACAGGGTTCACAAGTATCTAAGATTAACCCTGGTAGGTTAGGTATGGGAAGATCCTATGTGAAGTCATGAATTGATACCCACTAGGGAGTGGGAAAGGAAACAGTTCCTTTTGTTTATATTACCCTCACACACCCTAGTGGTGTCATGCTTCATCATCGGGTCAGCCTGACCCCTATAAGTCAGGGTGGGCTCGACCGTATTCAGGGAGCTCTTGATGAGATATGGCCAGAGGGATTTAAAGATTAAAAATCCATAAACAGATCCCAGTACCCCTTTATTAGTGGATCTGTCAGGGATGTTAAAAACGTGAATAGATAGGGTCAAATGGGAGTATTATGGTCCTATGAGCCTAGTGCCAACATGTTTCAGTCCTAGATAGGCCAGAAAGGTCCTGGACTTTCTTCAGGGCAGAAGAGAAATACTCCTCCCTGGATAGAGTGGAAGGGGAAGTCCCTAACCTGCTTTTATAAATAAGGGCAGATTGCTGCTCCTTACACAGTAGCAAAAAGATAGCTTTATCTTTTACTTCATTCTTTTCTCCATCTGTAAGAAAAAGGAGAAACACAAGAAAATCATAGTGTAACATTGTGATTTATAATTGCCTTTAAACTCGAGCTCGCCGACGACAGCTTGAAAGGCCCGGGCTAGAGGCGAGGCCACGACTGAGAGTGTGTTGTATCCAGAAGTACTGCAGCGATTTTACAGGGAGTGTTTTTTTTTGGGGGGGAGGGGCAGGGAAGAAGTGCAGTGTAGACTATAAGCCACCGCACCCCTCTGTAAGGGTTAGGGCCCCAGGCCCTCATGCAGTTGTATAAATGACACGGACACATAGTAATGGTGTCTGGAACTGGCCCATGACATGTGCGCCCGGGCCCTTCTATTAGCAGGGTCACCTGACCAGTGACACCTGTGATGGATGGGTGTGGGGTGAGCTAGGAGTGGCTGGTGGAAACACATTATTTTACAAACACTAGACAGTGGCCAGCCGGTCACTACACCCTCTTGCAAGGGTGCCGGTCACTACACCCTCTTGCAAGGGTGCCGGTCACTACACCCTCTTGGAAGGGTGCAGTGGAGGTGAGGTGGTGCCCATCCCTCCCTTTTCTGCCCACAACTCACGGCTCCTCTACCCTCAGTCGGATGGCACGTGCACTCTGGGCAGACTCTGCCCGCACCTCGCCGAGATGTGTACTGATTCGGCACGTCAGAAGCTGCGCCTGTCCCAAGGCTGCCTGATGAAAGAAGCCTATGATGATATGAGATGACATATCACAGAGTGGAGTCTGAGGTGAGAGAGTTTAAGGCACAGTCTGGTGCGCAGAGGCCTGGTGAATGGCGGGGAAATGGTTAAACGTCGTTTCTCCACATGCTGGTGACGATGAGAGGCTGGAAGAGGCCGAGGTGGGGTCAGTCACTCGTCAGTGATGCCTGATTTGTGACGGACCATGCTAAGGGCTCTGCCCCAGCCTTTTCATAATTATCTAGATTTTCTTTATATACCGTTCTGGAACTCCCTACGCCCATCTACAATGCTGCTTATAAACTTGGGTGGGCGACAGACTGCTCACAGAGAGCCCCCCCTCCAATGTAGTCGCTGTATAGGCACACAAGCCCATAATCCTTTTTTTCCCCATGAATAGAGAGAGGTCTGGGAGCTGCAGTCACCCAGCACCCTGATCCCATGTGCCCCGCCACACATTTCTTGCCCCCATTCAGTGCGAAGTGACAAATGCACGGACTGTTTGGAAGATAAAGCCCCAAAGGGGCGATATCTCATACTTCATAAAATCACAGCCAACGCCAGGCTCATCTCACGTCTGTGCATTCAGGGTCCAAAGAATTAATGTATTGTTCTGCAGAATTTATGGCCAGGGAGCGATTGATTGGAATGAGGGGTTTAGGCCTCACGTGATGTGGTTAATGGGGGTGGGGACTCGCATAATTCCGCTACAGATTTAAGCATTCTTATAAGATGTGGTTACGTGTTTTACAGATATTTCACAGCGGCAAGATGTGGCCTTCAGGCCACTTTACAGCACTCTGAGACACTCAGTCCTCGCACTGCCTACTATTTTCAAGCTGGGTGTGAGTATGAGGCTTTGAAAAAGATGAGGGCGTCTGTACACGGGTGTCCGTGCGCTCCATATCGAGGCCACTGCACTCCCTCCACGAATGCGCGAGTGCCGTCCATGTATGAAGGCCTGGCTGTGGAATCATTCATTCATTCATTGTTTTATGGCCTTATTGTTATTTGTAGTTGTGCTGCCACGACCAGTAACACTGAAAATAAAGTGCATGACATTGTGGTGGGAGGACGGGCTTAACGAATCACACATTGTCCTTAAAAGTAAATCATTACATAATTAAAACTAACCCAGGTCTCAGCAGTCTCAGCCAGATCTTGATAGAATACTGTTTTTTGTGCTCCTGGGTGTCAACAAGTATGTAACTTATTTTCAATATAAAAGCTATTACTGAAATAAACAGAAAGGTTTTTCTGGTTGCAAATAGGGAACAGATGCAATAGGTCTCATTTAGACAATGGCGGCAGTGTATGTCCTCCGAAAACAGGCTATAATTGCCAGTAGTAGAACTTTTTTTTTAACCTTACAAGCTCAGAGGCCGAGCCATGGGAGTTCTAGAGCCATAACGAGAAGCCTTGAACCTAGAACTGTGAGAAGTCCCAGACATGACATGCACTAGGAAGAAGGCAGCTGGGGCCTGGTGTACATAGAGGCAGCTCTCATAGTGGGTGCAGTTTGCTCATGACATTTTACATTCTCCCTGGCGTTTTATGATACAAACAAACCTGTGTACTGATAGGTCGAATGGTATAATGCCCCTAGCACAGAGTAGTACAATGCCGCCTAATGAATGGCCTTATAAGTAGGGCTCCCGGTTTTATGGTATTTACTTTTTGACATTTCCGTCTCTATTTATCCATATTTATTTTTTGCTAATTGTATCTGTATTTATTCATATTTATTTTGGTCTTTGTGAAAAGATGAATCTGAAATTAGTATATTTCCACATTTATTTAACCAATAAATATGCACTCATGCTTGAATGCCAGCCAGGTTTCGGTGCTGTGAACACACGCTGAAGTTAAATCAATGCACTGTTATGAAAACATGAAAATGTCAGGGTCAGCCTTGTGTATATCCACTGCTGTTAAAGCCTCTTTACTAAAATCCCTTTCTTTTTAACCCCTTTCCTATCAACCCACACAGCTATTGGCTCGGCAGTCATGGCTGACCGAATTTAGAGTTACTCAAAAAACAACCCCTATTTCCGTTTATATCCACATTTAAAAATAAATACAGACACGAAAATATATGTTTTCAGTCTGTATTGTTCTGTAAAAATCAGTAAAAACGGAAAACAGGGAGCCCTACTTATAAGGCAGGGAGCTATTTGTAACACCCATAGATTGGCTGTGAGCACAGGGATGGTGTCCTGAAAGGGACTGCAGACCTTCATCTCTGCGTTCCTTTCCGAAAATAGGAAACCTTTTTAAAAGCAGCCCCTGTGCCTTAATTATGCATTCCTTTATTTTTAAAGATAATAGTCACCATATCGTACCTACTACTCCTTTTAGGGTCATAAGTTTGTGAATTGTACCGCTGTTGGTTCTTTCTGCACTGACATGTCGGCGACGTAACCCATCAGCTGTCCCGGACAGATGTGCTCACTCCAACCACTGGCCCCAATATGCACGAAAGCTCAATCAGGGAGCGGCTCAATGTGGTCACTGCACACGACGACTCCTGCAATCTCCCAGGTCCAGTCCCCAGCATGCATGCCAAACATCCAGGCATGCCATAAACGGGCATCACGGTGACACTCCTGGTTGTGGTCTAACAGGGGGCGCACACACACGTCCAAATCCAGGTCAGCTACCGTAACGTTGGAGAGGCAGACATACATGGACCACTCGAATATGCACGAGTGACAGTGCAACACAGGCTGAGCGCAGGTGACGTTGGCAAGGCAGAAGCTCAGCCTGTAACTGATCCGCAGCACTGCCAATGGCAGTGCCCCCAGTACATGCAGCAGGCGTGCACGGTACAGGTCCACGTGACTGGAGTAGAGCATGTGTCTGGGATGGTCTGCCATTGCGTCAGTGGCTCTGCTTGAAGCAGCACTGTGAGGACCTGCGCCAGTCCTGTGGATGAAACGCCACAGCTCGGAGCAATGAGCAGTGTCTGTGTGCAATGGGTGCAGGCCTGGGGTGTGGTGGGAGTACGAGTGAGGGCCATTTCATGCCACGCAAACTACGACCAAGGACTTCTGCGTGTGGGATGTGTACACGTTGGCCTCACGTCTGGCAGTGCGTAGTGTGGGAGTCGCCTGGAAATGCTATCCTATCTGTCAGGTGGTGCTGGGCACATGCAAGTCACATCTAGGAGCTGCAGATATGCTACCGCCAGATAGTGCAGACAAAGGCCCATTCATCCCTACAGTAACTACACCATCTGCATGCATTCAGGAGACGCACAGAGGCCTGCCGTGGGTGTGGTGGGATGTCTGCGACCCTGGGAATCATGGATGATATGCCCAGCACGTGGCACATGTGCGGCTTCACTGTGTGTTACATTGCCTCACAGCTGCTGCACCCTCCCACGAGCCCGCACACTTGTGTGCCCTGCATGGTTGTATCACGTGCACTCCTACGGCACACCATTGAAATGCTTGTCCACGCATGTCCAGCGGCATGCCACCAACACCGTGACGCTGGCCTTTGAAGGTGTGCGGCCAAGTGAGTGTAGGCCAATGGTCCGGACAGGGCGGACACAAGTGTACAGTCCATGGCTGGCTGTGATCACGCTGCGAATGAGGCTAGGCAACTGACTCATGCAGCCGGAGGACCGATACACATAACACTTGGCATGCATGTGCCAAGACCCCGAGCGGTCTTGCGCTCCTACATTTCCCTGTCCATGCGAGCCCGCCATCCTGGTGCATGCTACATTGCAACATTGTCTACTGTGGCCCTGGTGGCGACAACAACCCAACACAAAGACACACTTACCGCACATCCTGCCCAAGGCCAGGTCTGAGCCACGCCCTGCTCCCCCTGTCGATGCAGCACACCCCTGCGCTGAACTGACGTACGCCGGACCAGCACACGCCGCTTGTGCATGCAGGGGGGGCCGGGAGAAGGTACATGTCCAAGGTCACTGCCAATGCTGAGGTGACATGGTATCGTCCGCTGAGGATAGCACACTGTGATGTTGCAGTGCCGTGCCCATCATGCTGACACAATGACCACACAGACACACTTGCTCAGATGGTGTGAATGGCTACGAGCACGTGCGCCCGTCCACATTTATTAGCAGGCACACATATCGAGTGACACCTGTGTTGGATGTGTGTGGGGTGTGTGCACACCAGCCGGCAAGGGCTGCCTGGTGCAGTCAGAAATCGACAACAGTGTACATCGTAAAGGACAAAACCATTCTACCGTAAAGGACCCATGACCTGAGCTGCACAGAGTTAGTGGCCCCGGATGCACAGCGTCCTGCACGGGTCTACCGCCATGGGCCGCTGACTTGCGGTGCACTGGGGCAGGGTCACAAGAGCAGAGCATGTTCCCGCAGATGACTAGGGGGGTTGTCGTGGAGTGTCTCGGTGGACAGTGAAAGGTGTACCCCCAGGGCATGATGCTGAGGGCAGAACCACGCTGAAACAGTCACCATGGTGGAGATGAGTGGAGCAAACACATGTCGGACACCAAGTCCGTCCCAGCCAGATGATGATGCAGACAACCCCCAGGCCATGGACTCAGACAACACCAAAGTTCAACCAGAGAGTGTCCATGAGTCATTGCGCACAGAGTTAGTGGCACCTGTGCTGCTAGGGGATGCCGCCTGCGATGAGGCATGTCCAATAGTGTGGACTCCTCCATATCTTACCCAGGACACAGTTCCACATGTGTGGCCTACTGGACCGCAGTGTAGGCCTGAGGCAGCGGCCAGCAGGGGCCATTCACCGAGTGTCGCCGGCTTAGGTTGGATGGTCCCACCGGCCTGCGTAGTTCAGGTTCAGTGGCACCACAGGACGCGGACTTGCATTGCACAGGGTTAGTGGCACCAGGTCAGTTGTTGCTAGTGTTCGGTCAACTCCGTAACGAGGATCCGGCTTTCATCCGGACTGAACCGCATCTTCCTCTTACTCCTCTCCATGCGTTCACTGGTATGGACTCTGCCATCCATGAATCACGACTGGGTGCTGGATGTGGGGCCTACTGGACCGCAGTGTAGGCCGGGGGCAGCGGTCAGCACGGGCCCACAGACACGTGTCGTGTGCTTGTGATGCATTCATTTGCTTCGCTGATAGCAGGGAGTTTAGTGATATCACCCCTGCAGTAGACATCTGATCACTGCCATTCATGACTCAGGACACAGTTCCACATGTGGGACCCACTGGGCTGCTGTGTAGGCCTGTGCCCTCATCCACATGGCACAGGCTTGCGTTGAACAGGGTTAGTGGCACCACGTGTCGCCGGCTTGCGTTGCACAGGGTTAGTTGCACCATGTGTCGCCAGCTTGCGTGCACAGGGTTAGTGGCACCACGTGTCGCCGGCTTGCGTTGAACAGGGTTAGTGGCACCATGTGTCGCCGGCTTGCGTTGAACAGGGTTAGTGGCACCACGTGTCGTCAGCCTCCGATATGGAATTATGCCTCACTGATCGAAGAGAGTCTGGTGCTGTGGCCGCTGCCACGGACTTGGGGTCACTGCCATTCATGACTCAGGACACAGTTCCACATGTGGGACCCACTGGGCCGAGGAGGACGCCGGTGGAGTATGTAAATGTAAAAGGAGTACTGTGGGCCTGCGCCGTGGAGGCCAGGGAGGGGCTGCGGAGGCTGCAAAGGTCGCGGGCCTGGGGCCTGGAGCTTGCACCGGCACGTGGTGGGCCCTCTTTGACACATGCCGGTGTCGGCAGGTGAGCGGAGCCTCTTTGGTGCACTGGGGCAGGCATGACGGGTCAGGGGCCCAGCTGCCCGGGGTGCAGCAGGCTCACAGAGACGCAGGACCCGCCGCGCTCAGCGCCGGACTCGTGGCAGGCTGAGAGGTGCCGCCCTGGCAGTCACGTTGTCCATTCCGAACGAGGACCAGGCCCAGTGCGACGGGCTTTTTGTTCACACCCCTACCCAGGCCTGGCGTACGCAGGTCCAACCCACTCCGCCCGCGCATGCAGGGGGGGACGTAACGTGCGACATTTCCGCATTCTGCCCCACAGCCTGTGGGGACATGGTAGCGTCCACTGGCCACTACACTCCATGCACCAGCAGTTGATCTCCACATGGCCATTTCCGTGATTTGCACGCTGTGGTCTGTCCGGCATCTCCACGCCACATCTGGCATTGGGTAGGTTCACATTCCTTAGTCACTTGCCGCTCTCGCACATGCCTGCTCCATGCCTCTCCTCACATCCTGCTATTGTGTGTCTGTGGTCCCATGCCGTGGCTGGGTTGTGGGCATGGCAAGGCCAAGTTCCTAATGGAGTCATGTTGTCGTGTCTGGTCGGTTGGCATGTTGTGTGGCATGTTGAATGTAGTTGTGCTGCGTGCCTCTTGCCAGTGTCGTGAGTTGCATGACTGTGGGCTGGAGATGTGTGGTGTGTTCATTTGGTACTTACCAACGAGCACTGCATTGCCTTGGGTGCCATCCTGGGTGCGCTGGGTGATGATGGACTGTCGGGAGATGTGAGAATCAGGCACTCTGCCTGGGGAGTTGGCCACGACATTGTTGAGGGGTCCCGGGCGGTCCACTATTGCCTGCACATTCATGGGATGCGTGTGCTTTCAGTTGTGGTAGTTGTGTGCAGTGTCGGCAGGGGGCACGAGGGGGTACATGTGTGCAGTTGGCCCTGACACGTGAGGGAATCCAGCTATGGCGTAGGGGCCTTGCTTGGTCTCCAGCTGCTCCTGCGCAGTGTGGGTGAAGTGGAGGGGCTGGGGTACCAGGCTGATGTTGGCATCCAGGACAGGTGTGATGACCTTGTATGGGGCTGGCTGTGTGACTCCTCCGACTCTGGCAGTTGTGGGTTGGATGGTACCAGAGGCCGACATGTGCTGCGCAGCCGGCAGCTTTGTCTGCGGAGGGATGTTGGTTGTCCGCTGGGTTGGTACCGTCAGCAGGTAGGGGATGTGGGTCAGGATGCGGGGGTTGGTTGTCCTTTTGGGCCTGTAGTGGGCAATGTCCTCCTCTGGCGTTGGGTCTGGGCGGCAGGTGCATTTCAGGTGGGTCCGCTGTCTTTGTGTACGCTGCCTCTGTGGTGTTCCTGGTGGGGGGGGCGGGACGGGTCCTGCGGGTGGTGGCGGCCCTGGAGGTGGTGGAGGTGGGTGTTGTGGTCCTCATGGGTATCGGAGCTGCATGATCATTGTCTCCATGGCATCTGTGGGTCTTCAGGTGCGGCTCTTGGCTGGGCTCCCTTTCATGCTGCGGGTAGTCGTCCTGCTTAGCACCAGCAAAAGGCAGGTGTTAAATCCTTGGTGCTACCGCGGCTTATCACCTGTTTTTGGTTCGCATCACGGATCTGGCAGTTCGTTGTGAAAGTGGTGTAGTGGTTTTTTCTTGTGTTTTTGCACGGGAACGCCTACTCTGCATCTCATTAGGGTTAGTTGGTGGTGTCCACCGTGGAGATAAATTTTGGGGCAGTTATCTCGGGAATACTGGCAATGTCTGCAGTTTGCACCTGCTTGTGAATGGGGTGTTAAATCTATCTCCACTTTTGATGAGTTAAGGTGGAGATAAATCGGAGATAAGTCCTTGTGAATATCCCCCCATATTGCTTAGATGACATCTTTTGAAATGCAGTTAGTGAATGTATTTAAATCCAATTTCTCATTCTGATGAGTAAATACATTTGTGTTAATACAGTATTTACGGGCCAAACAACTGCTTGGATTAGACTAACCCTTTTTGTACGACCATTATAATTTTTCCTTAACGTTGACACAAGTTAAAGAATTAATTTTTTGTATCACTTTTCCCCTTTCCAATTCAAATTTTGAAACCTCTTTATTGAGTTTCATTTTTCATACACCGTGCACATTTTCAAGCGCTGGCATTGTCTATTTCTAGACACCAGTGCACATGGGGTCAGATTTCAAATCTTTCCCCATTGCCTCAGCCAAATCCCTGAGTAAGTGCAGCTACTCAGCCACCGGTTGGCAGCATGCGTCCCCATTTTTTTTATTTTTTATTCATTTTTCCTTACTCTGACCACTTTTCTCTATTTTTTTGGAAATCTTTGGTCCTACACCACCGACCCCTTTTTTTTAACGGTGTTTTATTTAGCGCGAACTTGACCCGAAGGTATCGGGTATCAGAGCACTTTAGCTAGCACCAGTTGCGTTACATGAGGACACATTCATTTTTTGGTAGGCACGGGGAGATTAAGTGATTTGCCCAGAATCACGGTATGTTCAGCGTCATTGCCGAGACTCGAACCCGGTTCCCCAGATTCGAGGTCGACCGCCCTAGCCGTTAGGCCAACTCCTCTCCTATCCTTGCATGGTACTGACACTAAGGAGGGTGAGTTTTTTTTCTCCTAGTTGCTGACTTTCGCATAGGTTTTTTACTGATTATAATACGAGGCCTTAGTATGTATTTCGGCATCTATCTGGTTCCCTTTTTTGTTTTTCTATAGATTGATTGCCACACTTTTTCAAAGAATTTGGTGTGACGCAGCCATTGTGCTTAGTTGGTATATTTTGCATTTTATTTAATATATCTTATTGCTAAACCATTTTGGCATACATAACACTGTACCTTTCCTGAAATTAATTCTTTGGATAATTTATATATTTTATTATAGGCTGCTAGCTTCTTGGTCCTGATGATGACCCTGTTGTAATCATCCGTGGTGTCAAAACAACAACTTTTTACTAGTGGACTGATGTTGATGATATACATTTTCACACAATGAATTCTATTTTTGAGTCTTACTGTTGAAGTTGTGTTTAATATCAGACCCTAGAGTGTATATACTGTAAATTGGCACTTGCGCACTTTATTCCTTTATGTCACTTTCACCGTGCCATCTTTTGGAGCACTTACAATATGAACTACCTACCTTGGCTTTGCCATAATGATACATTGTATGATTAATAGATTGTATTTGCATACTTTACTGATACTAGATTGTATGAATCTGATTGGCCTAGCAAGCATAGGCTATCTTCTCTCTTCAAGAGGATCACTGTGTTGCACATTTGATTAATCACCCAGATCCCCAGAATTACTGGGCTGCTCCTTATTTCTATATACGAGCCTCTCTATAAGCAGCTATCGCCTGCGGTATCACCTCAGGTACAGCACAAAAAGTAATCAACCGTAGTGTGACCTGAACAATGGTTTTCCACTCATCTAGTGAGACGAACGAAGTGCATCACCTGCTGTGAAAAAAATGGTCTGTACACGAGGGCAACAACCCAGAATTGCACAGCCCTCGTGGGGCGGCATCAAGCACCATTGTACCCACCATCACCCAGCACTCTACTGAGATGCCTTCAACAACAGGAGCAGCCACAGACATGACCAAGGAGAAGGACAGACAAGGATGACTGGATTAGTCTCATCCCAGAAGGGGGGGAGTGACTGTGACACAAAAAGCAGGGTGGCCTTTGAGGACTGGCCCATCTACAGACTTTCATATGCATCGGGTGAGAAACTGTGCCAGAAATGATCAAACTGTGTGCTTTCTTAGGAGTATTAAGGGAAAAACTGCACCTAAGCTGATTCTTGCTTCATCGTGTCCCACCTGAGGCAAATGGTGTACCTGGGGGCCATAGCAAGGAGAGGCATCATCAAACTCTAGTGCCAAGACACTAAGGCCCTGATTACGATGTCAGTTTGAGTTGCCACCACCCGACATCGCTGCGGATGGGGAACCGATCAATCTCAGGTTGGCGGTTCTGACACCACAATTAGGATGCGACCGCACATGGTGCAGTCGCAAACTTCAATTTTTCAATGGGAGCTTGTGTGGCGGGCCGAAATCGCCCGCAGCACAAGCTCCCATTGAAAAATTGAAGTTTTTTAACATCCCTGCACTGTGTGGCAGGCACCTCACGGTGCCTGCCACATGGTGCAGGGATGTGAACGGGGCACCATAGGTGCCCCCAGGGCCACATGCAGCAGGCCAGTGGGGAAGGTGGGCCATGCTAGGGGCCCCCAAAGACACTTTCCGACAGCAGTTCCATGTCAGAAAGGCCGACATGAACCTGATGTCGGAAAGTGCCATCATAATCCCAATGGTGGAAACGCCGTCCGTAAGGGATTATGAGCCCTTTCTGAGCCCGTTGGAACCGAGTCGGATTCCCCAGCCAGTTTAAACTCCAACCGCCATCACTGTAATACGGCAGTCGGAGTTTAAACCTACAATGTCAGTTGGAAAGCCTACGATCACCAGTCGGAGACTTTCCGACCGTCATTATAATTAGGCCCTAGGTATATCTGTTCTTGGCATTTATTTCTAGTGTGTAATAAAGCACTTTCTTTTTTGAAAGTCAAGTGCCAGGTGAGACAATCCTTTATTATACGGTTGTGTAATCCCCCACACAATTTCCCCCTTAGAAGTCTGAGACTTCTCACCTTTTTTATCACAGAGAGTCATATGCTGAAAAGGTCATATTTGGCACCTTTTGCTGAGACATAGTAGGGCAGAACCAGGATATGAAGGAAATTGACCTCAACCCCCATCGTTGCGGCCTAGTAGCCCCTCAATGCTCACCCCCCACCCAACAGGACTAAAGTGATAGTGGATAGAGAGCAAATCTGACATTCTTAATGGTTTGACTATTCATAAGTGTTTGAAGCATATAGGTCATTGGCTTATCTGATAATGCATGCATTATGTTAGTGTTCAATTGTAGCTGATATGTAGTGGAAGACAAAGTTAAAGAGTTCATTGGAAAGATATGCAATCACAAGTTATTTGAAATTACAGCTCAATAGTAATGGAACATAGACGATGTGTCACTCTAGATGGATTTCTTGTGGATGTTTTTGTGAGAGGTTGTGCCTAGGCATATAAGTGTTGTCCCTGCACAGCTGTTGTTGAAGGTTTGTGATCAATATGCTGTACTTGTATGAAAAGTATATTTTCCTTCATCCAATGAGTGATTCATGGATGTTCATCGGATACGAGAATCTGTGTGATCTGACTGGTTGGCTGCAACTGAAAATACCCATTTAGGTGAACATTTCAAGATACCAATGAACATAGCCTGCATCTAGAAAATAAGTAACATGAGGGTATGATTGGACTGGGAGAGCATACCATGACCTAGGAAGGATGGAGAGGGTCCCTGAACGATAGATACTGCCCCAAAAATAATAAACGACATTATTGACTTGCTGGACTCATAGATACAATTTTATTTCAGCAGACCCATAATTTTGCTGGTAGATCCCTACATTTTTACATAAACTTGAAATGTCCCATTTATGCAATCCTGAAAACACTTACAATTAAAAAAAAACACAGTGCAACTAGGAATTGCATCAACCATGCAAAATGAGCAGTGTGGACCCTAGATTTGGCTCAGACACTGGCCCTAAACCAGAGCTTGTGTCTAGAGCATTCAGTGTAGGGCCAAAGTACATTCTCAGTTGGTTCAGTGGTTTAGTGGCCTGCACAGGGCTTGACTTCAAGCGATACTCCCAGGCACCACACTGCATGCCTGAAGTGTGTTTGCATCCTATTTGGTCATAAAGCATCTGGGTCAGCATGTTAAGGCTGGTAAGGCCCTGTGCCAACAGACCAACAGATTGCTGTGCACTACCAAATAAACTAAGATGGCGCCCGAGTTGCTACAGGACTGCGCCCGGAGGCCCAGAGAAACAACCCGTGACTGTGCCGACCTGCACTCTATCAGCTGAAGAGGATCTCACCCCCCATGCCCTCTTCCTGACAAACTGACTTGCCTACTGGCTCCCTGGGGGGGATAAACTCCAAGATGTGGACTTTGCCTGCCTGCGCCCTTTAAGAGGTACGAGTGCAGCTGGAGGGGCCCACGAACCTGACCTGCGATTTACCCCGCGGCCGGATCCATTCTGGAGACCACACCCGTGATCGCGAGGCACACGGACACTGGCCTCATGATGCTCCATAGCACAACAAACACCCCCCAGGAGTGCAGGGTTTACACAGCATACACCGCCTGGGAGCCTTCTCCTGCGCCGCCTCCAGTGATATCTCCCTGCAGCCCTTGGGAGCTTTGTGACACGGAGCCTTGTGGATGGAGAGAGACTGTAGCGGCGGCCCTCTGCTATTTGAGTAGCGGCGACGCTCTTGGACCCTGAGGTTAACTTCTACCCGAATGCACCCGGTGGCAGGGTGACGAGCGGTGGGCCGGCGGGAAAAGACGGCCGGAGGAGTGGACCCGACCGCGACCAGCAGACCTGTTGAGACGGCCCGCAGGGCGTGGTTCGAGCGGAGAGGCCCAACCTTACTAGCGACAGCAGGTACACCTGAGCAACCGGACCTTGGAGCTTAGCCATAGCTCCAATAAAGCAGGCTGAAGATGCCTGACCTTAAGATGGTGGCTTTTCCCAGTGAGTTTTGAGCAACAAGATATCCAGTGGAGAGGGTCTCATTAAAACCACAGACACTAAAAGGAGGTATCCCCCAGACCACGAACACCTGATAGGGAGCCAGATGGTCCAGAGCAACAGTGGATTCGCCTGACTTGGACTTGAGCCCCCCCCTATAGAGAGAGTTTGGATGGCAACTAGTGGAGCGGAGGCTGACTGAGGCGGTGAGCAGTCTGCACCATGGGGTTAGATGCCCAAGCAGCCGGCAGTGACGATGGTGGAGTAGAGGGGCCACTGTTCACACGGAGGAAAACCACAAGTACAGCATTTCAATCCCCAGTGGGACGGGAAACACTAGTTGAGAAGCCACAACTGGAGAAAAACAGGGGTCCTCCATTGGAATCATAGCAAGTTACACCTGTGGGGTGTAATAGGAGGGGGTCGGATGCCCAGGGAACAGGAAACCTCAGTATTATCCAGAAAAACACCCAAACAGAAGAGCAGTCGTCAGCCACTAAGCAGCAAGGGCCCCCACCTGCATCTAAACCGTGACCAGCGCCCGGCTTCTGGCCCCACCCTGAGCGTGGATCGGTGGGTGAGCGGACCAAGGGAGGGGACTCGTGAGAAGTTAGCCCGGGGATTCCTACTGGTCCACAGCGGCCTCCAGGGTGAGCAACATGGCGTCTTGGCCAAGGCCTGGGCCCAACGTATGGTTGCGAGAAACTCGTCGGCATCTGCAATTGTCTGCGCCATACGACGGAGGAGGGGTGACCCCTCTGGTGTTCACGTTCCCAGGGTCAAAACACAAGGTGAGGAGGCCAGGTGAGGAGCCCCGGCTGGGAGCTCCCTGGTTAGGGATTGCCTTTTTGGCCCTAATCCCCTTGAATCTACCCCCTCCTTTGACCTTTTTACTCACCTGGGGTCCTTATTAACTGCGGTACCTCGACTCTCCTACTCCCGCGTTTGATCGCGAAACCTCTGAAGAACTGTGAATTTTTCTTTACCGACCACGGAGCCCTAGTAACATGGCCGATGCCCGATGGAGCTGCCTAGTCAGCTATAGCGGAGATTGGCTGTGGATCACCTCCTCGGCCGTCACCTACCCAGCCGGACATTGGGCATAGTTTCCTCATCTCTCTGCTGTGTCTCCTTCCTCCCCCACCTTTACGATGAATTCTCCGATTATCTGCCGATGGCAGAGTAAGATGATGACCCGGGTCATCTTAGCGGCTGAACCGATTCTCTTCCGCTGGACTGCTCCCTGTGTCACCTGACTGTCCTTTACCTCTAGTCTATGCCCCCCTTTGTCTCTTCCACCCCTCTCATCTTGTACAGTCACCGCGACAATGGATGTGGTGATCGCTGGTCCCCAGCTGGTTTGTTTGATTCTCTTTGTCTTTTTGGTTCCCCTGAAGTTCTTTCCCCCTTGCCGGTCTGCCTGACCCAATCGGCATTTCAACCCCTTTTTTACTTTTCCCCCTCTGCCTTCTATTCCCCATAGGATGTGTGTCCATTTTATGCTATGTTCTAGAAACTCATGATGTAATCTTTGTAACTCGCTAAACCTCATGTAAAGCGCTCTGATACCTCCGGCTCTAGCCAGCGCTATATAAAACTCTGCAAATAAATAAATAAAAATAAAAATACCAAAGGCTGCATGCAGCTGTTTCAGTGGCACAGGTCTGACACCCAAAGACCACTACGAATAGCCAAATGAATCCACCTATGTTAGAAAAGGGCGTGGAGGCTGGTTGCATCGGATATTGGACATATAGGGGCAGATTTATAAGTAAGTGCCGCAGCGCGGCACCGCAAGCACTTTGGCTGCGCCATGCTGCAGCATTTTCAGAGCACAGGAATGCAACATATTTACAATGATATATCGCATTCCTTTGCTCTCCCCTGCGCTGGCGCACAAACAGCTGCCATGCGCCGGCGCAGGCACCCTTGCACCATGGTGCAAGGATGCCTGCGTCATGGGGAGATTATTTTTGTGCAGGAAGGGGCACCTTCCTGCATAAAAACAATCACTACAGGTATTTTCCTCTTTCAATGCGTGCTGTAGAATGCAGCACGCATTGAAAGAGGAAACAAATGAGGAGAAATGAAAACATTCCTCCTCGTTGCGCCTCACTACGCCACCCCTAGGGTGGCGTAGCATACTGACGCATTTCCAGGTTTACGATTCCTCGTAAATCTGGAAATGTGTCTGGTTCCATGGGTGTTGCGAGGGAACACCCACAGCAACACCCATAAAACGCCCCTTTCACGCAAAGTGCTGCATGTAAAGGGGCCGTATTTACGAGGACAGGAAAAGCCAAGCAGGGTGGCTTTTCCTGTCCTTGTAAATATGGGGCAGAGAAATGCGCTTCCAGTGCGTCACAAAAAGTGACGTACTGGCAGCGCAAGGGGCTTGTAAATGTGCCCCATAGCGTGCACCCAACCCTTGCTGCTCAGGTTCAAAGACTGTGGTCAACAATGTTGAGTGTGTAGTAGGTTGGGTGGAGGACCTTGTGGGCAGTAGCGGCCCTTGGTGGGAGAACTGCCAGGCGGTGACACAGGGCAGGGGAGGGGCAGGGTGGGGGGTGTGATATTCTGTACCTTTTGTATGTGTGTTTTGCTTTATTTACATTGTCAGCCATTGTAAGAATTTCTGCCTGTCATACTTCAGAGTTCTGGAATTGAGATTACCAAGCTTCAGCATGGAATGTTTATCTTCAATTTAGTGAGACTGTTATTCTGTTGTCTGCTCTGAAGGTGACACTAGCAGGCTGAGGTGTTACCTTTTACTTAAATAAAGTATCTTTTATTGCACCTTTAACCCTCTTGGTGGATCTTTACAATGGCGACGAGCTTAAAGAACTCACTTTGGATTTGACCTCCAACCACCTCAACTCTAGAAGAATTTCACCTTTTAGCCGCGCTTACTTAACTCAACCAGACAAACCATCAAGAAGACTCTAATGAACCTATTGGTATCGTATGTATTTCCCTGACATTTCTTCTTACTAAATACTCTAAATCTTGAAGCGATTTATTGACTAATTACCCCTTTTGAGTCTCCCTGTTTGGCTCGATTTTCAAAAGCTGTTATTTACTTGTTTAAAATACTGTCTATTCGTTTGGGAGCAGCTTCATTATCTGGAGTTTCAGCGTTTAAAGGATTGTATTCAACTGGCACCTACTCTGAAACTGTTTGCTTTGCGCTCGTCTTTTCATTTGAAAAGCGGCGCGATTGTTCTATCATTTATGAACTAATTTATTGTCAACACTTGATAGATTACTCAGCTCTCTGATACAGCGTGACTGTTTGTTTTGGTACCCGTCTCTTGACTTAAAGAAAAGCGGCGCCAGTGTGTGTTCACGCTTCACTTGAACTGTAACTGCTTGGAGAATAGCGGCGTTACTGTAAAGAAAAGCGGCGCCAGTGTGTGTTCACGCTTCACTTGAACTGTAACTCAGTGTCTCTTCAATCTGTATGTAAGGGCATTGCCGGAAGTTGGGTTAGGAATGCAAAGGTAGACGAATCTCTTAGTGGTTTCTTTCGTGTTAAGGATGAACTGGCATGTCAGAATGGAATTTTGATGAGAGGCACAAGACTCATTCCACCTACTTCTTTGAGGTCGCAACTTGTAGACTTTGCTCACGAGAGCCACCCTGGAATCTCTAAAACAAAGGAGATTCTTAGGCAAACCTACTGGTGGCCTGGGATGGACACTTTTGTGGAGAGAGTTGTTAGAGATTGTAATGAATGCAACAGAAGTGACAAGATTTTAAAACCACGTGTACAACCAATGTCTGTGAGAACACTTCCTAAAAATGTCTGGGAGGAAGTAGTTATTGACATCTTGGGTCCCATCAAACACACACGTGTAGATAAGTTTGTTATAGTTCTTCTTGATGTTTATTCCAGGTGGCCTGAGATAAGAATTACTAATTCTATAGAAACCAAGGACGTTATACGGTTTCTTGAAAACATATTCGAAAGGGAGGGTTTTCCTTCTACTCTAATTTCGGACAATGGAGTCCAGTTCACATCCAAGGATATGGTTAGCTTTTTGGATGATAAAGGAATTGTGCACAAAAAGTCGGCACTTTATCATCCAGAAACTAACGGTATCGTCGAGAGGTTCAACAGAGTTCTCAAAGAGACCATTCAGAGAGCTCTTTCTAATCATATCCCTTGGGAGGTAGAAATTCATAATAAAGTTAAAAATTACAGATTAACTCCTCATTCTTCTACTGGTAAGACACCCTTTGAACTTTTTCGTAAGCGTAAACCCTCCACCTTGTGCCCTTCTTGGGTACCCAGTTGTGTGTCTCATTCTTTGTGCATGAATGAAGACAAAGAACGTATCGAGAAAGAGATTAAGAATATGTACATGAATAAAAGAATTTTTGACAGAAGAAAAGCGTTAAGAAAAACTATTGTGAGGGTTGGAGATTTGGTCAAGATTCGCAGCCCTCGTAAGACATCTGTCTCTGGGGGTTCTAAGTTCTTACGCCCATTGAGAGTCATCAAAGTGTTCAAGAATGCCATAAGAACTGAAGACCATAGGGTGTGGAACCTTAATGGAGTTGCAAAACTTCCTAATGTTCCTTCTGATGCTTCCCTTAATAATAGTTCACAATGTAACAAAGAAATTGGTGGAGAAGATATGGTACGTAGAAGAAGTGTGAGAACATGTATCAAACCAAAATATTTAGATGATTTTGTTCAACATTAAGGTTTAACTTGTAATGGTATTTCCGCTGTTTATGTTTAGTTATTGAGAGGAAGATGTGTGATATTCTGTACCTTTTGTATGTGTGTTTCGCTTTATTTACATTGTCAGCCATTGTAAGAATTTCTGCCTGTCATACTTCAGAGTTCTGGAACTGAGATTACCAAGCTTCAACATGGAATGTTTATCTTCAATTTAGTGAGACTGTTATTCTGTTGTCTGCTCTGAAGGTGACACTAGCAGGCTGAGGTGTTACCCTTTACTTAAATAAAGTATCTTTTATTGCACCTTTAACCCTCTTGGTGGATCTTTACAGGGGGTACTAAACTACGAATACGGCCGCACAGAGGTAAGTAAACAAACAAATAAATACAACGAATTTCGTTGCGCGCTGCATCGCCAAATGCGATGCAGCGCGCGCACGGAATATTCGTTTTATTTATTTGTTTGTTTACTTACCTCTGTGCGGCCGTATTCCGTAGTTTACTACCCCCCACCCTGCCCCTCCCCCGCCCGCGTCACCGCCCGGCAGCACTCCCACCACGGGCCGCTACTGCTTGTGGGTAGGGCAGGCTCTGTTGTTAACTCCTTTTGCACATGGTTTAAGTCGATGCACAGCCGTTGTTGGGTGACTGGGATATTGGGAGTAGGGCCTGGTCAAACAAAGTGGGCAGCTACAGTGCAAACGGTGCTCACAAAAACCCCACATAAACAGTTTACAAAATGGTGGAAAAATGTACGTACTGATCTCAAAAAACTTTGAATACCGATAAGGAAGAAATGTCAACACTGATATATAAAAGTAACATTTAACATTTTAAATTGAAACCATACAAAACAGATCCTGTAGCCATTGTATGAGTATCACCATGATTTTCCTAATTTCCTTTGGATTAAATAGTTACATGCACTACATGGCTTGGGTTCCAAAATGATAAATACTGCTGAGTTTTAAAAAAAATATTTGTAACTCTGTATAACAATACAAACTATCGCTGGCATTGCCAAATAAAATAAAATGCAATTAAACGTGTAATACTGAGAATGCATTGATTCCGTTAATTAAAAATTCTAAAATTAAATCGCACATGACAATTGAGCCCTATTAAAACGAAGCATTTTCGTTATTGTTTGCATTGACCAAGCAATCTACAAAAGTGTGGTTTATAGTGACTGATTTAATATGTAGTGAAGTATATCAATAAACTTAAAAGCCACAATTGGCATATATTGAAAATGTATTAAATTCCGCTAAACTATAGGCATAAATTGAGAGTTGATTTTTTGCGGGTTACTCGAAATAGCTGCATTTCTTCGATAAAACATATGCAAGCCTGGTAACAACAATATGTAAGTGTGTGTACTAATATAGGCACATATACAGAGTATGATTTCAACCAATGAAATTTGCGTTACCCTGCCTTTCTCTCAATTTGAGAAATTGATTCGCTTTGCTGGAGAGAAATGTGAAGCACACTTGGAGAAAATCCATGTCTGGAGGGCATTGTATAATGAATGACTCGCCGTCCTCAATGCAAGAGGGCAGACTAGTTTGAGGAATGGATGCACTGTAGGAAGATAACCAGCGGCAGTTCCCTTTCTTACAATTTCTAACATTAAACTTCCTCCATTTTAGAAAATAATTGAATTAAAAAATATATTCTCCTAGCTGTCTGACTTGATTTTTATTCCAGCACATTATTATGAATGTTAAATTATCTTTTGAACAGTAAACACAATTAAATAATTCAGATTCTAACAACTGGCATGCTGCGTCCCCAAGTGTATTTATAGAATAATTATCAAAGTAAAAAAGTAATGATGAAAATTGGCCCAAATTAAGGCTTTTCAAATAGCTATGGCCTGTTTTCTATCACTAGTCACAGCTGTTTTATTTTATTTAGTCTTATATGACAGAGTTTCCTTGTCCTTCTTGTTTGATTTTACGTGACTTTTACGATTCCTGTGTGCATATCAACCTTGAACAACCCCTACAATTATCACCTGGAAAAAACATGTTTTTCTGCAAAAATGTGGATTCCCCCGACAACAGACCAGATTGTAATTCAGAAACAGTGGGGGATCGTATAAAACTGTATAGGGCAAGCCCTCCCAACGCTTCCCTCCCTGTCTGCTGTTCTGAGCATCTGTGTAGGAAGATTCATAGTAGAACTTGGCAACAAACATAACATGATACTTTAGTTAAAACCAGACCAGGTAGGTGCTCTCTAATTTTCCTTCCTAATACCTAAACTAAATCCCAGACAAACAGGCGAACATAAGGTACACCTCGTGTTAACAGAGGGAGAATGTTTTCAGGAGAGATGGTAAGTGAGAAATGGTGGAGCGAGGGTAGGAGAGACCCAGTAGGGTAGTGAGCGCTATTCAGGAGCAGTCCGTCAGGGAGTCATAAAAGAGAGAGACTAACAGAGAGGGAGAGAGAGAGAGACTGAGAGAGAGGGAGAGAGAGAGAGAGAGAGAGAGAGAGAGAGAGAAACAAGGCAGAGTGAGAGAGGTGTAGCTAACATGCACACTGCTTATATTCTATTGCAACTTAACAGCTAACAGGAGTTAATAAAAGTATTATGAACTGGCATACAAACTCAGGGGCATATTTAAAAAGAATTGGCTTAGGGCAGCGCCGCAATTTATTTTGCTGCCCTGCCTTACGCTAATTCTAAAGGACAGAAATGCAGTTATTTACAAGATACGGTGCATTCCTGTCCATTCAGCCAGCACTGGCAAAAAAATTGCAGCCGTGCGCCAATGCAGGCACCCTTGCACCATGATGAAAGGGTGTCTGTGTTGTTGGCATGATTATTTTTTAGCAGGAAGCAGCACCTTCCTGCACAAAAAACAATCACAAAAGGTGCTTTCCACATTCTAGGTGTGCTGCAGAATGCAGCACATGTGGAAAGAGGAAACAATGAGGAGAAATGTAAACATTTCTCCTCGCTACGCCTGCCTTGGGGAGGGGTACGTTTTTGGCACTGACCCAAATTCACACTATGTTGTAAATCTGGGGCAGTGGCAAGTTATGTACATTGTTCTGAAACTATAGAAATTTTCCTCTGAGGATTGGTTGACGCCCATTTAAAAAATATTAAATACAGAAATTTTATTATTTGGGGGCGTGGCCAAGCGGTCCAACATGGTGGACGCGCTTCAGACGGGCTACCTCTAGCCCTCATTAATCCGCCGATTATCCTGCCGTCTTGTCGGCATTCCTGTGACTACATCCCCTGGGCAATGAGCCTCTAGCCTGGCGGCACCCAGCCCGTCTTTCTGGCCTGGCAATGCCCGGATTTCGGTGGAGGTCTGTGGCCTAGCAGTCCTCGCTCTGGCGTAGTGGGCGTCGCCGGAGGGGATCTTGGCGTGTCACGGTGAGAGCCGCTCCGCTGGACCGCGCCAGGTGGCGTCACTTCGGGGGTGGAGGGGCGGCACCTCATCGTGCGCCACACGACGACTCGGCGGCACCATCGAGCCGCGGCGGGCGGTGCCTTTCTTTCTGTATCTGGGGGCACTTCGGGAGATCGGACGGTCGCGCTAGACCGCGTCGTGCCTCCTCCTTCCCTGCAGAGCTGTGTCGTCTGCTGGGCTCGGCGGTGCTTCCTCGCCTCGCCCTGGTGTGCTGACTGCCCTGCTGAGGTGGGTGACTCCTTTTGCCGGTTGTGTGCTCGGCACTGGAGTTTCGCTGGCTGGAAGTGCGTGGCTGCTCTGAGGGGGGTGAGGCCGATTGCTCCTTTAGGCGGTCCCGTGTGCTCGTGGCCCATCCCCATGGGGCCACATCTATTGTGCTGCTGTGCTGCCGCCATCGCGGGTCACTGAGGACCTGTGAGATTGACCGGGTCTGACTCGGCGGTCACTCCGGGCAGCGGCGCGCTGACATCCACCTTGGGCGATTTTGACTGATGTGGTGGCTAATACATTGCTGCTTTGAAGACAGCTGATGCAGTGGGCCAAGGGTCGGTCCAAGACACACTTACCATGCTTTAAGTGACGTTGTGCCCTGGTTCTGAGTTCGCCACTGCTATTCTCCTGGAGAACCGGCCTTGAGGAGAACCAGAGTGACTGTTGCGTGCTGCGGAGCCCGCGTTGTTGGGCCTGGGACCCTGTAGACGGCCTGAAACTGCTGAGGCTCCGCGCCCGGATCGGGCCCGTAGTGTGTGGGTCTGCACGTTTGGACCGCCTTGTTCATGCACTGGGCATGTATAGATGGTGCCTTAGCCCCCCAGTGAGTCGGGGTTTGTCTGTGGGCACATCGCCTGGTCGTGGTCCTTGCATCGGTGGCCCTCTCTCTTCTATGTGTCTCGGTGAGGCCCATTCCCCCTAGTCCTGCTTTGGTGATCCCCTCGGAATTACCCTTCCAGTGATTGTCAAGCTTGCATTGCCTGCCATATAGGGCGTCTTCAGCACCATGTCTAAAGATAAAAATTCCGGATCGACGGCCCGGCAGAGTACCTTAGACAAGTTTACAGGCGCGACCGCTCAGGCCCCTGTGCCAGGTGACCTACAGCCGATCATGCCGGACAACGCCGCTATATTGGCCGCTATTACGCAATCACAAGACATGCTGGAGGCCAAGATTGGAGCAGTCGGTTCTGATGTAATGCTCCTCGGGCAGGAGCTCCGCAACGCAGTACAGCGTATCACTGAGACCGAGTCTCTGATATCAATGGCGGAGGATTCGAAATAGGCACTCCAGTAGAAGGTCTCAGCCTTGGCATCCATCACCAAGGGATTGGCGACGTGGGCGGAGGACGCGGAGGGGCGCGCGCGCCGCAATAATCTTCGCTTCATGGGGTTTCCTGAGGGATGCGAAGGCAGTGATGTGGCTGACTTTCTGGCCAAATGGCTGGCTGACTGGCTTCCTCCTGTTTTGTTATTGAGCGCACACATCGAGCCCTGCTACAGAAACCGCCACCGGGCGCAAGACCTAGGCCCTTGATTGCAAGGTTCCTAAACTTCAAGGGCACAGATATTATCTTACAACAGGCCAGACTTAAGGATCCCCTACTGTTTTCTTCGCAAAAGATCATGATATTCCCGGACTACACCAGACTGGTGCAGCAGCGCTGGCAGTCTTTCACCGAGGCGAAGGCCAGACTGCGACATCTTAAGATTCAATATTCCTTGTTGTTTCCGGCCAGGCTCCGAATATTGTACAAAGAGCAGACATACTTCTTTGACTCCCCTGAGGAGGTCTTCGCGTGGACAGATAAAAATGTTAAACTCTGACCGCACACCCCGCCCAGACTGGACTTGAACTCCTCTTCTGGGGGCCTGGGCCAGGGGCTGTCTCGGGCCCCTGGTGAGCAGCGCCGGCGATCCCTATCCAAGAAACGCTCCAAATATCATAATAAATCACACATATGATTCTTTTGGACTGTCACAGGAAAGCTACTGTACTCCTCCGCTCATTATATGAGCGATCTAAGTTCTATGGTTGATGGCATGTTACTATGGGCTACACCTCCTAACGCTCTCCCTGGACTTTGAAACATCGCTGTGTCTAGGGGTTGCACTTTAGGGATCCATTGGCTGGGAGCAGTGCCGGACCCCCGTTGGGGCCCTCTTATGTCGCGACAGATGCTTCTACTTTTTTGAGGTATTGGGGTGGGGGTAGGGAGGGATGTTGGGGACTGTTCTTATTTTTTGTTTCTCAGTGTCATACATATGTCCATTCTGTAGCTGTAGACGAATCTATGATCGCCACATGTGGTCCCCCGCATTTATTCAGTGACGCTCACCCCGATTTCCGACATGTCTGGGTTGGTTGAGAGACGTCTTCGGGTGGTCAGCTGGAATGTTCGGAGATTACTGGATAAAGTCAAGATAGGGGCTGTTTTGCGCCAGGCTAAACGCTATGGCACAGATATTTTATTTTTGCAAGAGACGCACCTGCTTGGCAATAGGCTTCTATGCTAAACACGTTTTGGGTTTGTACAGGTCTTCCACTCCGGCTTCACCAGGGGTTCATGTGGAGTAGCAATACTTATCCACCGTAGAGTCCCCTTCGTACACGAGAAAACATTGACCGATCCCCAGGGCCGTTATGTGGTTGTTACGGGCTCGATGCATGGCAAGTTGTTTGTCTTGGGAAGTGTATACGCCCCTTACATGGAACCTGACGGAACGCTTGATGCGGCTATGGGTGGAGATTCCTCCGGGACTGACTCTGGTTGGGGGCGACTGGAATGACACAATATGCCCTTCTATAGACAGGTGGCATGGTGCTGGGAATCCGGTTGAGGCCCGTGAATCTAAACTTGGGGCCTTGATACAGGGGTTAGATTGGGTGGACTCTTGGCGATGGCTACACCCCACTAAACAGGGCTACACTTATTTCTCCAGCGTACATGGATCTCTCTCCCGCATAGATCACGTTTTCCTATCAGCTGCGCACATGCATAGATTAGTAGCATTCTAAATTCTGCCCCGGGGCCTTTCCGACCATTCTCCATTACAGCTGGATCTGAGACTCGATACTGTGCGTCCTCCTTTCCACTGGTGCCTCTCACCGTGGCTCCTACTTGATGATAAATATTGGTCACATATACACACCTCCCTTACAGAATATTTCCTGCACAATATTGGATCGGTTGAATCGCCTGTGATTGTATGGGAGGCGATGAAGCCTACACTGCGAGGGTAGACATTGCCTACTGTACGGCCCAGCGTAAATTACGTCAGGAAAGGTTGACACTATTGGAGGCCCAAATGATGGCCACGGAGCGTGCGTGCCATGAGGTGAAATGGCATGATTCGCGCAGACAACTACTTTGTACTCAACAGGTCTATGCTGGGGAACCGATGGATGATGCTCGCGCTGCCTGGTTGGCTACTCGGAGTAGAATATATCAAAGGGCGACGAATCGAGTGCCTTGCTACACCGCTTGTGTCAGAGGGAGCTTCACCATATCTCCGTCCCAGGCCTGCGCGATCCCGATGGAAATGTTCTCACAGACCCTTTTCGGGTGGCCGCCAGTTTCGTGACTTACTATGCAGAGTTGTATGCCCCTCGCGAGACTATCTCACCACAGTTAGTCCAGCAGTTCATTGCAGATTTGCCCCCACGTGCCCTCACAGACCATACAAGGGACGCATTAGATGTCCCGATCACGACTGAGGAAGTCCAGGAGGCGCTGTCTGGGATGTGTTCGGGCAAGGCCCCTGGCCCAAATAGATTCCCTTGCGAATTCTATAAGAAATATCAGTCCCTCCTCACTGCTCCTTATCTCACTGCACTTCAGGCTGCTTTTGACGATCGGTCTCTTCCAGCGGATTGGCGACATGCAGAGATAGTGATATTTCAGAAGCCGGGCCGACCCCCTGAACTCTACTCTTCCTATCGTCCGATATCTCTCCTCAAGGTCGAGGCTAAGCTCCTTGCCAAAATCATAGCCAACCATATAGTTCCACATATTTCGGATCTGGTCCACTCGGACCAGGCAGGTTTTATGCCGGGTCACGCTACGCGGCACAACATCCGACGCGCCCACAATGCCATCGCATCAGTGGATCGTTTAGGCAAACCCGCTGCTCTCCTGTTGGCTGACATAGATAGGGCCTTTGACTCTTTGAGTTGGACGTATCTCTTCACGCTGTTGAGCCGTCTTAACTTCAGTCCGCATCTCCTGAGGTATATTGAACTCCTATATACCGATATTACAGCCTCCGTCCGTGTGGCTGACTCCGTTTCTCAAACTTTTTCTATTGGACGAGGCACCCGCCAGGGTTGCCCCCTCTCTCCGTATCTTTTCTTGCGAGAAATGCGCATGCACGGGCGTGCTCGCAGGCGCAGTTTTCACCAGGATTACCAATACGGCGAGGAAGAGGAGGACTGCAGCCCGGGGACGCCACAGTACAGAGGTAAGTGGTTTTAAATGTATTTTTAATTAATGTTTACTTACTTGTTAATAGTGGGGGTAGAGGCGGGGGCTGGCCAACTCCACTCCGCTGCGGAGTGTGCAGAGATTTGTCTTCTCCGCGTTCTCCGCGTTCCGCGGAGAAAGCACATCTCCGCACACTCCGCGGGCGGAGCAGAGGTCTCTGCCCGTGGTTAGTTATTACATGTATGTCGCGGGTTTTGGGTTGGGACGTCCCTCCTTCACCCAGACTGACCCTCCTACATATCACTGATGACATTGGGGGGAACATCTACAAATGCCACCTACTGTTACTGGGCCTCACACTAGCGAAGCGAGACATTGCGAAAACCTGGAAAGATAACTCCCCGCCCTCTCTTGGGGCTTGGAAGAAGGGTTTGGATTTCTCTATGGGGCTGGAGATACCTATATTTGCTGCTCGGGGCTGCCCTCAGAAACACCCCAAGATATGGAAAAGATGGGCGGACTTCCGGGGGATTTACTTAGAGCCTATCCCTGATCCAACAATAGATTGATTTTAATTCAGTCGCTATATGGCGGGATATACAGATTATGATAATGTGGATTCTGCATTGATGGGTTGATTCTACATGCTCTATATTCTACAATGGATTAATGACACTTAAGTTAATTGTTATTGTAATAAGTTGTTATGCACAATATCCTCCTTTATATATCTTGCTACAAAATGTCGACATCAATATTTGTACTATGTATCCATCGCTGCTTTGGTATAACGCCTTTACAGGTGTATCTTGGCTGTTGACAATAACATTTTGTTGTGAAAAAAAAAAGAAATTGTATTATTTGAGTCCAACCTCTCATTTGGTATTCAAGTAATTGGTTTTTGTAAGTGAATACTCTCAGAGTGATGATGGTCTTCTTTATGCATTGAAAATGGGTGAAGTTCAGCTGGGTGGTTGGGTATGCATTGTCCTCTGCTGCAGCGTTCAGATTCCTTCATTATGATACAGGGAAGAAACCTGTAGAGTCTATCTTAAAAGTGTACCATACTAACATACCACCAACCCTCCTGAATGGAAATAAATGCCTGCCAGTTTATATATTGACGCTGATAAATTGAATAGCAAGGAAGAGCATGAACACATTAGTGTCAGAGAGGAACAGATTCCCCATACATGCTTTGGATGTTGGCCTACCCACACTATGAAGGGATCTTGGCAAAATTGAGCCAGAGGTCCTCAGTGATCTCCTTCTTGCAATTCTAAACTCTCAACACGAGTCCCCTGCCAACCTCTTAGACTTTGAATTCAAAATAACAATGAATCTGGACAATCTTGCTCCCCTCTCTTCTCACAAACTAAGGCCATTGAAACACATAAATGATACACTGAGAGCTTTTTCCAACTGAATCATCGAAGCAGAACCCTTGAGAGATGCTTGTGCAAAATCATCTTCCGATTGCACAGCATTTCCAGAGCACACCAGATGATAAAAAGCAGCCTGCATCAGAGCGAAGAAGAAATTCTTTCACTCACACATTGATTACTCTGCAAAGTCGAACAAAAAAGTGTCCAATTTCTTTAGAGGACTGGTGTCTCTAGCTCTTTTTTCCAGCTTACTAGTCACCTCCACTATCCTCTGCAACAATCTCATATCCCTTTTCACTGACAAAATTATTACCCTGCGGGCCTGTAGATCCTCTTTCATTCCTCAGGACATCGACCTGTTATCCAGCCCAGACTCTTCCATATATACTAGCCTCTTCAGTGACTTAGTACATGTCTCTGATCCCATACTACTCTGTACTCCTTCAAGAAGTCTGCTCCTTCCTCGGACATTCATAATGGCAAACTCGTAAACCTGGACAAGGCTGCCTTAATGCCTTTCGTCATCTGCGTAGTTAACCCCTGCCTTACCACAGGGGTCATCCTGCAGACACTTAAGCATTTGGGGCCCGATTCACAAAGAGATTTATGACTCGTAGAGTTACAAGTGTGTAGTCTCCACACTCGGGCGGATTCTCTGCACTTGGGACGGTATCTCCGCTTTGAGCACTGCAGTACGGAGATTTTGCCATGAGTGTGGAGACTCCACACTCGTAACTTCATGAGTTGTAAGTCCATCTCTGAATAGAGCTCATCACCATTACCCCAATCCTAAAAAATATTCCCATGGCTGACCCACACCCTCTCTCAAATTACAATTTTCAGAATATCATGCATTATTAAGACACCCAAAACGTTCATACCTCACCAGTTGTTTTCACACATGGGGGCATATTCACAAGGACTTATCGCCGAGTTATAACCACCTTAACGCATCAAAAGTGGAGATAGATTTAACGCCCCATTCACAAGTGGGTGCAAACTGCAGACATCGCCAGTAATCCCGCGATAACTGCCGCAAAATTTATCTCCACGTGTGACACCACCAACTAACCCTAATGAGATGCAGAGTAGGCGTTCCCGTGCAAAAACTCACGAAAACACCACAACACCACTTTCACAACAAACTGCCAGATCTGCGATGCGAACCAAAAACAGGCGATAAGCCGCGGTAGCAGCAGGGAATTAACACCTGCCTTCTGCTGGTGTTAAGCAGGACGACTACCTGCAGTACGAAAGGGAGCCCAGCCCAGAGCCACATCGGAAGACCCACAGATGCCATGGAGCCAATGATCATGCAGCTTGGAGACC
Source organism: Calotriton arnoldi (assembly GCA_963921515.1). NCBI lineage: Eukaryota > Metazoa > Chordata > Amphibia > Caudata > Salamandridae > Calotriton > Calotriton arnoldi. Next base: position 289,650 of record CAWUFW010015608.1, on the reverse strand, counting down.
CAAGAGGGCCACAACACCCACCGCCACCACTCCCAGGACCCCCCCCGACAAACACAAACCGTGCACGACACAAGAGCCACAAAAAGCGCATGATGTCGCACAATGACAAAAAGAAACACAGATGTGTGGTCAGAAGAACGAGAAACAGTCACTCATCATTGAAGTAACAACCAAAAACTTTATTGAAATACAACACAAAACACCAATGCGGAAAACTCCTGTCGGGTCCATCCGGGACAATCTTGATGTCACAGCCTGGAAAATAAAGCACAAAATCAGAACGTGTTTCATGCGCACATCAAAGGAGCGATACACAGAGAAACAGAGTATGAAAGAAAGGCAGAGAGAGAAAGAGAGAGAGAAAGAAAGAAAGAAAGGGAGAGAGAGAGAGAGAAGGAAAGGAAGGGAGAGAGAGAGAGAGAAGGAAAGGAAGAGAGAGAGAGAGAGAAGGAAAGGAAGGGAGAGAGAGAGAGAAGGAAAGGAAGTGAGAGAGAGAGAGAGAGAAGGAAAGGAAGGGAGAGAGCGAGAGAAGGAAAGGAAGGGAGAGAGAGAGAGAGAGAGAAGGAAAGGAAGGGAGAGAGAGAGAGAAGGAAAGGAAGGGAGAGAGAGCGAGAGAGAAGGAAAGGAAGGGAGAGAGAGAGAGAGAGAGAGGGAGTGACACTGCCACCCCCGCGCACCCAGGCACCACTGCTCACCTGCTGCCACCGGTGTGTCTCCAACCATGAGCCGGTATACACTGCAAGCCACCAGGTCTGCAATCTGTAATCGAGGCCAGAGTCAATCATGGCAGAGTCCATCTCACTGCACACTGCAACAACGTCTGTCCATCACTGCGCACACATGCAGCCGCACCCTAACCCCTCCTGCCGGCCAGCGCTGGCTGTCCGCCCTTGTGCACCCAGGCCCCACTGCTCACCTGACACCAACGGTGTGTCCACCAGTGGGCACACCACATGCCCGTGCAAGCTCCAGGCCCCGGTCCCGCCACCGTGGCATGCTCCACATCATGCGGACCCGCACCGCGGCCCAGCAGGTCCCACACATGACGCTGAGTCCTGAGGCATCAATGGCAGAGACCACATCAGTGCACATGTCATCATCGCAGGCTGCACACCCGCTCAGCAATTTCGGTGCCACTAACCCTGTGCAACCCCAGTCAGCACCACGTGGTGGTAGGCCCGTGACGGCAGCAAGGCTTCGGGTGCCACTAACCCTGTGCAACCCCAGTCAGCGCCACGTGGTGGTAGGCCCGTGACAGCCGCAAGACTTTGGGTGCCACTAACCCTGTGCAACCCCAGTCAGCGCCACGTGGTGGTAGGCCCGTGACGGCCGCATGGCTTCGGGTGCGACTAACCCTGTGCGCAACAACTCATGGGCCCTTTATGATTGAGAATCGTGGAACGTCCGTCATCCAGTCACCTCCGGCAGTGGGGAATGTGACGTTGTTGGCCCCTTATATTGGCGGGGTCACATGGCCTGTGACGCCTGTGCAGGATGGGTTTGGTGTGTGTGCAAACCTGCCCTCAGGGAGTGGCCGTGACATACTGACAACTAGACCAGTCCTGCAGACCACTAGCGTGTAAACCTGCGACATGTAGCTATGTGGCCCCCCCTCGGAGCGTAAGCGGAGTGGTCTGGCCTGGCGTACGCCGGACCATCGCAGGGCGTGCAACAATGACTCAGGGGCTCTGGGCGTGGTTCAGTCCATGTCCGGACAAGGAAGTGACTAATGCGTGTGTCCCTGTTATAGTGTCTACGGCACCCGGAATGCAATCGGCAATGTAGCACACTGTGACTGGAATCCCACTAGATGAGCATCATTGACGTTAGGGGGAGTCACTGACCCTACATTCATCCACACATTCATACTTGAATGATGAAAGACATGACACAGCAGTGCGTTTCTGAATGTTTAATGCACATCCAGTGGAGTTTTGCAGCTGGAGCAGTACAGGGCCATGCCAACCCCACTTCACAATATGGGCCCGTGGAGGGCCAGCCAGAGTCCATCGGGGAATGACAAGTGCAGCGGAAGAGGAAGAGTGCAGTCCGCAGTCTGGTTGCCGTGTCATTGGTCCCCAAACAGGATATGGCAGTCCATGTCGCGGTCCAAGGTGAGTGCAGCAGAGTGTATCCTGGGTCAGTGGAAGGTCATGGGGCCATGTGCGGCACCAAGCAGCAACAGGCCAGGTGGCAGAAATGAATGCTAGTGCCTCCTTCTGATCTCAATCCCATCCACGTCCTCGTCCTCGGATGTGTGCTCTGCCTCACCTGTGGGTGGTGCAGTTCCGGCTGCAGCACTGTGTGCCACTGACACATCAGGGGCCGGAGGTGGATTGTCGGGCGCACTGTGTGGCAATGACACATCAGGTGCCGTAGTGGAAATGTCTGCCTCACTGTGAGGCACTGACACACCAGGGGGCGGAGATGTGGATGGTGTAGGAGCAGTAGCATTCATCTGCGCCACGCCTTGTGGCAGCAATGCCATGATGAGGATCTGCAGGGCATGGTAGATCCCAGCTACATTTTGCTGATGTGCAGCGGTGGCTGCCATCCTTTCCGCCTCCATCCGCACCATGTCCTCCATGAGCCTCCGCATGTGTGCCAGCTCACGGCTGAGATCGCTGGAGCCACTCTGAGCGGACAGGTGTTCTTGTCTCCGAGTCATGACTCCAGCGAAGTCAGCCAGGGCTCGTTGGAGACCATGGAGCGGCCTGTGGGTGTCCATTAGGGACTGGAGGTGGTCCCTGATGGGACTTAGACACCCATGGATGGCATCAAGTTTGGTAGCCATGAGGTCTAACCCCACCCGCACCTGCTCAGCCATCTCCCTCTGGCCCTCCAACACATGCCGTTGGAAGGCCATGTGTTGTTCGTGGGGGTCCTGGGAGACAGCCGGGGTTGTGGGTGCCTCCTGCTGGGTGGTTTGTGGAGTGGGTGGGGTCTCCTCGATGCAGCTGGGCTGCCCTGATCCTGGAGGTGATTGGCGGATGAGTTCAATTATGTCTTGGAGGGCTTCGGTGTCGATGCTGGGGGTGTCCTCCTCGTCATCAGTGAAGAGTGGCTGGAACTGCTCTGCAGGAGGTGTTGACAGTGCCTCTGCAATGTGAAGGGGAGATGCTGTGTTACAATGTGTCCACATGTATGTAGCCGCATGGTACATGTTCACATTCAGACAGCATGGCAATGTACATTGTGACAGTCTGTAGATCAGGGCCATGATCCAGATTCATTGTGGGTGTGCACTGTGCTCTGCTTGATTGTACATGTGTGCCATTGTGGCCATCTCCCCCGTCCCCCCAGTACCTGGTGGTTACTCACCCTGTTGCTGTTGTGTTGTGTCATGTCGAGCAGTGTCCGCTCCCCCGACTCCTGCCACGGTCTCCACACTGATGACTGTCGACACCAGCTCCTCCATGTCATCCAGCTCCAGCTGTGGCGCTGGGCTCCCAACTCCAGTTTGCATTGCTGCCTTCTGGTTGCCTGCGAGTTTCTCCTTGGTTTTGCGCTTGATGTTAATCCATCGCCTCTTGACCTCGTCCATTGACCTCTTGTGCTCTGCGACGGCATTCACCTTGTCCACGATGGACCGCCATATTCCATTTTTGGTGCCCAATGACACGTTGGAGGTGACGAACAGTTCTTGATGGTGTTCCATCACCTCCGTTACCAGGATCCTATTCTCCTGCGGACCGAACCGCCTCTTCCTCTTTTTTTTGTCCTTGCCCTTCCCTGTCCCCGAGGTCCCAGGCTGGTCGTCCGGGGTGCTTGTGGGGTTCCACTCGTCCTCTGCGCCTGCTCCAGCTGCCTCCATGGTGCTTCGGTGTTGGTTATTTTGTGTTTGTGTGTTTTTTCTACTTTTGTAGTGATTTTCCCACCTGCCGTGTGTGTATTGCAGGCCTGGCGCTGCTTATCGCTGATTTCCTCATCGCAGTTTGGCCCATCGCACGTTTTTTTGCGTTGGGGTTTGTGTTTTTATCTCCGTCGCGGTGGTTGTATCGCAGACATTGGCCGTGTTTTTGGCAAACTATCGCATGGTACCGCCGTGTTGTGAATTCCACGTTAACACGGGGTTATTTTCCCGCGATAGACTGCGATGTGTAAAGTTGCGTTAACATTTTTTGGAGATGTTTAGCGCACATTCTTGTGAATATACCCCATGGAGTATAATAACTTTGCACATGATTATCAATCAGGTTTTGCACCCTGTCTGGGAACTTAAATCATCTCCTCATCATTAACCGAGAGATTCCTGAGGCATGTGACCAAGATCCCCCTGAGGTCTGATCCTCTTCGACTTCTCAGTGACTTTTGATGCCATAAACCAATACTCTAAGATTGTTCACCTCAGTCAATTTAACTGGTGCCCCACAGTCCTGGTTTCAGTCCTTCCCTCTTAACCATTCCCACCAATTGAAACTAGACTAATTTATCTCCAAGGCCACCACTATCTGTTGTGGATTTCCTCAAGGCTCTGCTCTGTCACCTATACTTTTAATCATTTACATTGTGTCCCTCACCACTATCTTGAACTCTTATGAAAATGGCTTTCACATGTATGCTGATTAAAAACAGTTCTACCTTAGGTTGGACAATGAACCTGGCAAAATCCTTAATTTGGCTCAATGCCTCAATCATGCCAAAAGACGGATAGGGAACAACTGGTTATGCCTTAATAATGAGAAAAAAACATATCCTATTGCTGGGGAATGTCAGCACTTCACCTTTCCCTTCTCAGTAGCCGACCATACAGGGTATTCAGCCGGAGCTTGTGTTTAAAGCTTGCAACCTGGGGTATTCTTCGACAGAGACCTTTAATTCACTGCACCCAAACAAATGATGTCTCCAAAACTGCTTTCTACCATCTCTGACAACTAAAGAGATTTTGCATTTGCTACACTACTCTCTTGATATCTCCCTCACTATCGCGGTTGTACTTTTCTGTTTCGACAGCCCATGCTCTTGTCTTCCTAAAGTGACCATTGAAAAGCCCAAGAGAGAGTCCAAAACCGTGCTGCCCACCTGCTATTCAATCTGAACAGGCAAGAGCACTTCACGCCTGCAATAAAATCTCTCCATTATCTCCCAGTTAAAAACAGATCTACCTTCACGACCCGCTACGTTGTGCACAAGGCTCTACAAGTTCAGGCGCCCAACTTTGTCACTAAAGTGCGCACGCCATGCCTTCTCCCCAGGAACCTAATATCTTCTATCAAACAAATCCTGTCAATACCACAGACTAGGTACAAGAAATGCGGTAGTTGCCATGCACAGGTGCAGCTTACAACCTTTGGATAAAGTAAAGGAGGATGACTTTGTCAAGCTTAGGAAACTGCTGAAAACCCACTTTTTTCCTCAGCATATGGCTAAAGATCATTCATCCTCACAAACTCCTTTGTTCTGCTGGTCATATGACTAAAAAGGGCTCCCATACCATTGGACCGATACGTCTACCATTTAAGGCTTTACCGTCATTGAATTCTTACCTTGACAGGCATCTCTGCAATCCCTTTCACCCTGTTCCAACTACCACTGACATCCAGATTTTATTCCCAGTACCTAGGCACCTGCCTCACTTCACTGTTCTGAGACTCATAGCACTGAGTGACCATCTTTAAGTGCTTAGCAGTGCTCTATAAAATGTTAAATAAAAAAAAAGCGAGCATACTTGGAGGTCAGGCAGAGTGTACTAGTTTGATTTTTTAATTTTTTATGGGGACCTCCTTCACTATCTCAATTTGACACTCATATAATCTTAATGCATTTCAGGTAAGCAGACATCACCTCCTCCCTGAATTAAAAGAGTCGAAGAAGAGTGCAAGCAGTTTTAAATTCATGTGTGCACATTGTAGAGCAAATTCCTCAATGTAGTAAATGATGGCGTAGAGTGTGCATATTATAGTAGGCACTTGGCCCACAGATTGTTGCTGTTGTCTTTGTTAGCTAGTGAGACTAGTAATCTATTCTGGGGCATATTTACAACAACTTGCGATAAATATCGCAATGCGCGCTTAGCTCTATTTTATGTATCGCCGGCTATCGCTGGATTTCAACGCCGAGATAGCACATTATTATCAATGCTTATCTCCGAGGCGATATGAAATCCAGCAATAGCGGCGAAAAGCGCCAATATCGCTTGAAAACCAGAGATAAATTGTTGGAGATAATGAAATCCTTGCTGATACGCCCGTGACCTTAACCCTGCAATCCACCTCCCATTATGTAGATGGCTTAGTCAACTTTTAAGCAGGTGTTAAAATCCTGCGATAAGTGGGCTTAGCGCGATTATTCTTGTCGCTAACCGGGTCTGCTGCAGGCTTGTAAATACCGCGAAGCCTTGTTAACGACTATTTCCATGTGGTTTTGCTCCGGAACGCCTACTTTGCATGTCAATAGCGATGGCATGCAGGGCGATAAAAAAAGGGAGCAAACTCACGGAAACTAGCGCTAACAAGGCTTAGCGCGAGCTTGTTAATAGTGCGATGTGAATATCGATATGGCCCTTGATAATATGCCCCTTGGTTTTGTCTAGCATTTTAGATCCTGTATCAATGATGAGACGAGGCAGGTAATGATCCGCTGAAAATACTGTGAAAAAGTTTGGTTTTAGAAATTGGACATGGAGCTATTTCCTTTCAAGTACACTCATCTTCTCACATGCAGTAAAACAGCACTTGTCTATTCGTTTAACATCAATCTGAGTGTCAAAGATCCCATAAACAAACATAATTTCAAGTCTTCGGAGATTGTACCATTCCATATGGCCCTGAACTGAATGGTTAACAACGTACAACATCTCTCATACTTTTTACAGTCAAGAGAAACTTTTTAGTCTTTAAGTTGTTTTCCAATAACAGCTGCAAGGCCTAGATACTCCCTTATAAGGTTACTCAGAATTATTTTGGCTGGCAGTAGTCAATATGGAAATACCCTACAATCTTTAGACAGATACAACTATCTCAAATCATTGCCTTAAAGTTGACATTGTTGTCAGCGAAAAATAGTCAAAATAAATCATTGTCCACAACACCATTGATGGCCAGTTGCTTTACCTGAACAAGTTATCTATAATTTTGTGGCAGTTGTCTGCAGTTGTGCTGAAAAGTGTGGCATTTTCTCTCTGTACAGGTACTTAGCACTGGATAACTTTAGATCTAAAAACGTGTGACAATTGTACAGGCACTGAAACCAAATCACATATTTTCGGTGGTGGTGTGATGTGTAGTTTTTTTGTCCTTCAGGATGGTATCAGAGTGATAAAATATCCTTCACTGACAACATTCATTCTTACCCCCTTTACTGCACGCCATTTTCCAGGTATCTCTTTGCTTGCTGTCAACTAATAATTAGTTTAACAGTTTTAGGACTGGTTTTAGTTGATGACTGCAGCACCATTGCTGAAAACTCCCTGAAAACAAAGAGGGGCCTCCAGGGCCTAATTTGTAAAAAAAAAAAAAAACATAAGTGCCAGGGCCTTAGCTGGAAAGCCACTTCCGCTTGCACCACCCACTGCTGCTTTCAGTGCTGCCAGTTACAGTAACACAACTAATAACCGCCACACTCCTACAAGTGTGACAATTCTGACAAATCCAGGCCCCCAAAGCAAAATAATTAGATTTGGCGGCAGGTATTATCAATCCTTATGTGTATTTAATTAACAAACAATTGTTGTTGCACTGTTCTCTAAATTAAACAAACAAAGCCACCTTGTAGCAGACTGTCATAAGTGCCGGTTCTGACAATTCAGTGCCGGTGCCAGCACTAGAAATCACCGGCTTAAATTAAGCACGGACTGGTCTCTCTCTTTTTTATTGAAATTATGGTGGATGCCCATAAACCACCATATAGATGCGCAACCCCCTCGCACTCGGCTATGGGGAGTCCCAGCTACTGTGAGGATGCACTTTCAATAGGTATCTATTTTATATAAATCTGCGAGCCAAGGCATATTAAAATAGACAGAAATGCAGCTACTCCTCGTTTAAAATGTATATAATCATAATGCAACCATCTAAGTATCAAAATTATGTAAAACTAACACACTTCCAATTTAGAGGGCCTTTGTAACTTAACAGATTTGTTTTCTAAGGTTGCATTCTGCAGGTGAGAAGACCTTTCTGTTCACCTACGTTTTATTTTGATAACTATGCACATTAGTTTCCAAAATATTTTGTGCTTGTTAAGGAGCAATTTGGACTGTCGGAAACCTCCAGTCTCAGACGGGCATTTCTGCAATTACTCTATGCATTTAAGCTATGGGTGTGCCAAGTAAAGAAATTACTCGGGAAACTTGGCAAACCATTTTCAAAAATAGCCAAAGGTTGTGAAGTTAAAAAAAATAACATTTTCTGGGCAAATAGCTGTAATCGTTTGAATAGAGGGTGTGCCACATTAAAACTACTTTTAGCACAGCATTCTGCGCAAAAAAGAAAGTTTTCCATGAAAATGCTTTTGCAAAAAATATATTGCACGAGTTTTTACCAAAAGCAGACCTACATTGTATTCATCAGACAATCATTTAACGAGACAAAACTTTTCCGGCAGAAGTTACAATCCGCACACCTCTGTAATCTAAGCCGTGCTGTGATTTTCTCACATGCTGAGAAAATAACTCTGTGATAAAAATAAAGTCTTCACTTGACCAAAAGCAGTTTTAGAAAGGAGTCACTAATGAAACCAAAACGGTTTTATCTTTTATAAAACTATTATTTTTAAACACTGAAACTTTCAATCTACATTTTAGTGTAATTCTCACCGATAATGTTAAAGCACATCTTAATTTCTATGCTAATCCTGTATTCCTTTGTAATAAGATTACGTTTTTCAACTATTTCTGTTTAGAAATGAGGTTTAGGACTCACCGACCTGCCTACAGCTGCCATGCAAGGTGTCACTATTGACAATATTCATGTCCATTTCTATAGTCTTTGAAAGAGACCACCTGAGTACCAAAGGAACCAACGTGCTGGCCATAAAGATCAATCGAAATATGGCTGTATATGCTGCATGAGGTGCACAGAAAACTTGCTTGCCATTTTGGCTAGTAGTCTCACTGCTCTTCCCCTTAAAACGATTAACTCACGTCCATAGATCAATGTATTGAGACATATTTAATATTAAACGTGCTGCACTGTAATACAAACACAATCTCTCGATCACATACATTGCTTGCAAAAAATAGGAAAACTTTACATTCGAACCCATGCATGATGTAGTTTTCATGGACTGCTTAGATAAGTGATGAAAATGTATAAACCAATTTGGACACTTTCATTGCCTATGATCAACAGAGTGAAGGGAATTGGTTCTTTTTATTGGCTTCTTTGTGTTTCCCCTCTACCTAAGTGGGTGAGCCAACAAGCTGCATATGTTAAGCCGGCTGTGCTGTGTTTTTCTGGAGGAACGATTGCTTTGAGCACATAAAATGCAACATGGCAAACGTTTACATGCCTTTAACACGTTTCTAAGACTTATGCATCATGGTGGGTGGCATCTTCTCAACTGCAACAGATTGATCTATTTTGGAATATGGATGAGGCCACTTGATCTGTAAATCAAAATCAGGCCATGATCTTGTAATTCTGGTGCTGTTTCTTGCCACGACGACCAGTTACCCCGTGAGGTGGGAATTTGGACTATTTTTTTAAAGTCTTGGTTATTTGCACAGTTATTACTTTCTAACTTAAGTTAGACAATGACAAATGTGAAACATCAGTTAGAAAAGGAAGGGACATAGCAATGATACACTTACCATCATGCCTATTTTAAATATAGAACAATGACAAATTAAGGTTTGTGTGCAGAATGTCCAAACCATGTTAAATAAGGTTTTATAAGCCTCTGTTACCCTATTCAAATGGTCAGTATTGTATTATGTGCTAAATTGTGTTACGTCAGTATTGTATTATGTGCTAACTTGTGTTACGTATGCTCGTTTGATCATGCAGAGCCAGACTGGGGATGAAAACCAGTCATGGAAAAAATATTCCACCAACTCTGCTCTGCCCTTCCCCAGGCTCTTTCAATCTCTCTTCCCATCCATGCATTCTCTCTTTCCTTCTCTTCTCTCTCACTACTCTCTCTCCAATCTCTCTCTCTTTTCCTTTCTCTCTATCACGAGGTGTCTCCACTGTGCTCTAGTTGTCATGGAGAAAGGGATAGAGATTGTAGAAGTAGGCCTGGGTCTTAATATTTGTCTATCAATGGATTGATCTCCCCAAAGAAATGTGCAATGGGGTAACTATTGCCAGTATGCCTCAACTCTATGTTAGTTTTCCTGTTGTTTCTTTTTAGACTTGTCAGACTTAGGGTGGACTTTCCCCAAACTTTTTCCTCCCTCATTCATTTTTGCTGATCTCGTTTTTGCTGGCCTTAGGACTCTGTGCACATTACCACTGCTGACCAGTGCTAAAGTGCATGTGCTCACTCGTGAAAACATGCCAAAATTGGCTTGTCCCTTATTTACATATTTAATTTACTTATAAGTCCTTAGTAAAGTGGTACTGTATGTACCCAGGGCCTGTAAATTAAATGCTAATATGGGCCTGCAGCACTTACTGTGCCACAAACTTCAGTAGCCCTTTAAACATGTCTCAGGCCTACCTATTGTGTTCTGTGTGTGCAGTTTTAAACTGCTATTTCAACCTGGCAAAATAAACCTTTTGTAAGGCTCAAAACTTCCTTTTTAATACATATAAGTCACCCGTAGCATAGGCCCTGAGCAGTCCAGAGGAAAGGAGCATTATATTACAAAAGTGGGACATGTAGTTTTAGGTTTTACATGCCCTGATAGTGAAAAACTCTTAACTTTTATGGCAAGACAGGAAGCTAGCATTATGCATTAACCCATTAACCTTTTATTGCCACTTTCAAGCAGCAAACTTTTAAGAATTCCCCAAAAAACCTTTACAACCAAACAATGAAACAGAACTTTGCAATCCAACAAATGCCTCCTGTCAGCCATCTTTTTCCTCTTTTGTTTTCTGATTCTGAGCAGATAAGTATTCATATTTAATTACTGATTGAGTGTTATAGTTGGTGTGTACAATAGGAAAGTTTATTTATTTTTTTCAGTGTGAGATTTGGTGATGTATGGTTGAAAATCCAATTTATGGATTAACAAAATGTTTTTTAATCTGAATGTTTATTTTGTATTTTAATAAAAAGTGTATGGTAATTATCTTTTAAAATAAGATCAGTATTTGAAAGTAAATATAGGCTGAAGGGTTTTTGTTTATTGGTTTCTATCTGGCAAGCGGTATTTGCTGAAACTCTGAGGAAACATGTTTATTTTAAAATTAGTGGTAAATACCTTAAGTACGGTTGACTCGATTAAACGCGCTGCCTTGCGCTGACATTTGAGCCGATAACTTGAGCAGGATGAGCCGTGCTTTGAAAGCAACTGCTCACGCCGAGTTGCGCATGCAGTATGGGTGGTTTTCAATGCCCATTTTACCTTCAGTAGAGTGTTGCATGGGTGGCCATCTTTGTTGAGGGCACTTTCAGCATGTTACGTTTTTTCTATTAAAAATAGAGAACACTGAAATTAAATACGTGACGAGCTGTATGCGAGTCGACGTGTAAAGGAAAAAAAAATGAATAAAGGAGTGCCAAGAAAAGGGTCTGTATAGTTTTTTGGGACAGAAGTTCTACAGAACAATTTCAGAATAGTTTTTTGTAGAAGCAGTCTACATCATTGTTTGTGTTATTGGACTTGTTTCTTTATAAAGTTGAAGGGTTCATTGTTGCTAGGTGATGTTTTTCTACCGGATCAGCTGTTGGCAGTTATTTTTTAGTCATGACCCGAGAAGAGTTGGTTCAGGTTAATTCATGGTTAGCTTTTGTTATTCAGGAAGTATTTTAATAATATTATAGAGAGGTTTGATTAGGATATTGATAGTTTAAAGACTTTTAGTGTTTTAAATAGGAGATAGGTAAAATTATTAGTATTGATACATTTTTTATAAGGCTTAGTTTAAAGACTAAATATGGCCGATCAAGCATCTAATGAGGCTAACCATTCTGGTAAAGTTGCAGACTGCATTTCTAAATAATTGAGGGAGCTGGTTCAGGAGTCTGAACGAGAAGCATGTCAGGAAAGGAAACATGTTTTTATAATGAGGGTGATGCATATTTTTCCATATCAGAAGGTGAGGATAGAGCTGTAAGTGTACGAGAAAAAGAAAGAATTTACATATTCAAAATGAGCAGAGAGGAGTCCCAAGCGGCTCAAAATGATTGGGTGTTCTAAGCAAAACATCAAATGGGCAGGTCAACCCTGCACATGATATGGAAGATGTTGATGAATACATCTTGGATCTAGATTATAAAGACTCATTTGAAGATGATGGAGATGTGAGTTTACAGAGCAAAGAACCTTCTAAAAGTTCTGTGAAGGACCCCTTAGGTGAGAAGTTGTTTGATCCGAGAGAAATTAAACATCTTCGGGCAAGTGAATGGTGACCTTTGCCTCATGTAGCAAAATATATAAAGAAATGGATTTGCAAGCCTCTTGAAAAGGAGGAACGTAGACTTATGAGGGCAGAGTGTTCTCACCCTGTGATAGGTGACAAGGAGACTATGACTCCAAACCTGGATCATGAGTTGATAACGTACCTTTTCAAGCTAGGGCGTGATCCAATAAAAGGGTTGGAACATTCATTGAAACAGCATGAAGATAAACTGTTAGATGTTCTGGGTCCTTTGGCCACAATTTTTGATTTAGTAGAAGAATCTTACATTAAAGGTTGTGATTTAGATATTAATTTATTAAGAGGCTGGAGTCAGTGTGAAATTTGATCTTTAGGAAATGCAAATTCTGGATTAATATCTGAAAGGAGAAAGTCAGTTCTTTTACGGATAAATCCTAAATTAGGGGATTTTGCAAAGAAAGAACCTAGTGAGGAGGCAAATTGATTTATTTTCGGTGAAGGAATGATTAAAAGTTTGGGAAAATATGTATGGTCGAGAAGACAACCTTGAAACTACACATTTCATCAAAACAAAGAACTAATTAAAACAAAGAGATATCAGAAAAAACATTTAACCTCTTTGTCCTACCCAGAGGTTTCGTCCATAAACTGCCCCCACAATTTATCAAATTTCCTAGTCCCCCCACAGCGAAGAGCATACAACCACTATTTATTTCTTAATTGCTTCATTTTCACCACCCACTCCCCTATTGTGGGGGGGCTCAACTTTGATCACCACCTTTGAAGCAACAAGGATCTTGCCACTGCTTTTGCAGCGTACAACAGATTTTTAAATCTCTGAACTTGTCGAGTGACAGGATTTGAGACTCCTGCTTGTTAGGAGAGCCTCCACGCTATCCTAGATGCCTGGCCAGGTTGGGGGAGCTGCATTATAGTGTGAAGCAGAATGAGATAAGCTTGCATTGAAGTGGGCGTACCTGAGTACTGTACAGCACGGTTTTGTGCATATTGTCCCTGTTTGCCTTTATACTGGCCAAGATAGTTCTGAGTAATAGTCCTCTGTGGTCTGAGTTGCCTGCCCTGACCTAAGATTACTCTGAGAGTACTTTGGGGTGCCACCCCCTCTTTGCCCCCCTTTTTCCCCCTTGCTCTTCTAATGCCAATTGGCCAGCGAGTGCTGGCCGACTATGGTTAGGTCTGGCTGCTTGATAGTCTGTCCGTAGTTTAGCAAGAATCAGTAAAGCACTTGAAAGAAAATATGCCAGTAAAAATTCCTATGTCAGTTTTATCAGCCTTCTTCTGTGCAGAGAGGAAGAAACATTTGACAACTGAGCCAAGGAGCACCCAGAATAGGGGGCTGGGGTCCACCAGGGGGGTGGCTGCTAACCGGGTTCAATAATCATGAAAGGAGCAAAGGAAGAGCTTGTCGGTCAACTCTTCAGACAATACCCCCTTAAGCACCCCTGGTAGTTCTCCCTGTACCCCTTCCCTTGGCGTTGGAGCCACGCCGGTGAGAGAATGAGGAGTTGAGTCCCCAGGAGATAATGGACCCTGAGAGAGGCTTGGAGATGTGGGGGTTGGGGAGGGGTGCAAGATCTGTGAGTATTATTGCCAGAATGGCAGATGCAGGACATGGAGAGGCAAGAGGTGGAGCATGGCGATCATCAAGGCCAGTTGAATCTTCTGCAGGAGGACGGTAGAAAAACAGGGGTTCACTACTGAAAATGTCAAGAGTGGGGGCCTGTATCCCTTATTTCAAACTAACCGGAGCAATGCTAAGAGTGGCAAGACTGAAGCCATTGTCAGGCAGACAGAGCAGGCTCCTTGAGGTGTCCAGAGTCCGGGCACGGTTATGGAGTCAAATAGAAGCCAACATGGGGCATTGACCTGTAGTGACCAGACCAATGCCAGTTTAGAAGAGCAGGGGGTGTTGGCACTGGAGCAGGGGGGAGTGGCACTACAGTCTTACAGACTGCGGTGGCTCGGGCAGGGGTTCCCCAGTGCCTGATATTTATGTTCTTGGAGCTCCTAAAAGAGATGAAAGCCATCAAAGCCACGAAGGTAAAAATCATGGATGATATGAGAGAGCAGCTAGACTCAGTCTGCATACAGTTGGGGAGGTCTCTCTTCCCGCCTGAATGAGATGGAACAAAGAATGTCCAACTGCAAGGACAAGATACATAACATGGGAAAGAGTAATCAACATCTTGAGAAGGAGTTTGTGTGGCTGAGAGAAAAACAGGAGCAGATAGAGAATCATGCCAGGTGATTCAACCTACAGATCACTGGTATTCTGGAGCATAACGAAGATACTGGCGGATGCATTAAATTGGTAGAAAAACTGATTTAGTCCTATGTGATCTCAGAGTTTGACCATGATTTATCAATTACACAAGCTCACTGTGTCCCGGCTCACACCAGTGGTCAGGCCAAGTACACCCCATACTATGTTAGTGAACTTTGCCGATTTCAGAGTTAAAGAAAGGATTCTGGCCAAGGCAATAAAGGAGAAAGCCTTTAAGTCGGCAGAGAATTTTGAATATTTTTGGACATAACTGTAGAATTGGCCCGGAGGCACAAGGAATTTAAAACTTTGATTCCAAAGTTTCAGTCAGCAGGGGGGAAAGCCTCGATAATTCAGTTTTCTAAACTTTAAGTGCTTTACAAGGGTTCTCTTTAAGTATTTGGCACTGTGTTGGAAGCCGCTAAGTTCCTAGAGTCAATGCTTTAATTCCAATGTGGCATTTTGTGGATTTGCAGTTCAAAATATCTATGTCGGTTGTGAGAATTTTGAAGTAGGGGTCAGAGGGGAGTAGTCGGAGGTGATGGAGCTGATATTCCCAAGGTGGTGGGTTGGGTTGTATGCAGGGAGTTGGTTGAAAGGCAGGCCATCCACTGTGGCATTGGGATGGAGGCGATTGAGGGGATGGTGGAGGTTGGGAGAGGGGAGATTGGGAGAGGGGAGCGCTATATGCTTGATAAAAAGAGATTCAGAATGGTGAATAAAAGGGATACACACCAGTATAGAGTGATTAATTCAAAACTTGGGGGTGTCTTTAATTACATTGTCTGGTGGGCTGATGTTTTTGAAATGGGTGGGTTTTAAAATGGATGGAAGGGTTGTTGGAAGCATGGTCGGGTCATGCATGCGTGCACTTTAGTCGAGGTCTGAGATTACTCTGCAAAGTATCATCATCATCATCATCAAAGCTTTATTTCAACAATTTGTCATAAAAAGCATTTACAGCATAAAATACAAGTTACCAATAAAAGATTTTTCCATCAAACTGGAACATTCATTTTAAAAATTATCAATTCATCAAAATAAAACTTAAAAAACAAATCATGTTATTAAAACACTGGGGAATGGTAAATATACATGATAAGAACATAAAATAGGCTAGGGACCACAGCTCAGAGGGAAGCAGCCAATGAGTCTTACAGATGTCAATAACATTTATAATAAAATACAACTGAATAAAACGTATAGATTAAAACACCAGCAAAAATAGGGGATGTAAACATTTCATATGGATGGATGGCACAAAGGCTCGGCATAAGCGATGGCATATGGATAGCGCCCCGAGCGAGAATCAAAGCAACGCCTTGATATGTGGAATCTCAACATTTCCAGAGACTATGGAGAAGCACATGTTATCATTAGTATGGTAATAGCCAGCAAGAGTTAGATGTTGTGCAAATTGCAATGGGTATACAAGACCTATGCTCAGAAAGAACAATCTTCTGACAGCCCAGACAAACCAATGTGGTGTTGATGTTGATGTCATTTGACTTTACATATTTAATTGCTCTCGTAAGCCACTAATGTTAATCTTATACAACACATCAACTTTAAAGATTTGGCTATGGGGATTGCGTAACATGTTGAGGGGTCCGTCAACAAAATTCTCAAGGCAACACTACTTTGTCTGGTACCCAAATTCTTGCAAGTCTGCACCAGCCAGACCTTACGAGGAGCTGCGTAAGCAGGACAGACAAACAAAATGTGTGAATAGGTTTCTGCATGCTCAGTGCAGTGGGGGCACCCGTTATCTCCCTATGGTGACCATTTTGCTGTAAAGGTTTTTAGGGGCAGGGTACCCACTCTAAATTGAAAGTAAAGTTTACGATCAAGGGGTTTAGTTATAATGTCCCAATAGGGTTCAAAACGAGGACAGGGTTTAGTTTAGATAAAACTCCCAGTCAGTGTGGTACTATCACTCGTTCTGAAATGGGTTTTAATAAACAGTATTACAGGAGGATGGATGGGTCCGGAAATGTAAAGAAGAAATAAAGGAATTCTAGATTAGGAATTATAGGTCTGCCCCAACAAGTGTAGTGTGGGATGCAATAAAAGTACATGTAAGGGGGTTTGTGATTGCGAAAGATGTGGCAAATTGCCAAGGTAAGATTTATGATAACTATTCTGGGAAAGTAGTTTTAGAACTTGCTTTCCTGAAGTTACCTAAAGTAGCCCTGTAGAAGCCTCTTCTGATTGGCCAGCATTTGGCCACCTGAGCCAAGCTGCTTCCTGATTAAGTGTGAAGGTGCCTGGGGCTGAAACAATAGAAACATCTGGTGGGAGGAGATCTGCTACCTGTAGGGGACTGGGTAGCCAAATTGGTCTGCAGAGGGAGAAGCACAGATAGAACAGGAACCAGGCCCACCCCTACTTCCTGCACCCCCAGCCAGATGGAAGCCCCTCTAATTAGATTAGTATTGGGGCCAGAAGGGGGTTGTAGGGACAAGTTAGTCACAGCTGTGGGTTGGGTTAACCAGACCTGAACTCCAAGGAGAGATTTTCTCCATTTAGATTTTTGTTTAGATGTGCATTCTGGTACAGAAATATGCCACACTTCCCAGGAAGTGGTCATAACAGAGGGTGACAACTTAAACCCCATTGGTTTTTACCAGCCCAGAATCTGAAATAAACATGGGAGCACTGCACTGCACCTCAGATCCCTGCTTGGAAACATCGGAAGAAGAAGGACTCTCCCAATGATACCCTTGACTGCACAAGCGAATACTGCACTGGCTGGTGTTGTGGACCCCTCAAGACCCTCAATGGTCAGATCTGAAGAAGATCTGAAATTTTGGGAGCTTTTGGACAACTTTTTGGAAAAAGCTCCATAAGGTGACTAACCTTGACGACAAGAGTCAAGCCGGCAAATTCAAACCGTGACCTGGCCTGACCGTACAGGTTTGCTGCGCTGAAAGCTCTGGAGCTCTTCGACAAAGGCCTCCAGGACTCACATAGGCATCGCGCTGCAGCAGGCCACCATCGTCGAACTGAAGCACGGATTGCCGAAGCTGATTGCTCGACGTCAAGAGAAAAAGCTAAAAAAAAGTGTTGTAGTATGAAGGTAAAACTTTGACCTGTCCCAACTACTCCATGCATCAGACCCCAGGTCCATCACAGTCGGCCTGGAACTTTGACTTGGTCCCAGTCTAGTGCGACCAGATAGCGATGGGTGGCACTTTTCACTTTTAGACGCCAGAAAGCACATTTTTTCATTTAATCTCAAAAATTTCATTTCTCTGCTTCCCTACTTTGAAGTTTTGTTGTTTTGGTGCCATTTGGACTGAGATAATCATCTGAGATAATCATCCCGAGCAACAAACTTACTCACTGGACACTCTCTTATTGGCCACCTGAATTAGGTGCGGCCCCAATCCCCAAACCAGCGATTAAGAGTTTGGGTCTTCACATTGACTCCGACCTCTCTATGAGTGCCCAAATTAGCGCAGTTACTTCTGCCTGCTTTGTCCAACTTCGTAAACTGCGTAAGATCAGACGCTTTTTTAGGAAAGAGGCCAGCACTCAAATTGTGATTGCCCTTATCCTTTCAAAATTAGATTATGGAAATGCCCTCTACCTTGGCATTCCATTATATCTGAGACACCGTCTTCAGATGATTCAGAATCAAGCAGCTAGAATCATCCATCTTAAGGATAGAAGATGTCACATTACCCCGCTACTTAAAGATCTCCACTGGCTTCCAGTGGAGCAGCGTGTGATGTTTAAAATCGGCTGTATCCTTTTCAAAGCCATTCAAGAAACCGGCCCAAGTTTCATTCTCTCACGCATCAGCAAGCACCTGCCTCAGCGTAATCTGAGATCGAAGCATCTGAATCTTTTGACGGTGCCTAGAATTAGACGGAAACGCATTGGAGGGACCCGGTTTTCTTATCTGGGCCCGAAGTTTTGGAACTCTTTGCCTACTTCTATTAGGCTGGAGGCTGACTACATGCGGTTCAGGAAATCTCTAAAAACCTGGCTGTTCTCCCTGGCCTATAATTAGAGGATCCTCTATCTGTTCTTCCCGTTCTTTTTCTGCTCAAACTCATCAGCGCCAAGAGACCTGTAGGTGAACGTGCGCTTACATAAATTCCCATATAACATAACATAACATAACATAACATAACATAACATTTTAAAGGTAAGAACATTCTCTATTTCTATAAATTGGTGTCGGAGTTTTATAATGTGTTGTAGTTTACTGATTTTGTGATATTAAATGCTTTACACACCTGTCTCCTAAGTTAAACCTGACTGTTCGTCTGCTAAGCTACCAAGGGTTGAGGAAGCCCTAATTTATTGAGACTTGACTGGACCTTGTTTGTGATTGTGGTGTTATAACTATCTGTGGGTACCTACCTGCACCTACTAACAAACTACCTTCCAACACATAGTGTGTGTTCCTTAGACTAGAGGGGAGATGCTCGCTGACTTTGAACATAGAACACCCTTCTCATCTCTGCAGATCTCCACTGCCACTTTCTAAGCATTCATATTCTCTCTTCCGCAACTTTTATTTGGTTTTATAAAGCTGACATCTTACCGTATTCGCCTAACCAAATGCACATTACTTACCTATACCTGTTAAAGTTAAATTAGACAGAGGGGCCGATTCCGATTCGGGCAGGAAATCTCTCCGACCGAGCCGGACCCGGGGAGATTTCCGACCGAATCGGACCCTAGCAGTCCGACCGAACGAGTACGATGCGTTCGCATGCTATCGGACTCGATTCGGTCGGACTCCCATTGAAGTCAATGGGAGCCGGTCGTACAACGCGTACGCGGGCTCCCATTGACTCAATGGGTGCGAGGCGAACAAGGGCGCCCCCTATAGCGGGTATGCGTCGAAGCGGGTCGCGCCGTACACGCACAGGTAGTGCAACTTGTGCGGCTAGTCATCAGTGCTGTTATTTGAGATGTCATCAGTGATGTCATCAGTGATGTCACTGACCATGTCATGAATAATGTAATATGTGACGTCATCAGCAGTGCATTGCCGGGGCGCGAGTTATAGTTAGCTGAACAAACTATAACAGCCGAATTTCTCTGGTTTTGTACGAGTGAAATGTCCAACTAACTATAACGTCCCTGAAACCTGTGTTTTTTTGTGTGAATTTCTAAGGTTTTTTAAATGCTAATTTCTAACTATAACGTCCCTGAAACCTATGTTTTTTTCAGTGAATTTCAAAGGTTTTTTAAATGCTAATTTCCAACTATAACGTCCCTGAAACCTGTGGTTTTTTCAGTGAATTTCAAAGGTTTTTTAAATGCTAATTTCTAACTATGCCTACAGAGGTAGGACATGTGCAGAAAGAGGAAGAAAGGCGCAGAAAGAAGCAAAAGAAATGCAGAAAGAGGCAACAGAAGTCCTGAAAGACAAAGAAAAGTGCAGGAAGAAGGAAGAGATATGCAGAAAGAATCAACAGAGGTGCAGAAAAAGGCATTGTTGCAAAGTGATCCTGTGCCCCCAACTTTTAACTGACTGGTACTGGTGGTAACTGACTCTGCCTAACCAGGCCCGGAGCCAGTGCTATGCTGAAAGACACTTAGAATACAGTGAAAACACCTACATACACTAGGGTACACTATGGGTTGGGGTACCCCTGTGATTGGCATGACCTTCCCTGTAAGGCCCTAGTACATAATAGGGCAGGGGGATTAAAACTACCTCTAACTCAGAGGTGCACAGAAGTGCATAAACAGGCAGGAAAGGTGCAGAAACAGGGAACAGGGGTGCAGAAAGAGGCAAGTGAGGTGCAGAAAGAAGTAAGAGGAATGCAGAAAGAACCAACAGAGGTGCAAAAAGAGGCAAGAGTAGTGCAGAAAGAAGGAAGAGAAGTGCAGATATAGGCAAGATAAATGCTGAAAGAAGCAACAGAGGTTTAAAAAGAAGCAAGATAAGTGCAGAAAGAGGCAAGTGAGGTGCAGAAAGAAGCAAGAGCAGTGCAGAAAGAACCAACAGAGGTGCTGAAAGAGGCAAGAGAAGTGCAGAAAGAGTCACGAGGGGTGCAGAAAGAAGGAAGAAGAGTGCAGAAAGAAGCAACAGAGGTGCTGAAAGAGGCACGAAGGGTGCAGAAAGAGGCAAGAGAAGTGCAGAAAGAAGCAACCGAGGTACAAAAAGAGGCAAGAGTGGTGCAGGAAGAAGGAAGAGAGGTGTAGAAAGAGGCTAGAGAGTTGTACAAACAGGGAAGACGGGTACAGAAAGAGGGAAGACAAGTACAGAAAGAGACAACAGGGGTGCAGAAAGAAGCAAGACAGGTGCAGAAAGAAGCATGGAAAGTGCAGAATGAAGCAACAGGGGTGCAGAAAGAGGCAAGAGAAGTGCAGAAAGAAGCAACAGAGGTGCAGAAGGAGGCAAGAGAACTCCAGAAAGAGGCAAGAGAGTTGCAGAAACAGGCAAAAGAGGTACAGAAAGAGGTAACAGAGGTGCAGACAGAGGCAAGAGAGGTGCAGAAACAGGTAAAAGGGGTGCAGAACGAGGCAAGAGGGGTGCAGAAATTTGCAAGAGAGGTGCAGAAAGAACAAGAGCAGTGCAAAAGAACCAACAGAGGTGCAAAAAGAGGCAAGTGAGGTACAGAAGGAGGCAAGAGAACTGCAGAAAGAGGCAAGAGAGTTGCAGAAACAGGCAAAAGAGGTACCGAAAGAGGGCACAGGTGGGCAGACTGAGGCAAGAGAGGTCAAGAAAGAGGGAAGAGGGGTGCAGACAAATGCAAGAGGGATGAAGAAATTTGGAACAGAGGTTCAGGAAGAAGCCAGAGCAGTGCAGAAAAACCAACAGAGGTGCAGCAAGAGGCAAGAGGGGTATAGAAAGAGGCAAGTGAAGTGCAGAACAAAGCAAAAGAGGGTCAGAAAGAACCAACAGAGGTGGAAAAAGAGGCAAGAGGGGTGCAGAAAGGGGTAGGAGAGGTGAACAAAGAGGCAAAAGGGGTACAGAAAGAGACAGGAGGGGTGCAGAAAGAGGAAGAGAACTGCAGAAAGAAGCAACAGAGGTGCTGAAAGAGGCACGAAGGGTGCAGAAAGAGACAAGACAGGTGAAGAAAAAAGGACCAGAGGTACAGAAAGAGGCAAGAGTGGTGCAGAAAGATGGAAGAGAGGTGTAGAAAGAGGCAAGAGAGTTGCACAAAGAGGGAAGAGGGGTGCAGAAACAGGCAAAAGGGGTGCAGAAAGAAGCAAGTGAGGTGCAGAAAGAGGCAAGAGAGTTACAGAAAGAGGCAAGTGAAGTGCAGAAAGAGGCAAGTGAAGTGCAGAAGGAGGCAAGAGAACTGCCGAAAGAGGCAATAGAGGTGCAGAAAGAGGCAAGTGAGGTGCAGAAAGAAGCAAGATAAGTGCAGAAAGAAGCAACAGAAGTGCAGAAAGAAGGAAGAGGGGTGGAGAGAGAGGAAAGAGGGGTGCAGAAAGAAGCAAGACAGGTGCAGAAAGAAACAAAAGAAATGCAGAAAGAAGGAATAGAGGTGCAGAAAGAGGCAAAAAGGGTGCAGAAAGATGTAAGAGGGGTACAGAAAGAAGCAAATGAGGTGCAGAAAGAGGGAAGAGAGGTGCAGAAAGTACAAGAGATTTGCAGAATGAGGTCAAGAGAAGTTCAGAAAAAGAAAGAAACATGCAGAAAGAAGCAACAGAAATGCAGAAAGAGGCAAGAGAGGCGCAGAGGGAAGAAAGAGTGGCTTGCACACCATGAGTACCAATTTAACACCGACATTTAGCAATAAGAAACAGGTGACCATTCTAAGTTTGCAAAGGGCCTTCCACCACGCTGTAACACTTGTCGCTGCATTTTTGGTAACGTTTGAGCCGTTTGAGCTAGAAACAAGGCTCTTTTAATTCAAATCTGCAGATTAGGGTGCAGATGATGAATTATGTGGCTAATGCAGAAAATGTATAATTGTGCGAAAGTCGGTGCAGTCAAACAGTCACATAATTCCAGTGGCCCTGCTCATACCTCTGACTAGGTCCACAAGTGCTCCTCAGTGATTCCATCTTTTTGTCTCACTGAGTTCATAGTTGAGCTTCTATGGAAACAAGGAAGACTAAATCAGAGGTTACCACTCCACAACACAGACTACCATACCACATAATTACTCTCCATAACACATAATCCCACTCTACATAATTCCTATACACTAAATACCACATACTTCCTATCCACATAATTTCACTGCACAACATATCACATAATTCCACTACACACAACGTACATCCACTCCACTCCAAAAAACATTAGTAAAAAACCTTTGCATTTACAATGCCAATAGCTCTAATTCTCGCGAATGCGTAACCTATTACATTGCAAACACTTCTTTAACAAGTAGTCCCGTTTGCAGAGTGGTGGAGAAAGGATGCTGGGCCTCCGACCAGCGCTCAGGAATTCCGGTGCGTAGGGCTTACAGGAGGTATCAGTAGGACTTCTTGGCCCCCAAAGTCCCTCAGGAGTAAATTGGACTTCATCCCCCATCCCATAGTCTGCCAGGAGGCACGTTTGCAGAGTGGTGGAGAAAGGGGGGCATGGCCTCTGAAGACGTCTTCGCAATCCCACTGTGTGGAACTTACTGGAGGTAACAAGAGGGGTAGATGGCCCCCAAGGGCATCCTTGGGGGCCAACTACCCCTCCTATTACCTCCAGTAAGTCCCACACAGCAGGATTGCTAAGTTCGAAGAGCAGGCCACGCCCCCTTTGCTCACCACTCTACAAACGCGCTCCCTGGCACGCTCTTGGATGGGGATTGAAGTCCCCTTCGCTGCTGGGGGTCCTTTAGGGGCCAACTAGCCTCCCTCTTACCTCCAGTAAGTCCCACACAGTGGGATTGCTGAGAGGTGGACAAAGGCCAAGCCCCCTTTCTCCACCACTCTGCAAACGCGCCCCCTGGCATGTTCTAAGTTGAGGGATTAAGTCCCCTTGAATACTGAGGGTCCCTGGGGGCCAACGAGCCCACCAGGTACCTCCAGTAAGCGCCACACAGCTGGATTGCAGAGAGGTGGTCTGAGGCCACGCCCCCTTTTTACATCACTCTGCAAACGCGCCTCTTGGCGCACTGCTGCTCGGACACAAGAGGACTTCATCGCCCCACCACCAGTGCGCCAAGAGGTGCATTTGCAGAGTGGTGTAAAAAGGGGCGTGGCCTCGGACCACCTCTCTGCAAAGCAGCTCTGTGGCACACACTGGAGGTACCTGGTCGGCTAGTTGGCCCCCAGGGACCCCCAGTATTCAAGGGGAATTAATTCCCCAACTTACAACGCGCCACGGGGCGCGTTTGCAGAGTGGTGCAGGGAGGGGGCGGGGCCTCCACCGAGATGCCGGCTTTTTTAAAAAAAAGAATTTTTTTAGAAGGGGGGCTGTGGCCCCCCTTCTTTTACTATTTTTGGGGCCCTGCGGACCCCATCCCCCAGGGCCTGACCCCTATTTATAATTTTTTTTTTTTTTTTAAACGGGAAGGGGGCCGCGTGGCCCCCCTCCCGAGGCCAATTTCGGACCCGGGGACCCCATCCCCCGGGGCATGGCCAGTCTTTTTTTAAATTTTAATTAAATTATTTGCAGGGTTGCCACGTGGCCCCCCTCCTCAGGCCAATTCTGGCCCCGGGGACCCCATCCTCCAGGGCCTGGCCTCTCCGTTGGGGACCGTGGGGGGAGCTCCAATCCCCCACGGTCCCGCTGGCTCCTCGCCTCCTGCGGGAGCCGGCATTGCTTTTGCACAAGGGGAGCTGCTGACATGCAGTTCCCCTTGTGCAAAAGCAATCCTGCTTTGCTTGATTGAAGCGAGAGCAGGTCCCGGGGGTGGGCACCCCGGGACATTGTAGGAGTCGGCCCTGGGGGGTGGTGGTCCCCAGGGACATCAAGGGCTCCAGGAGGGGGCCGCGCGCCCCCCCTTCATTTCTAAAGCCCCGGGGAGGTGGTGGTCCCCGGGGCCTGGGGGTCCATAACGGACCCCCGAATTAGAAAATGTAGTGCCCCAGGGAGGTGGTGGTCCCTGGGGCGTGTGGGGAGGCTCGAGCCCCCCCCACACACATATTTAAATAAAGAAACAGAGCCACAGGGAGGTGGTGGTCCCCGGGGGAGTGGGGGGGCCGCATGCCCCCTGCGTTTAATTGGCATAGCCCAGGGGAGGTGGTGGTCCCCGGGGCATGTGGGGGGGCTCGAGCCCCCCCACACACATTGTATTTTATGAAAATTAGAGCCCTGGGGAGGTGGCGGTCCCCGGGGCCCCGGGGGCTTAACAATAACGAAGCACAGGATTCGCGCACCCAGCGCGAATTCTGCCATTTAAAAAAATATATATATGCTTTTTTTGCCCCTAGGGGTCCCTGTGGGACCCCCTCAGCAGGCCTAGGGGGTCAGGGTGTTTCTACCCTGCCCCCTTTTCTTGTTTTTTATGTTTTTTTCACTGTTTTCTTGTGACTCGGTTACCGAGTCACAAGATGGCTGCCAACACTTCCTGGTTTGGAGTCTTGGCAGCCAATCAGAGTGAAGCTCGAGCTCGGGAGGAGTCGCGACTCCTCCTCGGTGCTCAGATATCGATATTTTTCTTTTTTTAATTTCTTTTTTTAATTTCTCAGGAACTACTGAATGGATTTACACCATTTAAAAAAAGGTCGCTTTCTGAACCAAGACCTACCTTTTTGCCAAATTTGGTGTAATTCAGTGCAGTAGTTCGGGCTGTAGCCGTGTCTAAAATTTCCTATGGAAATTAACATGGGGAAAACGCGTTTTGGGACCCCCCTTTTTTCTCGGCCCCCGCTTGACGAATCACCACGAAACATTCAAGACAGGAGCAGACTGGAGCATCCCATTAGTTTTGAAAATTTCGCGAAGTTTCGTCAACCGGCGCCAAAGATATTGGCAAAACAAAAAACACTTTTTGAATAGAAACGAGGTCCTAAATATAACTACCTACTGGCGACCGCCAGTAGGTAATATATATATATATATATAAATATTATCTACTGGCGGTCGCCAGTAGATAGTTATAGATAGGACCTATTTTCCATAGGAAATTCGCAACATTCTATTTCCAATAACTTTGGCGCCGGTTGATGAATCTTCGCAAAATTTTCAAAACTCGTGGGGCGCTCCGGTCTGCTCCTATCCTGAAAGGTTCGGGGTGATTTGGCAAGCAGGGGCCAAGAAAAAAGGGGGTCCCAAAGCGTGTTTTCTCCATGTTAATTCCCATAGGAAATTTTAGACACGGCTACAGCTCGAACTGCTGAACGGAATTACACCAAATTTGGCAAAAAGGTAGCGCTGGTTCAGAAAGCGACCTTTTTTAAATGGTGTAAATCCGTTCAGTAGTTGCGGAGAAATTAAAAAAATAAGAGTCAAAAATCAATTTCCCATAGGAAACTTTATGCAAGGCTACAGCCCAAATGCTGAACAGAATTACACCAAATTTGGCAAAGAGGTAGTTCTTGGTTCAGAAAGAACCCTTTTTGTTAAATGGTGTAAATCCGTTCAGTAGTTCCTGAGAAAATCAAAAGTAAAAACACATATATATCTGGGCGGAGCCTAACCACACATGTCATCGTGAGATCTGATTGGCTGTCAGCACTTCATCCTGGAATTGCTGGCAGCCATCTTGGGACCAATATAAATGATAGTACCCCATTGAAATGCATTGTAGTGAATCGAAGATTTTGAGGGTTACCAAAAGGAGAACTATAAAGGGTGATAACAGACTTTAGTTACACTAGAATTCATTTGTTGATGGTACCATACTAATTTCAGGAATTGTGGTGTGTTCTAAGGTGATTTTACCCTGTGAAAAACCTTCTGCTGGGATATCATGAATCATGTTTGAGAGAAAACTATTTTCACATGCTTGTCCCATACAGTTTTGGAAGGTGCTCCAGAAGCTAAAATGAGAGCATATTTTCTGTAAATTCACATTATCTTTCTCAGTCATGTGAGAATGAAGTCTGATATTCTCAGTAAAACATGTACATCCAACAAGGGCAGAGACTGTCAGTTGATTCCTTTGTGTTCTACTGCAGCTTCCCAGAGTGTTCTAAAGAACAACTAGAGTGCTAACAGCCTTACTTGTGACAAAAGTATGGCACACCTGAAGCCATCTTGATTGGAATAAACTGGTAACACTTAAAACATTTAATTTAAAAAGGAACAAAATGAGGGGGTTCATTTTGCCATAGAAATTATGGTTAGTGCTGTAGAAAGAAAAATTAGGACATGTTTTAAGTGAGATCTCAAATATCTTCCTGTTATATTTCAACAGGAGCAGCCTGTCAGTTGATGCCTTTGTGTTCTACTGCAGCTTCCCAGAGTGTTCTAAAGAACAACTAGAGTGCTAACAGCCTTACCTATGACAAAAGTATGGCACACCTGAAGCCATCTTGATTGTAATAAACTTGTAACACTTAAAACATTTAATTTAAAAAGGAACAAAATGAGGGGGTTCATTTTGCCATAGAAATTATGGTTAGTGCTGCAGAAAGAAAATGTAGGGCATGTTTTAAGTGAGATCTCAAATCCTCTTCTATTTCATTAGAAAATTCTGACATGCAGACTGAAACAATCACTTTCAATACCAGCAGTAGACTTCCAGTTAACTCCCTGGTGAGCAGTAGCTTTACTACAGTGATCTAATGAACAACTAGAGTGCTGACATTCTGAATTTATGGCAAATGTGTGACACATCTGAATGCCTTCTTGATGGAATCAAAGTAAAAAACTGAAAGCATTTACTACTGAGGAGACTGCAGTAAATGACAAAATTAGGAAACTTCATAACAAATAAGTCTCCCAAGATGGCCACCAGAGAAAAAAGAGCCCAAATGTAGCACAAATATCACCCAGATGTAGCCCACATATAGCCCAATGACAGAAGTGTGCAAACCACTTTTTATTTTTAGTTTTTCTGCAGTTTTATATAGTGCAAACTGGTCAGGTATTGGAGCGTTACATCTTACTTGGACCCCTTATTGCGTATTTTGCACGAAGTACATGAGATTGATCTTACGAAACATTGACCTTTACGATTCTGTTAACCTGAAGTTGCTCTGAACCGGGCTTTGTAACACCCGTTTTTACCTACTGGTTTTAATTAATTCTCACTGTATTGTATTAGGAAAGAGGATTTACCTTTTTTATGTACACTTTTATGATCTATGTTTCTAAATCAGATCAAATAAAGTTTAATGAATTCTATGGCAGGACGGAGGCGAGGATTATGCATATCTTTCCTCACTTTATTTGCATAGCAGTTCAAAGAAAACGTAACACAACAATCATTAAACAAAAGACTACACAACCCATGAACCATTAGGGGGTAGTCTCCAAGGCAACTATAGTCCAATCATATCACA
Organism: Calotriton arnoldi; assembly: GCA_963921515.1. Lineage (NCBI taxonomy): Eukaryota > Metazoa > Chordata > Amphibia > Caudata > Salamandridae > Calotriton > Calotriton arnoldi. Next base: position 261,615 of record CAWUFW010015608.1, on the reverse strand, counting down.
GTCCATCATATATAATATCGTGACGTCCCTTCCGCTTCCTCTTTCTTCACTGCTCGTCAGTTAAGTGCATTCCTTACATTCTTGGCTTAATCTGACGTTGTTGCTGTTTGTATAGCGTTTTCTTGGGCACGTTATTAGCATTATTGCCTTGGTATTGTTTCATATTCCCTGCGCAGCAGGCTCTTGCCCGAGCGCGTTCTCCCCCTCGCAGTTTCTCCCGCTGTGTGCTCTGCGTGCGGTGAGATCCTGTCAGGAGTGTCTGGTCTGAGCGAGGCAGCTCCGTCGAGCGCTCCCGCTGGTCTTTACGCGCGTTTGGGAATCCGGTCACTCCTTTAGTGTCCGCTTGATTCCCGACCAACCCTCGCCTAATTTTGACACCGCTACGCGGTGATTTCCCCACACGGCCACGTTAGTGACCAGCGCCACCTGGTGGTGGTAATTGGTATTGTGCCTCAGTCTATTCTTATAACAGCTTCGGGAAAGCCCAGCTGTTGGAGCACCGGCGAGGGGGCTGCCTTAAGGATTTTAAGGGCATTTGTTCTGTGCTCACACCCTCTGCTATCATGTCTTCTCCAGAAGACCATTTTTACTCCTCCTACCAGGAAGTGGAGGAGGAATGGCCCCCCAACTTCTCCCTTCAGCAGTGGACCAAGCCCTCTCTCTGGCTATTTCTAGGGCGCTGGCTCCTCTTAGGGATCAGGTTGATAAGCTGGTGAAAAGCATCCCTGGGGTGTTCAGTGACCCAGATCTGGTGGTGGTGGGTCTCAGTAGCTCCCAGATGGGGAATAAAGGGGCCGTTAAGCATAACGTGGGGCACTTGGAAGGTTTTGATAAACTTACGGAGACCTTCCTCAAGAGTGCGCGAACGCTAAAACATGCACCCTGCCGGGAGGAGGAGGGGCCCGGAGAAAATTGCGACACTGTCACCACTATTGTAGACCCCGACGGCGGGTTTCCCTTAGAGGGAGAGGGTGTATCGGAGGACGATTTCTCCTCCGATGAGGATAAGGACTCGGGTGTCCCTGGTGTCCAGAGTCCCACTCCTCTCAGTCTCCGGTTGGGGACGGGGTCCACTCGGACATGTTCGAGCCTACCCAAATTTACCATCCTAGGTCAGCGGAGTGGACACCTGACGCCAAAGTGGCAGAGTATGTGGTGGGGAAAATCCATCAACCCCTTGAAAGGGAGGTCAGGAATAGGATGAGGGGAGAATGCCCCAGGCCCTCACTGAAGGGGAAGGTGGCACACACACCTGAAATTGATGAGAAACTATGTACCTTTTTCTCCAAGTATATGAGAGATCCCAAGAAAGGAACTGATAGGTCTTGGACGTGGTAGAGCCCTTGACCCAAATTATTCAATTGACGGAGCGTTCCAAAGAGTCAGGATCCCCTTTGTCCACGGATATTGTGGCTGGTTGGGCGCACTACCCTAAACCCTAAAACACTACCCCCTCCACTACCCAAACACCACTGCACTACCCTAAACCCTAAAACACTACCCCCAGCACAACACCATACACTACCCAAACATAACTGCACTACCCTAAACCCTAAAACACTGCCACCAGCACGACTTCCTACACTACCCAAACACCACTGCACTACCCTAAACCCTAAATCTACCCACAGCACAACCCCCTACACTACACAAACACCACTGCACCTCCTAAACCCTAACACACTACCCCCAGCACGACCCCTTCACTACACAAACACCACTGCACTGCCTTAAACCATAAAACACTACCCCCAGCATGACCCCTACACTACATAAACACCACTGCACTACCCTAAACCCTAAATCTACCCCCAGCATGACCCCCTACACTACACAAACACCACTGCACTACCCTAAACCCTAAAACACTACCCCCAGCACGACCCCCTTCACTACCTAAACACAACTGCACTACCCTAAACCCTAAAACACTACCCCCAGCACGACCCCCTTCACTACCCAAACACAACTGCACTACCCTAAACTCAAAAATACTACCCCCAGCACGACCCCCTACACTACCCAAACACCACTGCATGATCCTAAACCCTAAAACACGACCCCGTACACTACACAAACACCACTGCACTACCCTAAACCCTAAAACACTAGAACCCAGCACGACCCCCTACAGTACACAAACACCACTGCACTACCCTAAACCCTAAAACACTACCCCCTACACTACACAAACACCACTGCACTACCCTAAACCCTAAAACATTACACCCAGCAAGACCCACTACACTACCGTAAACCCAAAACACTACCCCAGCACTACCCCCTACACTACCCAAACACCATTGCACTACCCTAAACCCTAAAACACTACCCCCAGCATGACCCCCTACACTACACAAACACCACTGCACTACCCTAAACCCTAAAACACTACCCCCAGCACGACTCCCTACACTACACAAACACCACTGGACTACCCTAAACCCTAAAACACTACCCACAGCACGACTCCCTACACTACCCAAACACCACTGCACTACACTAAACCCTAAATCTACCCCCAGCATGACCTCCCACACTACACAAACACCACTGCACTACCCTAAACCCTAAAGCACGACCCCCTACACTACCCAAACACCACTGCACTACCCTAAACCCTAAAACACTAACCCCAGCATGACCCCCTACACTACCCAAACACCACTGCACTACCCTATACCCTAAAACACGACCCCCTATACTACACAAACACAACTACACTACCCTAAACCCTAAAACACTACCCACAGCATGACCCCCTACACTACACAAACACCACTGCACTACCCTAAACCCTAAAATACTACCCCTTACACTACAGAAACACCACTGCACAACCCTAAACCCTAAAACACTACCCCAGCACTAACCCCTACACTACCCAAACACCACTGCACTAACATAAACCCTAAAACACTACCCCCAGCACAACCCCCTACACTACACAAACACCACTGCACTACCCTAACCCCCTACACTATACAAACACCACTGCATTACTCTAAACCCTAAAACACTACCCCCAGCACGACCCCCTCACAACACAAACACCACTGCACTACCCTAAACTCTAAATCGACCCCGAGCACGACCCCCTACACTACCCAAACACCACTGCCATACCCTAAACCCTAAAACACTACCCCCAGCATGAACCCCTACACTACCCAAACACCACTGCACTACCCTAAACCCTAAAACACTACCCCCAGCACTACCCCCACACTACACAAACACCACAGCACTACCCTAAACCCTAAAACACTACCCCAGCACGACCCCCACACTACCCAAACACCACTGCACTAACATAAACCCTAAAACACTACCCCCAGCACAACCCCTACACTACCCAAACATCACTGCACTACCCTAAACCCTAAATCTACCCCCAGCACGACCCCTACACTACCCAAACACCACTGCACTACCCTAAACCATAAAACACTACCCCCAGCATGACCCCCTACACTACACAAACACCACTGCACTACCCTAAACCCTAAACCCTAAAACACTACCACCAGCATGACCCCCTACACTACTCAAACACCACTGTACTACCCTAAACCCTAAAACACTACCCCAGCACGACCCCCTACACTACCCATACACCACTGCACTACCCTAAACCCTAAACCACTACCCCCAGCACGACCCCCTACACTACTGCACTACCCTAAACCCTAAAACACTACCCCCAGCACGACCCCCTACACTACCCAAACACCACTGCATTACCCTAAACCCTAAAACACTACCCCCAGCACGACCCCCGACAGCACCGAAACACCACTGCACTACCCTAAACCCTAGAAAAGAAACCCCCACCCCATGCCCAATCCCCCTTACATTTCACTCCTCGTGGTTCCTCTCTCCTCGTGGTTCCTGCTTCACGTCGTCTCTGAGGGGCGGTGCACGTCGTTGTGAGGAAACGGAACAGCCTCTGTTTCCTTACAACGACATGGATCGTCTACATGTTTTTTAGAACGCATGGTCATTTACCATACATACCTTTACAACAAAATTCGTTGTAAAGGCATGCGTGGTAAATGACCATGCGTTCTAAAAAAATGCGTAGTAATGACTTCGTGATGTACAACGCATGCGTAGTAATGCATGCGTTGTAATGGTATCGCAAAGTAAAAAAGTCATTGTAACGGCTGTTTACCGATCGAAGCTGGCCCCTGTTCTTCAGTGAGACATTTATTTGATTAATTAGGAGGAAGGAATGTGGTTTTTTTACCGAAAAGTGCATTCCCGCTGTTGTATTGTGAAAGTGTCCGCATGGCCTGGTTTCACTTCCGGTGAGAGAGTGGAAGAGTCTGTTTGGATCTAAAGGAGTTCTGTTGTTGGACGGGGCCGGCGCGACATGTCATCAGAAAACATAGCTAATGGAAAGCGTCCTCCCTGAAGTGTGGAGCAGTGCCATGAGAGGTCAACGAGTGTGCGTCCCACCGCAGTATGACCGTACCGCGTGACCCATGTGCCACCTCCAGGGTACGGGAGGCAGAAGCGGCATCGCAGGTCCTCTTGAAGACCGTTGTAGCACTAATTCTACATTTTGGTACTAGGGCATTTTAACTTTGTTGTTCCTGCCAGATACAAAGAGAAGATCCTGTGTTATTCAGTGCCCTCGTTACCTTTTTTGTGGGTTGTGGTGCTTGTCACTTCGCTGCCCCGCCAGTGCACACGACTGGGCACCCCACCCCGTGTGCCATCTGCAGGGCCTCTGCCCTCAGATCACTGGTTTTGGTTTCTGGAGTGGCAACATAAACAGTTGCTCCCAAAGGACTAGCCTGAACACTTAGGTGAATATCCCCTGCACCAGCATTCCACGGAAATTCTTTCCTAGCTCTCCCACGTCAACGAGGACGTCATAATAGCACGGATCCGCTCGCGACACCGTATGACGTCATTGGAGCCATAAGAGGACCTCGTCGGCGTGCTGACGTCAGTTCCACCCATTTTTTCCATGCCACCGAGGCAAACAGGGGACCGAGACATTTTCACATGTATAATAAATATATATATATTCACTGAAAAAACCATAGGTTTCAGGCACGTTATAGTTAGAAATTAGCATTTAAAAAACCTTAGAAATTCACTGAAAAACCATAGGTTTCAGGCACGTTATAGTTAGAAATTAGCATTTAAAAAACCTTAGAAATTCACTGAAAAAACCATAGGTTTCAGGGGTGTTATAGTTAGTTGGACATTTCACTCGTAAAAAACCTTAGAAATCCCCCCGTTATAGTTAGTTCAGCTAACTATAACTCGTGCGCCCGCAATGCACTGCTGATGACGTCACATATTACATCACTCATGACATGGTCAGTGACATCACTCATGACATCACTGATGACATCTCAAATGACATCACTGATGACATCACTGATTACATCATCCAGTGAATGTGTGTTTTTCTGAAAATTAAATATGTTTTATATATGTATATCTCAAGGTCGATGGAAGAATAAATGGGTATATAAGTGTCTAAATGGATGATTTTTTTTTGTAAAATTGATTGTATAACTGACTAAGTGTATCTTAGTGAATACATGGGTTAGTGAGTAATGTTTAAATATGAAAATATCTGTATCAGTCTCTCACTTTGTGTATAAGTGGCTGCATGGGTTGGTGAGTAGCTACATGAGTGTCTATATGGGTTATTAGTTGGTTTTTTGAGTATCAGTATGAGTGTCTGTATGGTTCAGTGGGGGTATTACTTAGTGCATAGATGCATGAATGAGTGACTCACTGTTTGTATGTGTTGAAGACAGCATGTGTGCAGGACTGTATAGGTGGATGAGTATGTGTATGGGTGTGTTAGTGAGTGAATGACTGTCTCAATAGTGTCTTTATGAGTAACTACATATGTTTTAAACTAGCATATGTGAGTATTGGTGTATATAAGTGAGTATATGTGAGAGTGAGAGATTGGAAGAGTTCCTGTACAAATAAGTAGGTGTTTCTATAAGTGATTGTTTAAGAGAGTAAGTATGTGTAAGTTTCTGTAGAAGTAAGTGTGGTAGTGTGTGTATAACTGTATATGCAAGTAAATGGATGTTTGATACTTTGTTTGCATGTGTGACTATGTGTGTGAGTAACTCTATGAATGAGTGGCGGTGTGTAACAGGGTGTATAGGTGTATGAGTACATATGATGAGTGAGTACATGTATGAGTGACTGTATAGGGACTGTTGGTGAATGAGTGGATGTGTGTGTAGATCTTGGAATTACTGAATAGGTGTGTTGTAACTGGTATTGGTATGTCCATTGTTTTGAAAATGTTAGTTTGTATTTTTGAGTGTGGGTATCAAAGGTTATATTAGGGTGAGAGGAGGTCTGCCACTCTATCACAAGGATGATGTCGTCAGTGATGTCATCAGTGATGTCATTTGAGATGTCATCAGTGATGTCATGAGTGATGTCACTGACCATGTCATGAGTGATGTAATATGTGACGTCATCAGCAGTGCATTGCAGGCGCGCGAGTTATAGTTAGCTGAACTAACTATAACGGGGAATTTCTATGGTTTTGTACGAGTGAAATGTCCAACTAACTATAACGCCCCTGAAACCTATGGTTTTTTCAGTGAATATATATATATATTCACTGAAAAAACATAGGTTTTAGGGACAGTTATTGTTAGTTGGACATTGCACTCGTACAAAACCCGTGAAATTCCTCCGTTATAGTTAGTTCAGCTAACTATAACTCGCGCCCCACAATGCACTGCTGATGACGTCACATATTACATCACTCATGACATGGTCAGTGACATCACTGATGACATCTCAAATGACATCACTGATGACATCATCCAGTGACTGTGTGTTTCTGTAAAGTTTAAATATTTTTAATATATATAGGGAAAGGCGTATTGAAGAATGAGTGGGTGTATAAGTGTCTGTATGGATGATTTAGTAGGTGCGTGACTAACTCTATAAGTGAGTGATTAAACGTATCTTACTGAATGCATGGGTTAGTGACTAAACTGGGTGAATGTCTGTATCCGTCTGTCTGTTGCTGTGTAAGTGGCTGCAAGGGTTTGTGAATAGCTACATGAGTGTCTATATGAGTTATTGATTGGTTGTCTGAGTATCTGTATGGGTGCCTGAGAGTTTGTGTGGGTGGGGTGTGTGCGACTCTGTGCATAGATGTGTGAGTGGGTGATTCACTGGGTGGATGGTTTCAAGAGTGCATCTGTGATAGACTGTATGGGTGGGTAAGTGTGTGTAAGAGTGTGTTAGTGAGTGAATGTATGTCCCAGTGGTACATGTGTGAGTAACTACATATGTGAAAGGCAGTATATATGTGTGTTGGAGTATATAAATAGCTATAAGCGAGAGTGTGTGATTGTGAGAGTGACTGTATGGATGAGTGTGTGCTTGTATCAGTGATTGTATGAGAGTGTAAGAATGTGCTAGTATTTGTATGAATTACTGAGCTGGTGTGTGTATAACTGTATAGGTGAGTAAATGGCAGTGTGTTTAATTATTTGCATGACTGACTAGGTGTGTGAGTACCTCTATGGATGAGTGGCGGTGTTTGAGTGTCTATATAGGAGTATGAGTGCATATGATAGTCCTGTACTGAGTGACCGTAAGTATGAGTGACTGTACGGGTGAGTGAGTGGATGTGTGTGTAGACCTAAGAATCAGTGAGTGGGTATGTAGTTATTGGTGATGGAGTGTCTATGGTTTTGCGAATGGCAGTCTGTAATTTAGAGTGGGTGTATCAAAGGTTATATTAGGGTGTGAGGAGGTGCATCAGATTATCACGTGGATGATGTCTTCAGTGATGTCATCAGTGATGTCATTTGAGATGTCATCAGTGATGTCATCAGTGATGTCACTGACCATGCCATGAGTGATGTAATATGTGACGTCATCAGCAGTGCATTGCGGGGGCGCGAGTTATAGTTAGCTGAACTAACTATAACGGAGGAATTTCACGGGTTTTGTACGAGTGCAATGTCCAACTAACTATAACTGTCCCTAAAACCTATGGTTTTTCAGTGAATTTGTAAGGTTTTTAAATGCTAATTTCTAACTATAACGTGCCTGAAACCTATGGTTTTTCAGTGAATTTCAAAGGTTTTTTAAATGCTAATTCCTAACTATAACATGTCTGAAACCTATGGTTTTTTTCAGTGAATTTCAAAGGTTTTGTAAATGACAATTTTTAAATGTATTAATTGTTTTATTTATTTTTTGATACTGATTTACTACATTTTTTAAACTATTTATTTTTAGATATTTTATTTTTTAAATTACATTATAATTACATTATACATTACATTACAAAATATACTTTCTCAGAATGAATTACTTTAGTTTAAATACTTTGCAAATAAGCAATAGACTTTTAAGTACAGTAGTTACAGTTGTTGCAATGGGCAACACAATTTCAAACACAATGCAACATTGAGATCAATGTGAATTTCTAGTTAAATGCAATTAGTTACTTTATGGATTACTTTTCTAACCACAGGACTGGATCCTAGATTCAGTCCTGGGACATCTCCTGTAAACAGTTGAGTAAAAGCGTTTTGGTTAGAGTAGTGATTTTTAAGGAATATTATTGTATTTTAAAAGTTGACACAAACTTTTTCACAATGAATCACCAATGTTATCCTATGGGAGGAAATTCACTTAGCAGGTAAGTAGTGTTATCGTTACTTTTTCTTACTCAGTGGTGGATCCTGAATCCAGCACTGGTGCATCTCCTGTAAACAGTTGAAAGAATGTGTTTAAGTCATACAGGCGATTTTTAAGGAATATTTGTAGTCTGTGAAAATCGACACTTTGAAACTTTTCTGCTGAAAACCAGACAATGGATTCCTATGGAAGGAAATACAAGTTACTGGTAAGTACAGTTAGAATTACTTTTCAGGGTCAGTGCTGGGCTAAAAGATGCAGCACTGGGTTCTCTCCTGATAACAGGTGAGTAAATCGGAATTCGTAGTTCGGCTGATTTTAGAGGAATATTATAAAGTTCCAAAACTCCACACTTTGAAGAATTTCCAAGTGAAACCAGTCAATGTTAGCCTTTGGAAGGAAATTCAAGTTACTGGTAAGTACGGTTAAAATTACTTTTCAGGATCAGTACTGGGCTCAAAGATGCAGCACTGAGGTCTCTCCTGATAACAGGTGAGTAAATCGGAATTCGTAGTTCTGCTGATTTTAGAGGAATATTTGTATGTTTCAAAAATCGACACTTAGAAACTTTTTCAGCAAAAAGCAGGCAATGATATCCTATGGAAGGAAATTCAAGTTACTGGTAAGTACGGTTAAAATTACTTTTCAGGATCAGTACTGGGCTCAAAGATGCAGCACTGAGGTCTCTCCTGATAACAGGTGAGTAAATCGGAATTCGTAGTTCAGCTGATTTTAGATGAATATTTTAAAGTTCCAAAACTCCACACTTTGAAGAATTTCCAAGTGAAACCAGTCAATGTTAGCCTATGGAAGGAAATTCAAGTTACTGGTAAGTACGGTTAAAATTACTTTTCAGGATCAGTACTGGGCTCAAAGATGCAGCACTGAGGTCTCTCCTGATAACAGGTGAGTAAATCAAAATTCGTAGTTCTGCTGATTTTAGAGGAATATTTGTATGTTTCAAAAATCGACACTTAGAAACGTTTTCAGCAAAAAGCAGGCAATGATATCCTATGGAAGGAAATACAAGTTACTGGTAAGTACGGTTAAAATTACTTTTCAGGATCAGTACTGGGCTCAAAGATGCAGCACTGAGGTCTCTCCTGATAACAGGTGAGTAAATCGGAATTCGTAGTTCTGCTGATTTTAGAGGAATATTTGTATGTTTCAAAAATCGACACTTAGAAACTTTTTCAGCAAAAAGCAGGCAATGATATCCTATGGAAGGAAATTCAAGTTACTGGTAAGTACGGTTAAAATTACTTTTCAGGATCAGTACTGGGCTCAAAGATGCAGCACTGAGGTCTCTCCTGATAACAGGTGAGTAAATCGGAATTCGTAGTTCAGCTGATTTTAGATGAATATTTTAAAGTTCCAAAACTCCACACTTTGAAGAATTTCCAAGTGAAACCAGTCAATGTTAGCCTATGGAAGGAAATTCAAGTTACTGGTAAGTACGGTTAGAATTACTTTTCAGGATCAGTACTGGGCTTAAAGATGCAGCACTGAGGTCTCTCCTGATAACAGGTGAGCAAATCGGAATTCGTAGTTCTGCTGATTTTAGAGGAATATTTGTATGTTTCAAAAATCGACACTTAGAAACTTTTTCAGCAAAAAGCAGGCAATGATATCCTATGGAAGGAAATTCAAGTTACTGGTAAGTACGGTTAAAATTACTTTTCAGGATCAGTACTGGGCTCAAAGATGCAGCACTGGGTTCTCTCCTGATAACAGGTGAGTAAATCGGAATTCGTAGTTCGGCTGATTTTAGAGGAATATTATAAAGTTCCAAAACTCCACACTTAGAAGAATTTCCAAGTGAAACCAGTCAATGTTAGCCTATGGAAGGAAATTCAAGTTACTGGTAAGTACGGTTAGAATTACTTTTCAGGATCAGTACTGGGCTCAAAGATGCAGCACTGAGGTCTCTCCTGATAACAGGTGAGTAAATCGGAATTCGTAGTTCGGCTGATTTTAGAGGAATATTTGCACAATGGTGAAGGAAGGGGGTGGGGCCTGAGGTGACATGTCTGCAAACACGCCCTGTGGCGCGTTTTAAGTTGGAGAATTAATTCATCCTCAATCCCGAGGGTCCCTAGGGGCCAACTAGCCCACTAGGTACCTCCAGTATGCGCCAGAGAGCTGCGTTGCAGAGAGGTGTTCAGAGGCCACGCCCTTTTTACAACACTCTGCAACGCAGCTCCGTGGTGCTTACTGGAGGTACCTGGTGGGCTAGTTGGCCCCAAGGACCCTCAGGATTGAAGGGGATTTAAATCCCCATCTTAAAACACGCCACGGGGCCTGTTTGCACACATGTCACCTGAAGCCGCCCTCCCTTCACCACTGTGCAAACGCGCCCGTGGCGTGTTTTAAGTTGGGGGATTAAGTCCCCTTGAATCGTGAGGGTCCCTGGGGACCAACTAGCCCACCAAGTACCTCCAGTAAGCGCCACAGAGCTGCGTTGCAGAGAGGTGTAAAAAGGGGCGTGGCCTGGACCACCTCTCTGCAGCCCAGCCCTGTGGCGCTTACTGGAGGTACCTGGTGGGCTAGTTGGCCCCAGGGACCCCAGTATTGAATGGGAATTATTTCCCCAATTTAAAACGCGCCACAGCGCGCGTTGCAGAGTGGTTAAGGGAGGGGCGGGGCCTGACGCTCGATTGCGTCTTTTCTTTCTTTTTGTTTTTTGAAGGGGGGCTGTGTGGCCCCCTTCTTTTACTTTTGGGGCCCTGGGGACCCCATCCCCAGGGCCTGATGCCTTTTTCCTTTTAAAAAAAAAAAAAAATACTGTAGGGGAAGGGGGCCGCGTGCCCCCCTCCCGTGGCCTATTCCGGCCCCGCGGACCCTATCCCCCGGGGCATGGCCACTTTAAAAAAAATAATTTTGGAGGATGGGGGCTGCGTGGCCCCCCTCCTAAGGCCTCTATTGGCCCCAGGGACCCCATCCCCCGGGGCCGGCCTTTTTTATTTAAAATTTTTTATTATTTTTGCGGAGGGGGGCCGCGTGGCCCCCCTCCCGGGCCACTACTTGCCCCGGAGACCCCATCCCCCGGGGCTGGCCCTATCCTTTGGGGTCCGTGGGGGGACCCCAACTCCCCACGGACCCTGCCGGCTCCCCGCGTCCTGAGGGAGCCGGTGTGCTTTTCCACATGGGGAGCTGCTAACATGCAGCTCCCCGTGTGGAAAGCAATGTGCTTTGGATATTGGAAGAGAGAGCAGGTTTCCTGCTCTCTCTTCCAATATCCAGCAGTTTGCTATGACAGGACGGGAGCCGCGAGGCTCCCGTCCTGTCATAGCAAACTACAGTGTCCCGGGTGTAGGCACCCCAGGACACTGCAGGAGCCGGCCCTGGGGGGTGGTGGTCCCCAGGGCCATCAAGGGCTCCAGGAGGGGGGCCGTGCGGCCCCCCTCCCAAATTATTCAAAGCTTCGGGGAGGTGGTGGTCCCTGGGGCTCTGGGGGTCCGTAACGGACCCCCATATTTAAATCTTTAGTGCCCCGGGGAGGTGGTGGTCCCCGGGGTGTGTGGGGGGCCTGGAGCCCCCACACAGGTATTTAAAATTTTTAAAAAGAAGCCCCGGGGGGTGGCGGTCCCCGGGGCTGCGGGAGGGCACAGTGCCCTCCCGCACCATTTTGATTAGAAAGCCCCGGGGGTGGCAGTCCCCGGGGCTTGGGAGCCTTAGAGGCCCCCTATTAACTATAAACCCACCCCCACATGGCCCCGGGACTTGGCCCACCCGGGGAAAAATAGCATCAAAGCGCGGGAGACCGCGCTTCGATTTTTTTTACGGCGGGATCCGCGCACCCTAAGCGCATCCCGCCGATTTTATTTTTTTTAAATGCTTTTTCTGCCCAGGGGTCCTTGTGGGACCCCTGAGCAGACCTAGGGGTCAGGGTGTTTCTACCCTGCCCCTTTGTGCGTTTGCGCACTTGCAATTTTTTTTTTTTATTGGCGGGATCCGCGCACCCTAAGCGCATCCCGCCGATTTAAAAAAAAAAAAATGCTTTTTTCTGCCCAGGGGGCCCTTGTGCGACCCCCTGAGCAGACCTAGGGGGTCAGGGTGTTTCTACCCTGCCCCCTTTGTGCGTTTTGCGCACTTGTTTCTCTGCCTCGGTTCTACCGAGGGACAAAATGGCTGCCAACACTTCCTGATTTGGAGTGTTGACAGCCAATTAGCATGCAGCTCGTGATCGGGAGGGTACGCGGACCCTACGCGGCCATAGATATATATGTGATTTTACTTTTGATTTTCTCAGCAACTACTGAACGGATTTACACCATTTAACAAAAGGGTTCTTTCTGAACCAAGAACTACCTCTTTGTAAATTTGGTGTAATTCCGTTCAGCAGTTCGAGCTGTAGCCGTGGCTAAAGTTTCCTATGGGAAAATGAATGGGGAAAACACGTTTTGGGACCCCCTTTTTCTCGGCCCCCGCTTGACGAATCACCCCGAAACTTTCAGGGTAGGAGCGGACCGGAGCAGGCCATAAAGTTTGAAAATTTCGCGAAGATTCGTCAACCGACGCAAGAGTTATTTCAAATAGAATGTTGCGGATTTCCTATGGAAGATAGGTCCTAACTATAACTATCTACTGGCGACCGCCAGTAGATAATATATATATATATATTATCTACTGGCGGTCTGGATTTCTGGCGGTCTGGATTTTGGAAGAGAGAGCAGGAAACCTGCTCTCTCTTCCAAAATTCAAACCAGATTGCTTTTCCACACGGGGAGCTGCATGTCAGCAGCTCCCCATGTGGAAAAGCAATTCCGGCTCCCTCAGGACGCGGGGAGCCGGCAGGGACCGTGGGGGCATTGGGGCTCCCCCCACGGTCCCCAACGAGAGGCCAGGCCCCGGGGGATGGGGTCCCCGGGGCAAAAAGTGGCCAGGGAGGGGGGGCCACGTGGCACCCCTCCCCATAATAAAATTAATTAAAAAATTTTTTTTGCAAAGGCCGGCCCTGGGGGATGGGGTCCCCATGGCCCAAAAAATAGGAAAGAAAGGGGGGCCACACAGCCCCCCTTCTTAAAAAAAAAAGACGTGATCGTGCCGGAGGCCCCGCCCCCTCCCAGCAACACTCTGCAAACGGGCACTGTGGCGCGTTTTAAGTTGGGGAATTAATTCCCCTTTAATACTGGGGGTACCTGGGGGCCAACTAGCCCCTAAGGTACCTCCAGTCAGCGCCCCAGGGCTGCGTTGCAGAGAGGTGGTCCAGGCCACACCCCTTTTTACACCTCTCTGCAACGCAGCTCTGTGGCGCTTACTGGAGGTACCTGGTGGGCTAGTTGGACCCCAGGGACCCTCAGGATTCAAGGGGACTTTATCCCCCAACTTAAAACGGCCACAGGGCGTGTTTGCACACATGTCACCTCAGGCCCCCCCCCTCCCTTCATCACTGTGCAAACGCGCCCCGTGGCGCGTTTTAAGAGGTAGTTTTAATCCCCCTGCCCTAATATGTACTAGGGCCTTACAGAGGAGGTCATGCTAATCACAGGGGTACCCCACGCATAGTGTTCCCTAGTGTATGTAGGTGTTTTCACTGTATTCTAAGTGTCTTTTAGCATAGCACTGGCTCTAGGCCTAGTTACTCAGAGTCAGTTACCACCAGTACCCGTCTGAAAAAGTTGTGGGCACAGGATGATTTTGCAACAAGGCCTCATTCTGCTCCTCTGTTGGTTCTTTCTGCACATGTCTTGCTTCTTCCTGCACTTTTCTTCGTCTTTGTGGACTTCTGTTGCTTCTTTCTGCATTTTTTTTGCTTCTTTCTGTGCGTTTTTTCTTCTTTCTTCACATGTCCTACCTCTGTAGGCATAGTTAGAAACTAGCATTTTAAAAACCTTTGAAATTCACTTAAAAAACCATAGGTTTCAGGCACGTTATATTTAGACATTAGCATTTAAAAAACCTTTGAAATTCACTGAAAAAACCATAGGTTTCAGGCACGTTATAGTTAGAAATTAGCATTTAAAAAACCTTTGAAATTCACTGAAAAAACCATAGGTTTTAGGGAAAGTTATAGTTAGTTGGACATTTCACTCGTACAAAACCAGAGAAATTCCCCCGTTATAGTTAGTTCAGCTAACTATAACTCGCGCTCGCATAATGCACTCCTGAATGACGTCACATATTACATCACTCATGACATGGTCAGTGACATCACTGATGACATCACTGATGACATCACTGATGACATCATCCATGTGACAATTTGATGCAACTTCTCACACCCTAATATAACCTTTGATACACCCACTCTAAATTACAGACTTCCTATTCTCAAAACCATTGACACTCCAACACCAATAACTACATACCCACTCACTGATTCTTAGGTCTACACACACATCCACTCACTCACCCGTACAGTCACTCATACTTACGGTCACTCAGTACATGACTATCATATGCACTCATATACTCATATAGACACTCACACACCGCCACTCATCCATAGAGGTACTCACACACCTAGTCAGTCATGCAAATAAATAATCACACTGCCATTTACTCACCTATACAGTTATACACACACCAGCTCACTTACTCATACAAATACTAGCACATTCTTACGCTCTTATACAATCACTGATACAAGCACACACTCATCCATACAGCCACTCTCACAATCACACACTCTCACGTATAGCCATTTATATACTCCAACACACATATATACTGTCTTTCACATATGTAGTTACTCACACATGTACCACTGAGATATACATTCACTCACTAACACACCCATACACACACTCACCCACCCATACAGTCCATCACAGATGCACTCTTCAAACCATGCACCCAGTGAATCACCCACTCACACATCTAGGCACAGAGTCACACACACCCCACCCACACAAACACTCAGGCACCCATACAGATACTCAGACAACCAATCAATAACCCATATAGACACTCATGTAGCTATTCGCAAACCCATGCAGCCGCTTACACACCAAAAGACAGACGGATACCGACATTCACACAGTTTAGTCACTAACCCATGCATTCAGTAAGATACGTTTAATCACTCACTTATAGAGTCAGTCACGCACCTACTAAATCATCCATTCAGACACTTATACACCCACTCATTCTTCAATACGCCTTTCCCTTTATATATTAAACATATTTAAACTTTACAGAAACACACAGTCACTGGATGATGTCATCAGTGATGTCATTTGAGATGTCATCAGTGATGTCATCAGTGATGTCACTGACCATGTCATGAGTGATGTAATATGTGACATCATCAGCAGTGCATTGCGGGGGCGCGAGTTATAGTTAGCTGAACTAACTATAGCGGGGGAATATCTCTGGTTTTGTACTAGTGAAATGTCCAACTAACTATAACTTTCCCTAAAACCTATGGTTTTTTCAGTGAATTTCAAAGGTTTTTTAAATGCTAATTTCTAACTATAACGTGCCTGAAACCTAAGGTTTTTTCAGTGAATATATATATATAGATATATATACATACACACACACACACATATATAGATATATTACCTACTGGCAGTCGCTAGTAGGTAGTTATAGTTAGGATATAGTTTCCATAGGAAGACCGTTTTTTTATTTGGCAATAACCTCAGCGTCGTTTGAAGAATCCTGGCAAAAATTTTCAAAACTACTTCAGCTGCTGTCTTGAAAATTTCAGGGCAATCCGTCAAGCGGGGGCAGAGAAAAAGGGGGTCCCAAAACGTGTTTCCCCATATTAATTTCCACAGGAAATTTTATGGAAGGCTACAGCCCAAACTGTTGAACGAAATTACACCTTATTTGGCAGAAAGGTAGCTACTGGTCAAGAAAGCGACCTTTTTGTGAATTTGTGAAAATCCGTTCAGTAGTTTTAAATGTATTTAAAGAAATTTCCAGTTGTATATGTAGGTACACAAAGGATCTGCGACCCCTCCGGATCTTGTGCTGAGATCAGAGTGGCTGCCAACACTTCAAACCAGGGAGTGTTGGCAACCATCTTGTGACTCGGTTGAACCGAGTCCCAGAAAAAACATTAAAAAAAAAGAAAAGCAGGCAGGGTAGAAACACCTTGACCCCCTAGGCCTCATGGGGGGTCCAGTAGGGGCCCTGCAGGGCCCAAAAAAAGCATTTTTTTTTAAAACAATTCAGTGGGATCTGAGGAAAAAAGCTCCCACGCTTCATTTCTAATTGGCCCCCGGGTGGGTCAGGTTCAAGGGGCATTGTTATAAAGGAAGGGAAGCACACGCCCCCCTTCCTGGGGCTCATTGATGCACTGGTGACCACCACTTCCCCAGGAGTTCTTTTTAAATAAATGTGGGGCAGTCCCGTACGGCCTTCCCCGCTCCCCACCTCCCTGGGGCTTATTTATTTTTTATATGGGGGGGCCTCTCAGGCCCCCACAGCCCTGTGGACCGCCACCTCCCCGGGCTTAAACTTAAAATAATGTGGGGGGCCGCACGGACCCCCACAGCCCCGGGGGAGGCAACTTCCCCGGTGCTTCGATGAAAAGTAAAGCAGGAGGCTGCATTTCCCCCCACCCCCAGAGACCACCACTTCCCGAGGCAAATTAGAAGATTGAAGGGGGGGCCACGCGGCCCCAGTACTGCAGCCATATATGGCCCTGGGGACCACCACACCCCAGGGCCAGCTCCTCGAATGTCCTGGGGGACTCCCCAGGACATTGCTGTTTGCTATGGCTTGAAGCCATAACAAATGCTGCTCCGCTTCTAGCAAGCGAGAACAGAAAAAAGTGCTCTTGCTTGCTAGAAGCGTAGCAGAATTGCTTTTGGACAAAGGGAGCTGCATGGTCAGAAGTTCCCTCTGTCCAAAAGCAATGCCAGTTCCCGCAGGATGCGGGAAGCCAGCAGGAACCTCGGGGGCCTCCAACCTCCCCCAATGGTCCCCAACCTTTCCAAAGTGGGTGCCCTGGCTGGGCCCCAGGGGATGGGGTCCCTGGGGCCCAAATCAGCCTGGGAGGGTGCTGCCTGGTTCCCCCTTCCTCTACTTTAAAAAAAAGGTGGGCTCCGTGGGATAGGGTCCCTGGGGCTCAAATAGGCCCAAGGAGGGGGCTGTGAGGCTCCCCTCCCCATTAAAAAAGGTCTGGTCCCTGGGGATGGTGTCCCTGGGGCCCAAAATTGGCCCATGGAAGGGGGTAGACAGGGCCCTCCTCCCCTAAAAACAAAAAAAACAAATGCAGGATGGCAAGTTGTCGGAGGTGCAGACTCCATTCTCCACTATTCTGAAAACGCACCTCCTGGCCCAGTGCAGGTTGAGGGTGAAATCCTCATGGATGCTGAGGGTCCTTGGGTTCCAGGAACCACTCCTGTTACCTCCAGTAGGAGACCAAACCCCCTTTCTCCACCACTCTGCAAACACACCTCCTGGTGCACTACTGGTTGGGGATGAAGTCCACTTTACTCCTGAGGGACCTTGGGGGCCAAGAAGCCCTCCTGGTACCTCCTGTAAGTCCTACACAGCGGGATTCCTAAGAGCTGGCCTTAAACCCTGCCCCCTTTCTCCTCCACTCTGCAAAATCAACTACTACTTAAAAAACCATAGAAATTCACTGAATAAACCAAAGGTTACAGGTTATGTATGTATATATGTATATACACATACACACACTATAACACTATAACTGCTGCATTTTCACTGGTTTTGTACGAGTGAAACCTGAGCCTAACTATAATGTCCCTGTAACCTTTGGTTTTTCAGTGTGTGTATGTGTATATACATATATACATACATATATATATATATATATATATATTCACTGAAAAAACCATAGGTTTCAGGGACATTATAGTTAGCTGCACATTTCACTCTTACAAAACCATAGAAATTCCACCGTTATAGTTAGTTCAGCTAACTATAACTCGCGCACCCGCAATGCACTGCTCATGACGTCACATATATAACATCATTCATGACATGGTCAGTGACATCACTGATGACATCACTGCTGACATCTCAAATGACATCACTGATGACATCATCCAGTGACTGTGTGTTTCTGTAAAGTTTAAATATGTTTTATATATAGTCCAAGGTGTATTGAAGAATGAGTGGGTGTATAAGTGTCTGGATGGAGGATTTAGTAGGTGCGTAACTGACTGTAAAAGTGAGTGATTAAATGTGTCTTACTGAATGCATGGGTTAGTGACTAAACTGTGTGAACGTCTGTATCAGTCTGTCTGTTGTTGTGCAAGCTGCTGCATGGGTTGGTCAGTAGCTACAAGAGTGTCTATATAGGTTATTGATTGGTTGTCTGAGTATTTTTTTGGGAGATTGAGTGTGTGGGTGGGTGGGTGGGTGGGAGGTGTGTGACTCTGTGCATAGATGTGTGAGTGGTTGATTCACTGGGTGTATGTGCTCAAGAGTGCATGTGGAAACAGCTGTATGGGTGCGTGAGTGTGTGTATGGGTGTGTTGGTGAGTGAATGGATGTCTCAGTGGTATATGTACAATTAACTACATATGTAAAAGGCAGTGTATGTGAGAGTTGAAGTATATAAATGACTCTACATGATAGTCAGTGATTGTGAAACTGGCTGTATGGATGAGTGTGTACTTGTATCACTGATTATATAAGAGAGAAAGTATGCGTTAGTATCTGTATGAATAAGTGAGGTGGTGTGTGTATAATTGTATAGGTGAGTAAATGGGAGTGTGATTGATTCTTAGCATGACTGACTAGGTGTGTGAGTAACTGCATGGATGAGTGGCGGTGTGTGAGTGTCTGTATAGGTGTATGAATGCATAGGATAGTGTTGTGTTGATGAGTGACTGTATGTATGAGTGATTGTATGGATGAATGAGTGGATATGTGTGTAGACCTAGGAATCAGTGAGTGCGTATGTAGTAACTGGTATTGGTGTGTCAATGATTTCGAAAATGGTAGTCTGTATTTTACAGTGGGTGTATCAAAGGTTATATTAGAGTGTGAGGAGGTGCATCAGATTTTCACATGGCTGATGTCATCAGTGATGTCATCAGTTATGTCATTTGAGATGTCATCAGTGATGTCATCAGTGATGTCACTGACCATGTCATGAATGATGTAATATGTGACGTCATGAGCAGTGCATTGCGGGTGCGCGAGTTATAGTTAGCTGAACTAACTATAACGGTGGAATTTCTATGGTTTTGTAAGAGTGAAATGTCCAGCTAACTATAATGTCCCTGAAACCTATGGTTTTTTCAGTGAATTTCTAAGGTTTTTTAAATGCTAATTTCTAACTATAACGTACCTGAAACCTATGGTATTTTCTGTGAATTTCAATGGTTTTTTAAATGCTAATTTCTAACTATGACATCCCTATTAAGTCCCCTTGAATCCTGAAGGTCCCTGTTGGCCAAGTAGCCCACCAGGTACATCCAGTAAGTGCTGCAGACCTGCGTTTCAGAGAGGTGTTCTGAGGCCACGCCCCTTTTTACACCACGCTGCAAACATGGCTTCTGGCGCACTGCTGCTCAGAGGATGAAGTCCACTTGTGTCTTGAGGTCCTCAGGACACAAGAGGACCTCATCACCACCAGCAGTGCACCAGAAGCCGCGTTTGCAGAGTGGTGTAAAGGCGTGGCCTCGAGCACCTCTCTGCTACGCAGCCCTGTGGCGTTTACAAGAGGTACCTGGTGGACTAGTTGGCCCCCAGAGACCCTCAGGATTGAAGGGGAATTAAACCCCAACTTAAAATGCGCCACAGGGCGCATTTGCACTGTGGTGCAGGGAGGGGGGCGGGGTCTGATGTGACAAGTGTGCAAATGCACCCTGTGGCGCGTTTTAAGTTGGGTGATTAAGTCTCCTTGAATCCTGAGGGTCCCTGTGCGCCAACTAGCCCACCAGCTACCTCCAGCAAGCGCCACAGGGCTGCATTGCAGAGAGGTGGTCCGAGGCCACGCCCCTTTTTACACCTCTCTGCAATGCAGCTGTGTGGCACTTACTGGAGGTACCTGGTGGGCTAGTTGGACCCCAGGGACCCTCAGGACTCAAGGGGACTTAATCCCCCAACTTACAACGCACCACAGGGCGCGTTTGCACACTTGTCACATCAGGCCCGCCCCCTCCCTTCACCAATGTGCAAACGTGCTCCCTGGCACGTTTTAAGTTGGGGAATGAATTCCCCTTCAATGCTGAGGGTCCCTGGGGGCCAACTAGCCCACCAGGTACCTCCAGTAAGCGCCACAGAGCTGCGTTGCAGAGTGGTGTAAAAAGGGGCATGGCCTTGGACCACCTCTCTGCAACGCAGCTCCCTGGTGCATACTGGAGGTACCTGGTGGGCTACTTGGCCTCCAGGGACCCTCAATATTCAAGGGGAATTAGTTCCCCATCTTACAACGCGCCAGGGTGCGCGTTTGCAGAGTGCTGCAAGGAGGGGGCGGGGCCTTCGGCGTGATGCCGGCTTTTTTGTTTGTTTTGTTTTTCAGAAGTGGGGCTGTGTGGCCCCCCTTATTTTCCCTTTTTTGTGGCCCTGGGGACCCCATCCCCCAGGGCCTGACCCCTATTTTTAATTTTTTTTTTTTAATTTAGAAAGGAGGGGGCCCCCCTCCCTCAGGCCGATTTCTGCCCCGGGGACCCCATCCCCCAGGGCATGGCCATATATATATATATATTTTTTTTAATTTAGAAAGGAGGGGGCCCCCCTCCTGAGGCCTCTGTTAGCCCCGGGGACCCCATCCCCCGGGCTCTGCCTCGTTTTTTTATTTTTATTTTATTGGGGAGGGGGGCCGCGTGGCCCCCCTCCCAGGCCACTCCTGGCCCCGGGGACCCCATCCCCCGGGGCCTGTCCTCTCCGTTGGGGACTGTGGGGGGGTCCCCAATTCCCCCACGGTCCCACCGGCTCCCCGCCTCCTGCGGGAGCCGGCATTGCTTTTCCACACGGGGAGCTGCTGACATGCAGCTCCCCGTGTGGAAAAGCAATCTGCTTTGGATTTTGGAAGCGAGAGCAGGTTACCTGCTCTCGCTTCCAAAATCCAAAAGCAGAGTTTGCTATGGTAGGGCGGGAGCCGCACGGCTCTTGCCCTACCATAGCAAACAGCATTGTCCAGGGGGTGGGCACCCCGGGACACTGCAGGAGCCGGCCCTGGGGGGTGGCAGTCCACAGGGCCATCACTGGCTCCACCTCCCTTCAATTAGAAAACCCCGGGGAGGTTGTGGTTCCGGGGCGTGTGGGGGGGCTCGAGCCCCCCCACACAGAATTTTTATTTTAAAGAAGAGCCCCGGGGAGGTGGCGGTCCCCGGGGCTGCGGGGGGGCCGCGAGCCCCCCTGTGGTTTATTATAAAAGCCCTGGGGAGGTGGCGGTCCCCGTGGATGCGGGGGGCCATAGTGCCCCCTGCATACATTATAATAAGCCCCGGGGAGGTGTTGGTGCCCGGGGCTGCGGGGGCCCCTGCGGGCCCCTGCTATATATTTTTTGCATGCCCCCGGGACCTGGCCCACCCGGGGGCTTAAAAATAATGAAGCGCGGGAGCCCGCGTTTCGTTTTTTTTTTATTTTTCGTCCGGATTCGCGCACCCAGCATGAATTCGGCCATTTTTTCTATTTTTTTTTTTAAATGCTTTTTTTGGCCCTGGGGGTCCTTGTGGGACCCCCTGAGCAGGCCTAGGGGGTCAGGGTGTTTTTACCCTGCCCCCTTTTCTTGTTTTTCATGCTTAATTCTCTGTTTTCTGAGTCACAAGATGGCTGCCAACACTTCATGGTTTGGAGTGTTGACAGCCAATTAGAATAAAGCTCGTGGTCGGGAGGGTTCGCGAACCCTCCTCGGCCATAGATATATAAATTCTTATTTTTTGATTTTCTCTGCAACTACCAAACGGATTTACACCATTTTACAAAAGGTTGCTTTCTGAATCAAGCACTACATTTTTGCCAAATTTGGGGTAATTCCGTTCAGTAGTTTCGGCTGTAGCCTTGCCCATAGTTTCCTATGGGAAATTGATTTTTTGACTCTTATTTTTTGAATTTCTCAGCAACTACTAAACGGATTTACACCATTTAAAAAAAAGGTCGCTTTCTGAACCAAGCTCTACCTTTTTGCCAAATTTGCGGTAATTCCATTCAGCAGTTCGGGCTGTAGATCGTCCCAAAATTTCCTATGGAAATTAACATGGGGAAAACGCGTTTTGGAACCCCCCTTTTTTCTCAGCCCCCGCTTCACGAATCACACCCAAACTTTGAGGATAGGAGCTGACCTGGATAGACTTTTTTTGGGGAGAATTTTGCAAAGATTTGTCAAACGACGCCAAAGTTATTAGCAAATCAAAAAATGCTTTTCCTATGGAAACTAGATTCAAACTATAACTACCTACTGGCGACCGCCAGTAGGTAATATATATGTATATATATATATATTCACTGAAAAAACCATAGGTTTTAGGGACAGTTTTAGTTACTTGGACATTGCACTCGTACAAAACCCGTGAAATTCCCCGTTATAGTTAGTTCAGCTAACTATAACTCGCGCCCGCAATGCACTGCTGATGATGTCACATATTACATCACTCATGACATGGTCAGTGACATCACTGATGACATCACTGATGACATCTCAAATGACATCACTGATGACATCATCCAGTGACTGTGTGTTTCTGTAAAGTTTAAATATTTTTAATATATATAGGAAAAGACGTATTGAAGAATGAGTGGGTGTGTAAGTGTCTGTATGGATGATTTAGTAGGTGCGTGACTGACTATAAGTGAGTGATTTAACGTATCTTACTGAATGCATGGGTTAGTGACTAAACTGGGTGAATGTCTGTATCCGTCTGTCTGTTGCTGTGTAAGTGGCTGCATGTGTTTGTGAATAGCTAAATGAGTGTCTATATGAGTTATTGAATGCTTGTCTGAGTATCTGTATGGGTGCCTGAGTGTTTGTGTGGGAGGGGTGTGTGCAACTCTGTGCATAGATGTGTGAGTGGGTGATTCACTGGGTGGATGGTTTCAAGAGTGCATCTGTGATAGACTGTATGGGTGGGTAAGTGTGTGTAAGAGTGTGTTAGTGAGTGAATGTATGTCCCAGTGGTACATGTGTGAGTAAGTACATATGTGAAAGGCAGTATATATGTGTGTTGGAGTATATAAATAGCTATAAGCAAGAGTGAGTGATTGTGATAGTGGCTGTATGGATGAGTGTGTGCTTGTATCTGTGATTGTATAAGAGCGTAACAATGTGCTACTATTTGTATGAGTAAGTGAGCTGGTGTGTGTATAACTGTATAGGTGAGTAAATGGCAGTGTGTTTAATTATTTACATGACTGACTAGGTGTGTGAGTATCTCTATGGATGAGTGGCGTTGTTTGAGTGTCTATATAGGAGTAAGAGTGCATATGATAGTCCTGTACTGAGTGACCGTAAGTATGAGTGACTGTACGGGTGAGTGAGTGGATGTGTGTGTGTAGACCTAAGAATCAGTGACTGGGTATGTAGTTATTGGTGTTGGAGTGTCTATGGTTTTGCGAATGGCAGTCTGTAATTTAGAGTGGGTGTATCAAAGGTTATATTAGGGTGTGAGGAGGTGCATCAGATTATCACGTGGATGATGTCATCAGTGATGTCATTTGAGATGTCATCAGTGATGTCATCAGTGATGTCACTGACCATGTCATGAGTGATGTAATATGTGACATCATCAGCAGTGCATTGCGGGGGCGCGAGTTATAGTTAGCTGAACTAACTATAACGGGGGAATTTTACGGGTTTTGTACGAGTGCAATGTCCAAGTAACTAAAACTGTCCCTAAAACCTATGGTTTTTTCAGTGAATTTCAAAGGTTTTTTAAATGCTAATTTATAACTATAACGTGTCTGAAACCTATGGTTTTTTCAGTGAATTTCAAAGGTTTTTTAAATGCTAATTTGTAACTATAACGTGTCTGAAACCTATGGTTTTTTCAGTGAATTTCAAAGGTTTTTTAAATGCTAATTTCTAACTATAACGTGCCTGAAACCTACGGTTTTTTCAGTGAATTTCAAAGGTTTTGTAAATGACAATTTTTAAATGTATTAATTGTTATATTAATTTTTTCATACTGATTTACTACATTTTTAGAAACAATTTTTTTTTACATATTTTATTTTTTAAATTACATTGTAATTACATTATACATTACATTACAAAAAATACTTTCTCAGAATGAATTACTTTAGTTTAAATACTTTGCAGATAGGCAATAGACTTTTAAGTACAGTAGTTACAGTTGTTGCAATGGGCAACACATTTTCAAACACAATGCAACATTCAGCTCAATGTGAATTTCTAGTTAAATGCAATTAGTTACTTTATGGATTACTTTTGTAACCACAGGACTGGATCCTAGATTCAGTCCTGCTACATCTCCTGTAAACAGTTGAGTAAAAGCGTTTTGGTTACAGTCGTGATTTTTAAGGAATATTATTGTATTTTAAAAGTTGACACTTAGAAACTTTTTCTCATAGAATCACCAATGTTATCCTATGGAAGGAAATTCACTTAGCAGGTAAAAACTGTTATTGTTACTTTTTCTTACTCAGTGTTGGATCCTGGATCCAGCACTGGTGCATCTCCTGTAAACAGTTGAAAAAATGCGTTTAAGTCATACAGGCGATTTTTAAGGAATATTTGTAGTTTGTGAAAATCAACACTTTGAAACTTTTTTGCTGAAAACCAGTCAATCTTAGCCTATGAAGGAAATTCAAGTTACCGGTAAGTACGGTTAAAATTACTTTTGAGGATCAGTACTGGGCTGAAAGATGCAGCACTGAGGTCTCTCCTGATAACAGGTGAGTAAATCGGAATTCGTATTTCGGCTGATTTTAGAGGAATATTTTAAAGTTCCAAAACTCCACACTTAGAAGAATTTCCAAGTGAAACCAGTCAATGTTAGCCTATGAAAGGAAATTCAAGTTACTGGTAAGTACGGTTAAAATTACTTTTCAGGACCAGTACTGGGCTGAAAGATGCAGCACTGAGGTCTCTCCTGATAACAGGTGAGTAAATCAGAATTTGGATTTCGGCTGATTTTAGAGGAATATTTGTATGTTTCAAAAATCAACACTTAGAAACTTTTTCAGCAAAAAGCAGGCAATGATATCCTATGGAAGGAAATTCAAGTTACTGGTAAGTACGGTTAAAATTACTTTTGAGGATCAGTACTGGGCTGAAAGATGCAGCACTGAGGTCTCTCCTGATAACAGGTGAGTAAATCGGAATTCGTATTTCGGCTGATTTTAGAGGAATATTTTAAAGTTCCAAAACTCCACACTTAGAAGAATTTCCAAGTGAAACCAGTCAATGTTAGCCTATGAAGGAAATTCAAGTTACCGGTAAGTACGGTTAAAATTACTTTTCAGGACCAGTACTGGGCTGAAAGATGCAGCACTGAGGTCTCTCCTGATAACAGGTGAGTAAATCGGAATTCGTATTTCGGCTGATTTTAGAGGAATATTTTAAAGTTCCAAAACTCCACACTTAGAAGAATTTCCAAGTGAAACCAGTCAATGTTAGCCTATGGAAGGAAATTCAAGTTACTGGTAAGTATGGTTAGAATTACTTTTCAGGACCAGTACTGGGCTGAAAGATACAGCACTGAGGTCTCTCCTGATAACAGGTGAGTAAATCGGAATTCGTATTTCGGCTGATTTTAGAGGAATATTTGCACAATGGTGAAGGGAGGGGCGGGGCCTGAGGTGACATCTGTGCAAACGCGCCCCGTTGCGCATTTTAAGTTGGGGATTAAGTCCCCTTGAATCCTGAGGGTCCCTAGGGGCCAACTAGCCCACCAGGAACCTCCAATATGCGCCAGAGGCTGCGTTGCAGAGACGTGTAGAGAGGCCACACCCCTTTTACACCTCTCTGCAACGCAGCTCTGTGGCGCTTTCTGGATGTACCTGTTGGGCTAGTTGGCCCCCAGGGACCCTCAGGATTGAAGGGGATTTAATTCCCCATCTTAAAACGCGCCACGGGGCCTGTTTGCACACATGTCACCTGAAGCCCCGCCCCCTCCCTTCACCACTGTGCAAACGCGCCCTGTGGCGCGTTTTAAGTTGGGGGATTAAGTCAGGGGGTCCCACAGGGGCCCCCAGAGCCAAAAAAAGCATTTTTATTTTGTTTTTTCGGCGGAAGTCGCGCTGGGTCCACGAATCCCGCCGAGTAAATTTTTTAAAAACAAAGCGTGGTCTCCCGTACTTTGTTTTCCTTAAGCCCCCAGGTGGGCCAGGTCCCTGGGGCAAAGTGTTGTTATATAGCGGGGGCCCATGGGGGCCCCCGCAGCCCCAGGGACCGCCACCTCCCTGGGGCTTTATTAAAATAGGGTGGGGGGGCCTCGTGGCCCCCCAAGCCCTGGGGACTGCCACCTCCCCAGGGCTTTGATAAATAATTAGTGTAGGGGGGCTTGAGCCCCCCCACACTGCCCCGGGGACCACCACCTCCTTGGGGAATTGAATTTGTACATATGGGGGTCCATTGCGGACCCCCGGCCCTGGGGACCACCACCTCCCCGGGGCTAATTTCACGAAGGGAGGGGGGCCGCGTGACCCCCCTCCTGGAGCCCTTGATGGCCCTGGGGACTGCCACCCCCCAGGCCCGGCTCCTGCAATGTCCTGGGGCCCACCCCGGGACATTGCCGGTTGCTATGACAGGGCGGGAGCACGGCTCCCACCTTGTCATAGCAAACTCTGCGTTGCTTCGTTGAAGCGAGAAGAGGAAACCTGCTCTCGCTTCAACAAAGCAAAGCAGAATTGCTTTTGGGCAAGGGGAGCTGCATTTTAGCAGCTCCCCTTGCCCAAAAGCAATGCTGGCTCCTGCAGGAGGCGGGGAGCCGGCTGGGACCGTGGGGGCATTGGGGCTCCCCCCACGGTACCCATCAAAGAGGCCAGGCCCCAGGGGATGGGGTCCCCAGGGCCGTTATAGGCCTGAGGAGGGGGGCTCGCGATTCCCCTCTTTTAAAAAAAATAAAATAAAATAGTGGCAGGAACCGGGGGATGGGGTCCCCAGGGACAATATTGGCCTGAGAAGGGGGCCCCGCGGTTCCCCTCCTTTTTAAAAAAAAAAATAGTGGCAGGCCACGGGGATGGGGTCCCCGGGACCATTATTGGCCTGAGGAGGGGGGCCACGTGGTCCCCCTCCTTTTTAAAAAAAAAATAACTGCTGGCAGGCCCCGTGGATGGGGTCCCTGGGGCGAATACCGAATAATGGAAGTGGGGCATCTTATTTTCTTTCGAGATTGGAGTCGGAACCCCAACTTGGCTCTCAGCGTGGCTCCCCCATGTAACGTTGCGTTGGATTCGCGAATTCACCTCAAATAAATAATTAAGTAGTATATAATTTAGAAGGTAGTGTTTTATTTGTGAAGTTGTTTTAAAGAGTTACTGGGATTGCAGTTAATGACAAGATTACAATATATAGAGTTGTTAAAAATATATAAAATTAAAAATTAATAGTTAAACTTGAAAAGTGTATTGTATTGTAGAACATTGAATTCTTGCTTTTACAGATTCGCGTTGTGTGCGCGAATCCACACATTTTAAAAAAAAAATATGTATGTGTAAATAAAAATGTATATTCACTACTATGTTATAGGGTGGCTCTAAAAAGAGCCCTTGTTTTCATTATGAGTTTGTTGTAGCTACATGTAAGTGCGGATGCACAGCTTTAGGTTGCTGAGAAAGACTCTGTTTCCTTGATCTGTGAAGTGTACTCCATCACTTCTGTAAATGTCATCCATATAAAAACGTAGATTGTTGTTATAGATGGAGCCCATCCTATGGTCTGTGAGGTAAGCAGAAATAGCTTTATTGACATTCTTTCTAGCTTTCTCAATCTGTGGACAGAATTGATTTGACCACTTCCATTTCTGTCTTTGGCATATATTAAAGTATACAAAGACAGTTTGAGGTAAAAGCAACATCAATTGTACAAAAGTGTCCTTCATTAGCATTTCCAGACCTACCCTAGTCAATGTGCCTAGGTCATTGCCACCACAGATCACAATCATGAGGTCAAGGGGTTGGAGATGCAAAAAGGTTTTAACCAAAGGCATCAATTGGTGCCACTTTAATCCTCTCTGTGCAATCCATTTAATATCCACATTTTGCAATGCTAAGTCTTTGACAATACCTCTGCGTTCAGCATACCTTTTGCACCAGAAAACATAGCTGTGCTCAACAATCCATACTGTAAGCAACTTTAAGGGATGTCTGGAAGTAATGAAAAGATGTCTGTAGCTGAGGTAGTCAGTTGGTAGAATGAGAGGTATCTAAAATGGTGGACAAGATGCTGTTTTTTAAAAAGTAGAGAATTGATTGGCTGTTTAAGAACATTGTACATTCAAAAATAGGGTGCATGTTACTTTGTTAAAAAAGCATGTTTCTTATTGGTTAGTAAAAAATGTTCGAAAGGTACAGTAGATAGGATAAGGTCATATTTTGCTAACGTCAACCACACCTGCTGTTTGCATTTGTAACCTTGTATGCTGAACTTCAAAATATGGTGAACTTGTGACCTGTCAGTTCAGTTGAATGTTCCATGAACTGTTACTATGGAAACTGGCATTAAGCAGAATGGGGGAAGGGTTGAAACTTAACTGTGGACTTCAAATGTGAAATTATAATTTATATATGTGATATCTTATTAAAGTAAGATTTCCCAAGTCAGTACTATCTTTAGAAGTGGTGTGTTCCTAAAAAATAGTGGTATTTTTATTTGTAATATATTTTTGAACTCCCGTATGGATTCGCAGCTCCATCGCGTTGGTGCACGGTGGAGTCGCGACTCCAAAAATTTCCAGAACCAGTTTGGGCACTTTTAGAAGTCAGTTGGTAAGGGTTAATATGACTAACCAATAGAAATGTTTTTTATAATTTGAAATAATGTAGAAAGCTATGGGCCATATTATCAAGAATGGCGATAACATTATCGCCGCTTTAGCAGCAGGAAACTGCAGCTAAAGCGGCGATAAGGAGCTTGATAAAATGCCCTATAGAATTCCAATAGAAGCCCAGGTTTGATGTCCTTCACACCAGAACCTGGGCTTCTATTGAATTCTATAGGGCATATTATCAAGCCCCTTATCACTGCTTTAGCGGCAGTTTCCTGCCGCTAAAGCGGCGATAATGTTATCGCCGTTCTTGATAATATGGCCCTATGTGATTTGTTACTTACATGTATTTGTGTGGAGAAAGAGAGGGAAAGTTTGCCATTACTGGTTTTACCTTGCTGAAAGTGGTGCATTACATTGATTGTGTGCATAAGAAAATCATTTATGAGTTTGTGATATTTTAAATTCTACAAATCAATTTGGAAGGTGAGTTATAAATTTGTGAGGTGTATTATGTATTTGGTTTATTTTTAATTATTAAAAATTATTGATGAACTGTGATATTTGAAATACATTATTAAATGTAGAGATGTGTATTGTAGTTTGTTTTATTGTAGTTAAATGTTGTTTGAAATAGATTCTGTATAGTAATATGTGCATATTGGAAGATGGATTGGTGATTATGGTAGTTTGTTTTAGTGTGTGGATATGTACATTTGTAGTATACCGCATAATTTTAGCTGTTGCTTTAAAATTGGAGGTGGAGTCTGTCAAGTTTTAAGGTGTGCATGGACTTCTGTCTGAAGTATGTCTCTAGTTGTATATGTATTTTCATATGTCTTATACATTTGAAGGTGCATGATGTATAAGGAAGGGGTGTTGTTGCTTTTTATGTGGTAGGCTGAAGACTGTGAGTAGTAGTGGAATGGTGAAGATGCAGCATAATAGTGTGGTTTGAAAGATGTTGACATAAGATATTATTGATTAGGCTTCTTTTTTCAAGTTTCTAGAGAGGTACAGTTGAAATATGCATCATAATTTTTGGTGTTAGCGTGAAATTGAAAGTTTGTTCTGTGAATTTTTAAGGTTTGGATAGTGTTGTGGTACAGACATATTCATGTATGCTTTTAGGAATATGGTGAGACTTTTAGTAAAGACATGTGAAGGGTTCCTGCTTTGTATATGGGTAGGTGTAACATTATAAGTAGTTGTAGAATGGTAAAGCAGCTGCCTGAAAGTGAGGTTTGAGATGTTTGGAGAGATGTTATTTATTAGAGTAATTTGTATGATGTGAGGAAAGTTATATTTCATATATACCGCATAATTTTCACTGTCTGTTTGAAAATTGAAGTGTAGTCTGTGAAGTTTTGAGCTGTGGATGGTGTTGTGACTGAGATATGTGTCTACTTGTACATATATTATGGTATGTGTTATGTGTCTGAAGATGATAGATGTATAAAATACAGGTATACATTTATCTGTGTATTACTTTTATATATGATGCTGCTAGCAAAA
Source organism: Calotriton arnoldi (assembly GCA_963921515.1). Lineage (NCBI taxonomy): Eukaryota > Metazoa > Chordata > Amphibia > Caudata > Salamandridae > Calotriton > Calotriton arnoldi. Next base: position 230,659 of record CAWUFW010015608.1, on the reverse strand, counting down.
GGTACAGACATATGTATACATGCTTTTAGAAATATGGGGAGACTTTCATCAAAGATAAGTGAAGGGTTGCTTTGCTGTTAGCTATGCTTAATACCTGATTAGTACTAGAATAGTGAAGCAGTATTAGTAGAAAAGTGATGTTTAAGATATGTTGGGAGAGGAATTATTGATTATGGTACTTTATAAGAGTCTGTGTAAAAGTTCACTTGAAATTTGCCTCATAAATCTAGGTGTGTTTGAAATGTTAAGTGTACTCTGTCAAGTTTTAAGGCCTTTATGTTCTTGTGAGTGTGGTTATGTTTGTACTTGCACATGTATTCTAATATGTGTAATGCTTTTGGCAATAGGTATAGATAGAAGCATGCCTGCTTTTAGGAATATGGTTAGACTTATGGTAGAGACATGTGAAAGGTTGCTGCTTTATGTTTGACTAGGCCCAATATTCATAGAATGGTGAAGCAGTAGAACAAAAGTGAGTTTTAAGACATGTTGGCAGAAGGGATTACTGATTAGGCTACTTTCTATGAGTCTGGGGAAAGGTACACTTGAAATACACTGCAGAAATGTAGGGGTGTTTGATATGTAAAGTTCAGTCTATTTGTTTACTTCTGTTATATATGATGATGATTTCAAAAGGTACACATATATGCATGTATAGTTACAGGAATATGGTGAGATTTATAACAGACTCATGTGTAGCTTTTATGCTTTATTTTGGGTACGCCTCAACACCCTGAGTAGTTACAGAATTGTGAAGCTGCAGTACAAAAGTGTACACCATGTCATAGAGCCTGACTTTTGTGCTGCAGTTTCAGTATTATGCTACTACTCAGGATGTTACACTCCTCCAATCACTCAGGTACTACTGAAGTACTACTCTAATCACTCAGGTAGTACACATACACTTATAAAATCACCCAGGCACTTTTTATGTACTCCTGTAGTCCCCCAGATATTACCTCTGAACTCATGCAATCACCAATGCATTAGCTATACACTAGTTCAATCACCCAGGCAATACCCTTGCACTCCTCCAATTTCCTTTTCAGGATCTATGCACTCCTCCAATCATTTAGCCAGCACGCATGCACTTATAAAATCACCCACTCACTTGCTATGTACTCCAGTAATCCCCCAGATATTACCCCCGCAGTCATGCAATCACCCAGGCACTAGTTATGTACTACTCCTGCAGTCATGCAATCATGCAGGCTGTACCTATGCACTCATGTAAAAACCCAGGCACTACCCTTGCAGTTGTAGAATGATCTAGGTCCTACTGTTGCACTCATCTATTCACCTAGGCACTAGTCAATGAGTCATCTGTACCTTTAGGTGCTATTCATACACTTATCCATGCACTCAATGTTTATGTGTGCACTCATGGAATTAGCCAGTCACTATCTATCTTCTCCTACAATTACCCAGTGACTGTCCCTGCACACATACAATTACCCAAGCACTACCCATGAAGTTATGCAATCACTGAGGTAGATCTATTACATGTTTCAGTTGTAAGTTTCACTATATTTCAGAAATATTGTATACATATTTCTTTTAGATATGATGATGATTTGAAAACGTAGAGACATATGTATGCAAGCTTTTAACAGTATGTAGAGACTTATAGTTGAGTCATGTAATAGTGTGCTGTTTTATATTTGGCTAGGCCCAACACTCATGTAGTTATAAAAACACCCAAGTACTACCCATGCAGTCTTCCAATGATCCAGTCACTACATATGCAGTGCTGCAATCACTCAGGCATTACTCCTGCACTCATGCAAAAATCCAGGCACTACCTATGCACTTATGCAATCACTAAGGTATTACCCATGCACTCTTTGAAACATGTAGCCACTACTCATGCACTTATATAATCACTCAGGGCACTAACGTTGTACTCTTTCAATCACAGAGGCCCTAGCCTTGTACTTATGTAATCACTCAGCCAGTAGTAATGATGTTATGAAATCACCCAGGCACTATCTTTGCACTCATTTATTCACTCAGGCATTACCTCAGTAGTCCTGAAATCCCCCAAGAAGTACCCATGCAGTTATACAATCACTCAGTCACTTTGTATGTAGTCATGTAAATCACCAGATATTACTCCTGTAGTCATGCAGTCACCCAGGCGTTACCTATTTACTTCTTTAATCCCCCAGATGTTACCTCTGTACTCATGCAATCACCAATGCATTAGCTATACAGTGCTTCAATCACCCAGGCACTATCCTTGCAGTCTCTCAATCACGGAGGCACTACTCTAGTACTTATGTAATCACTCAGGCAATACTCATGCACTTATAAAATCACACAGGCTCTACGTTTGCAGTCCTGTAATCACTCAGGCAGTACGTTAGTACTTCTGTAATCACTCAGGCAATACTCATGCACTTATAAAATCACCCAGGCACTACCTTTGCACTCCTGTAATCACCCAGGCAGTACCTTAGTACATTTGTAATCACCCAGGTAGTACTCATGGACTTATAAAATCACCCACTCACTTCCTATGTACTCCAGTAATCCTCCAGATATTACCCCTGCAATCATGCAACCACCCAGGCACTAGTTATGTACTACCCCTACAGTTATAGAATAATGCAGTCTCTACCTATGCACTCATGTAATAACCCAGGCACTACCCTTGCAGTCATAGAATCACCCAGGCCCTACTGGTGCACTCATCTATTCACCTACGCACTTCTTGGTGAGTCACCTATGCCTTCAGGTGCTATTTATACACTTATCCATGCACTGAACCTTTATGTGTGCACTCATGTAATTAGCCAGTCACTATTAATCTTCTCCTGCAATTACCTACGACTACCTTTGGAGTCATACAATCACCCAAGTACTACCCATGGAGTTTTGCAATCACTCACGCAGATCTATTACATGTCTCAGTTTCTAGGTTTCACTATATTTCAGAAATATTGTATATATATTTCTTTTGGATATGATGATGATTTAAAAAGGTACAGACATATGTATGCGTGCTTTTAATGATATGGAGAGACTTATGGTTGATTCATGTAATAGTCTGCTGCTTTATATTTGGCTAGACCCAACACTCATGCAGTTATAAAACACCCTAGTACTACCCATGTAAGTAAAAAAAAATGTAAGTAAGTAAGTCCGTTTTTATATAGCGCAGCTACTCACCCTTACGGGTCTCAAGGTGCTGGGAGCCGGAGTGGAAATTAAGTGAGCTATTGCCCAGAGTCACATGGTGCTGAGCTGAGCTGCCGCCGGAGATCGAACCGTGAACCCTGTGCTCCGAAGTCAGCTGCCCTGGCCGCTGCACCACACCTCTCCACTATGCATGCATGCAGTCTTTCAATGATCCAGGCAGTACATATGCACTGATGCAATCATCCAGGCATTACCCCTTCACTCATGCAATTACCCAGGCACTAGCTATGCACTCATGTAATCACCAAGGTATTACCCATGCACTCTTTGAATCATGTAGCCACTGCTCATGCACTTATATATTCACTCAGGCACTAATCTTGTACTCTTTCAATCACAGAGGCACTAGCCTTGTACTTATGTAATCACTCAGCCAGTACTCATGGTATTATGAAATTACCCAGGCACTACCTTTGCACTCATTTATTCAGTCAGGCACTACCTCATTACTCTCTCAATCAGTGAAGCAGTACTCATGCACTTATAAAATCACTCACTCACTTGCTATGTACTCCAGTAATCCCTCAGATGTTACCCCTGTAGTCATGGAATCACACAGGCACTACTAATGTAGTAACTATGCTGTCATAGAATCATGCAGTGTCTACCTATGCAGTCATGTAATAACCCGCACACTACCCTTGCAGTCATAGAATCATCCAGGTCCTATTGTTGCAGTTATCTATTCACCTAGGCACTACTCCATGACTCATCTATGCCTTCAGGTGCTATTAATACACGTATCCATGCACTCAACCTGTATGTATGCACTGATGAATTAGCCAGTCAATATCCATCTTCTCCTGCAATTACGTAGCGACTACGTTTGGAGTCATACAATCATCGAAGCACTATGCATGGAGTTATGCAATCACTCAGGCAGAACTATTACATGTCTCAGTTTCTAGGTTTCACTATATTTCAGAAATATTGTATATATATTTCTTTTAGATATGATGAGTATTTGAAAAGGTAGAGACGTATGTCTGCATGCTTTTAACAATATGGAGAGACTTATGGTTGAGTCATGTAATAGTGTGCTGCTTTGTATTTGGCTAGGCCCAACACTCATGCAGTTATAAAAACACCCAAGTACTACCTATGCAGTCTTTAAATGATCCAGGCACTACATATGCACTGTTGCAATTACCCGGGTTATTACTTCTGCACTCATGAAACCACCCAGGCACTACCAATACACTCATGCATTCACGCAGGTATTACCTATGCACTCTTTTAATCACCCAGCCACTATCCATGAACTTATATAATCTCTCCGGTACTACCCTTGCACTCCTTCAATCATGCAGGTATTACCCTTGTACTTGTGTAATCACTCAGCCAGTACTCATGCACTTAAAAATTACCCTGGCACTACCTTTGCTCTCCACTAATCACTCAGGCCTTCCCTCAGTACTCCTGCAATCACCCGAGCAGTACTCATGCAGTTATAAAATTACCCACTGATTTGTTATGTACTGCAGTAATCCCCCAGATATTACCCCTGCAGTCATGCAATAACCCAGGCACTAGTTATGTACAATCCCTGCAGTCTTGCAATCATGCAGGCTGTACCTATGCACTCATATAATAACCCAGGCACTACCCTTGTAGTCGTAGAATCACCTAGACCCTACTGTTGCACTAATCTGTTCACTGAGGCACTACTCAATGTATTTCTTTATTTAAAGATGTCAATATTTGTATATAGTTATTTTAATAATATTAAATAATTTTTAGAAAGATAATAAACTTTACTTTTTTTTAGATATTCTCCATAATTATTAAGAAATATTCAGTATGACAAGAAACGTTGAAAAGAAAAGACAGCAAAGAAAACAGAACTATTTAAAAGAGAGAGAAAAGGAGAAAGTAGATGAAGTACAACATGTGACGTTGAAGAAAAAGTCTTCTGGTAAGAGAACAAAAAAATTTGTTAAAAGTGTTTTTAAAAAAGTAATTGATTTTCAAAATGGAGAAAAGAGAACGAAAACTATTACAAGCAATCAGAAGGAAAAGAAAAAAGGAGAAATTAATGCAAAATCAGATTATAGGAAAACAATCCATGTTGAAAAAAGGATGAAAGAATATAAAGACATTAGGAAGAGAATGTATAAAAGTAGAGTACTACAAAATTTGTTGAAAGATTGCAAAAAATATAAAAGAAGATCAGCATTTTACAAGAAGAAAGAACAGATTGAAAGTGTAGTCGAAAAGGCATTTGAATTGAAAAGAAGATTGTTTATATTGGTATTGAAGAGAATGAAAACATTGAATAAAACAATGCACTTTATGAATGAGAAAAGTAAAAGAAAAAGACTGGTTAATAGAACTAACTTTTGCAAAAAAAGTTCGGGTGAATGGGAGCACACTTCTAGTACTGAACCTTTTTTAAATGAAGAAAGCTATTTTCAGCAAACTACATTAGTTCATGCAGTTGATACCAGGGGTTGTTGTTATGAGCTTAAAAACGGTTGTCCAATTGAAAAAGAAAAGATGGTTCCTAGAAATGTGGAAGAAGTAATAGCTGAAGAAGTTCAAGGGAGACGTACACAAGCTCCAGTGTATAAGTGGGATTGTAGTAGTATTTGTAGTATACGACAGGAATCTATTGATATATTACAATTTTTTTTACAAGATTATGGAAAAAAAAGTGTTAAACAGAAGATTAAGATGTTGCAAGGACTAGATCCTTGTAAAGTGAGAAAGTATAGAAAATTGCAGGGTCATTCTCTGGCTTGTATTTCTAGAAAAGTGTGTCGAAGTACTTTTCATAATTTAAGAATGTTAGGAGTACATCACTCAGAAATGCGGAAGTTAGTAAGAAGATTGTACTATGTAAAGAGTCCTGCATTATCTTTAAGTGAAATAAACACAGCTCTTTGGCATGGTTCAGTATTGGATGTAAAAAAAGTTTGTGATGATATACAGTTTCGTTTTTTAGTGCTCAAGAGGAGTGTAGAGAAAGTGAGAGTTTCATATGTGTAGGTCTTGAAGAAGAGTTGGAAGATAGTACTACTGAGAAGTTTGCAGAAGAAATTACAACGTTTAAGGTACTTTCTTGTGAAAAACCAAACTATGTTTGTATTTGTTGTCGACGTACTCACTATAAAAGTCAAACTAGGAATGTTGATGTGTATTTAAAAAGTGAAAAGGAAAACAATGATAAGTGGGAGCAATTTGGTGCTTATTTGTTGGTGGAAGGTCGTTTTGAGTTGGGTAGTGATCAACATGTTTGTAAATATTGTTACAGCAAATTAGTGGAGAACAAAATGGCAGCTAGAGCTGTACATAATAACCTAGAGTTGGTAGCTATTCCTCCGGAACTGGTAGATTTAAATATGTATGAGTCCATTCTTATTCAATCTGTGCACCCGTTTCAGGCTATAGTTCAAATGGAGCCTAAAACAGGTAAGCTGCCTCCAACAGATTCACAAAGAGGTTTAAATGGAAGAGTTGTGTATTTACCTTTAGATTTTAAGAAAAATATTGAAACTGTTGGTGTAGAGAGAGAGGAAAGTGAACCTGTAGTTATACTAGTTAATGATGTACCAACAAATAGTCGGAAAATATGGCAAGAGTTAGTAGATGTCACCAAACTTCTAAAGGCTACATTATATCTTGAACAAAACAATATTTATTATAAAAATGTATATGTGGAAGAAGAAAAAATATCTTTAGCAGATGAAAGAGAAATTTCAACTGGCCAAATAGAAAAAGTGGATAACTCGAGGAGTGAAGAAATTTATGAACATTATATTATACATCCTCTACATTCAAAAGAAGTGATAGGAAACACTAATGAAGAAAGCGAAGGGAACTCCCAGGAGTGTATGGGAAAAAAGTTTGGAAGCTCGTTGTTTTCCACAGCTCTTCCCCACTAGAAAAGGTGGTCGATATGATGAACAACTCGTGCAGATTCCAGCTTCAGAATATCGTACAACAAGATTGTACTCAGAAGATCCAAGATTTCGTCAGTGTGTTCCATATTTATTTCATCTTCTATTTGAAAGTGACTTGTCTGGATTTTCATATGCAGTGAACCACATATTAAAAACAGGAGTTCATCTTACACATCTTTCTGCAAAGGAATTTTTGGACAAAGTTCAACAAAGAGACGATCATTTAGAATCTCAGTTAATTAATTTGATGGCGTCTCAACTTGGTACTAATGAGTATTGATATCATCGTCACGGAGAACTTAAATGTATGTTAAGGAACTTAGGAACCCCTACCTGGTTTGTTACGCTTAGCTGTGCACTCAGCACATGGGACGATTTACTTGAATTTCTACGACAAGCAAATTCAAATGTAAAAAACATTGAATTGAAGACAACTGGAGAACTGTGTTCCTTGGATCCTGTAATTATGTGCAGATATTTTAATCATAGGTTTCAAGCTATGATGTCTTTTATCTGCAATAAAAATAATCCACCTCTTGGAGAAGTTATTGATTTCTTTTGGAGAAAGGAGTACCAAGCCAGAGGTGCACCTCATATTCACATGCTGTTATGGATCAAGAATGCACCAAAATTTGGAACTGATACTGATGAAAGTGTTTTGTCTTTCATTGAAAAATATGTTACCTGTGCCATACCAAAAGAAGAAGTAGGAAACAACTTGAGACAGCAAGTTTTACGGTTTCAAAGTCATCGATGTGGAAATATTGTTGACGGAAATTCAAGTCAGAGGGAAAATTTTATACAAAATGTCGCTTTGGATTCCCACGTCCAGTAATTTCAAAAGGAAGAGTCAACAGTTTCATGTCAGCAGTAAGGCATACTATAACTCGAAAATCTCCGAAGAATACTTACACACATAAAAAGAACTGAAGATTCAAAGTATATTAATGACTACAATCCAGTGATTTTGATGATGTGGAATTCAAATATGGATATCCAGTATGTTGCTGATAATTCGATTGCTGTTGCTCGCTATGTTACGTCATATATAACCAAATCTGAAAAGACAGAGTTGAGAAGAAATTTCACAAGAGAAGACTCTTAGTAACAAATTGTACAGCTTTAGTTTGAAGATGCTTTCTCATCGAGAGATTGGATCCTACGAATGTTCGAATCGGTTGACCTCTGCAAGTTTATATTCAAAGTCAAGAGGAATCATTTGGGTAAGTCTAGGTCTTGCTGCAACACGAAATCGAGTATTGAAATCTGTAGAAGAAATTGAATACTTAGCATTGAATGAACCAGAAAGTACAGATATTGCTAAAACGAATATGTTGGATACGTACTATCCTAAAAGAAGTCCACATCTGGAAAACATATGTCTCTATGAAGTACTGCAACATTACAGCTTTAAGAGAAGTGTTACAGAAAGTATAAATGAAGAACAATATGCAGTAATTGGATGTGAAGGATGTTTGGTAAAACATGCCAAAAGAAATCTTATTAACCAAAGGAAACTCAGTTGCGAAACTCCAGATAAAAGGGAATTTTTCTATTTAGCACTTCTGCAACTTTTCAAGCCTTGGCGTAGTGAAATGGAAATACTTGGAGATTTTGACTGCTATGAAGATTCTTTTAATGCATGTAAAGATAGCATTCAATGCACAATTTTTCCAAATTATCTACAAATGTTAAATGAAGAGATTGAACAAGATAGTCAAAGTTCTGCTCCACTAAGTCAAGATCCATTAGGACAACCAATTCTTGAAAATGAGGCAGCAACAGCCATGAATGAAGTAGAAACTGCAATGCAACAAGCACAACAGGACATTATTGAGTTGGGAAATTTGGAAGAACAACTAAATAGTGAGCAAAAAGAAATATATCAGCAAGTGACACAACAGATACAGCATGGTTTACTGCATGAAAAAAAGAGAATGGCAATGCACATCATTTAAACCTATTCGAATGTATATCAGTGGTCAAGCTGGAACAGGAAAAAGTTTCTTAATTAAAGTTTTGACCAGTTATCTACAGAAAATCACTGAATCACATTTATCTTGTGTTGTAACCGCTCCAACTGGGTTAGCTGCACACAGCATTAAAGGGATTACATTACATTGATTACTCATGCTACCAGTTGAACATGAAAATAAGTTGGAATATCACAAGCTATCTGGAGAAGCTTGTTATGAAGTCTCAAGAGTACCAAAGAAAATGAAACTTCTGATCATTGATGAGGTGAGCATGGTCGCAAACTGAATGCTTGCCTTTGTACATTTAAGAATGCAACAGATTTTAAAAACAGATTATGATGTTTTATTTGGAGGAAAACATGTAATTGTATTCGCCAATCTACTACAACTTACTCCTGTGAAAGGACAACCAGTTTTTAAAACACTTGTCCATGAAGACACTAGGAAATCTTTGGGAAGTATTGGAAATATAAACATTTGGTCTAATTTTGAATATAAAGAACTTATTAAGAATATGCGACAAGCAAGTGATGAACATTATGGAATCATTCTTCAAGATATTAGAATTGGTGTTTTGACAAAACATGGTAAAGAAGCTTTACAAAGTCGGCTACTAACAAACTTGTTTCCAAATGAAAATATTGCACCTGAAATAATGTACAAAAAAATTGGAGAAAAGAAGTCCATAGTTTGCCTAATGCTAGCACTGCAAGAGTGTTCTACATTCAATCAAGAACTTTTGAAACTGGAGAAACAACCAATAGTGAAAATGGAAGCCATTGATAAAATGGAACACGAAGGAGTTACTATTCTTCTCTCAGAGAGATTACAGTCAAAATTGGATTCTTTGGAGAAGTCTGTATCTAAGTCAAGACTGCTGGTTTAGAAAAGACTTTATATGTATGTGTAAACTGTCGTGTAATATTACGGCGTAATATGAATGTAGAAAAAGGTTTAGTAAATGGAGCAAAGGAAAAAGTTGTTGATTTTGTTAATTATCAGAAGAGAGATGGAATTGAATTTTTGAAGATTAAATTTGATCAGATTGAAGAGGTAAAACAGATTGGAGGTTGTGCTGTTCGTTTTTGCTTGTAAAAGACTTGTACGTTCGTAGAAAACAGTTTCCTCTTCCTTTAGCATATGCAGTGACCATTCATAAATCTCAAGGTTTAAGTGTAGACAGTGCTTTGGAAAATATTGTAAGTACAGTGTTTAAAGAGGGCATGGCATATGTTGCATTGTCTCGAGTAAGAACATTATCTGGTTTGTATTCGATTGATTTTGATGAGAAAAAGGTTAGTGCTGATGCAAATTGTGTAAGAGAGTATAATCGGTTAAGAAGACTGTATGCTCCTAACTTAGGTGAATATCCCATATATGAGAAATGTGTAGTATGTCCAAAATGGAAATATGAGAAACATTCTTGTGAGATTCATAAAAAGAAAACAATTCAAGAAAATGATGAAGCTGCAAAGAAAATGAAAATGGATACTGTTGATGATATTGTAGGATACCAGTTAGAAAATAGTTCAGGTATCAACTGCTATGCTAATGTAATTGTGAATGTTGTGTTTTACCTAGAAGATCTTCATCATAAAATTATGGAAAATCGAGAAAAAAGATTCTGTTCTTTATTACATTATATTTTTCAAAAGTTGGTAACTGATAGAAGTAAAATCCATACTGCTTCTGGCATGCGGCATCTTTTGGATATATGTACTGGTTCTTCGCAATTTACACTCAATGTACAACAAGGTGCACAAGAATTTCTTATGTTTATGCTTGCAGTATTGGAAGATGAAGGAACAGAAATTGAAAATGTGTTTGGACTAAGTTACAGATGGGATCATAAATGTGAAGAGTGTTCATTTTCTTCTACCACTGAAATAGACACTGAACAATTCATATATTTGACAATACCAGATGGTAAATCAGTGTCTTTTAACAAATTAGTAAAAATAGCTAATCAAGATATGAAATGCTCTCATTGTAAATCAGAAATGTTGTCAACATTATATATAGAAAGATTTGGAAAATATGTCATATTAATGCTGCAACGTTGTAGAGCAAATGGAAGAAAATTGGAAACTAAAATTTAAAATTTTGTGCCAAGTCAAGTGTCAATTTCAGGAAGAACTTTTAAAGCAGTGGCTATTATTTTCCATGATGGACCTATTACAACATTCGGACACTATACTGTGTATTTAAAGTGCAATAAAGGATGGACACATTGTACTGATGCCCATTTGGAATTCAAATGTAGGTTGCCTTACGAATTACCAAATTCATATCTGATATTTTTGATGCCAAAATTTTGAAAACATCATTCGGCCTTTTGTGAAGATGTGAACACGAATTAACGAGTTTATTTTGGATATTTTCAATGCAAATGGATTTGGAATCATTATTCGGCCTAGTGGGAAGATGTGAACAATATCTGTTTGGATTATTGGTGTGCTATTTCTTATTGCATTTGCAAAATTGTGTTTGAAGGAACTAGTTTATATATTTGATCTTTATATTATACGCGATGTAAATGAGAGTGTATATTTTAAAAAATGAACTTCAGAGAAATAAATAATTTAATGTAGTTGAAGAATGTAATTTAGAAACTGTAGATAGGTAAACAGATAGTTGAATTTGTTGTAAATATTTTCGACGCAGATTTTTTTTTTTTTTTACAATCTCATTGATTGTATTTTTTTCCCCGCTGTTATATGATGATCTACATTGAAATCACTGTGTATGGTGAAATTCACTAGAATCTGAAAACAGCTCAAAAGGGAAACTGAATATGTTATGTAATTGTAAAATTAAGTTGTGTTCTAAAAACCATAATATTATATGTAATAACAGTTTTCCTTCTTTTTTATTACAAAAAGTAATAGTAAACCTTGAAAAGATTTTAAATTCAGTGTTCAACAAAACAACTGTAAAATAGTTTCACTGAGTTTGGTATGTATTTTAATAAAGAAGGTAAGATGAAATAATGTAATAAGCATAATAATATGAAGTAATGTTTACAGTCATTTTTATTGCACTGATCCATTTTTTCAAATACTACCCATGCACTGATCTATATAATTAGGTACTATTCTCACACTCCTGCCATCACCCATGCACTATTCAAGCATTTCTCCATTCACCTAGCCTGAATCCATATACTTATAATATCACCCAGAGACTACCTATGTACTCTTCCAATCACCCAAGCACTACCCATGCAGTCTTCCAATCATCCATGCACTACTCCTGCACTCATGCAATCACCCTGCTACTACTCATGCACTCCTCCAATCACCCAGGAACTACCCAGGCAGTCCTACATGCAGCCAGGCACTACCCATGCACTCTTCCATGCACCCAGGCATTACCCATGCACTCCTTCAATCATCCAGACATTACCACTGCACTCATACAATCACACAGACATTTGCCATACACTCCTTCATTCACTCAGGCACTACCCCTGCAGTCATGCAATCATCCAGGCACTACTTATACACTCATGGAATAACCCAGGCACTACCCTTGCACTCTTCCAGTCATCCAGGCACTATCCATGCACTCCTCCAATCACCCAGCCACTACCTATGCACTTATAAAATCACCAAGGCACTACGTATACACTCGTCTAATAACTCAGGCACTACCCATTCACTCCTCCATTCACCTAGATATCACCCCTGCATTCATGCAATCACCCATGCATTATCCATATACTCCTTCAATAACTCACGCAGTGCCCATATAGTCATACAATCACCCAGGCACTACCTATGCACCCATGCAATAACCCAGGCACTATCCTTGCACTCCTCCAGTCATCCTGGCACTATCCATGCACTCCTCCAATCACCCAGCCACTACCTATGCACTTATAAAATCACCAAGGCACTACCTATGCACTTGTGTAATCACTCAGGCACTACCAATGCAGTCCTCCATTCACCCAGATATTACCCCTGCATTCATACAATCACCCAGGCATTACTCATGCACTCCTCCAATCACCCAGCCACTACCCATGCACTTATAAAATCACCAAGGCACTATCTATACGCTCATCTAATCACTCAGACACTGCCCATGCACTCCTTCAATCACTCAGGCACTACCCCTGCAGTCATGCAATCATCCAGGCACTACTTATGCACTAATGCAATAACCCAGGCACTACCCTTGCACTCCTCCAGTCATCCAGGCACTATCCATGCACTCCTCCAAATACCCAGGCACTACCTATGCACTTATACAATCACCAAGGCACTACCTATACACTCATCTAATCACTCAGGCCCTGCCCATGCACTCCTTCATTCACCCAGACATTATCCCTGTATTCATACAATCACCCAGGCATTACCCATGCACTACTTCAATCACTCAGGCAGTGCCCATGCAGTCATACATGTGCTCAGGCACTTCTGCAGCACTCATGCAATCAACCAAGCACTATTCATACAGTCTTCCAATCATCCATTCACTACTCCTGCACTCATGCAATCACCCTGCTACTACTCATGCACTCCTCCAATCACCCAGGAACTACCCAGGCAGTCCTACATGCAGCCAGGCACTACCCATGCACTCTTCCATGCACCCAGGCATTACCCATGCACTCCTTCAATCACCCAGACATTACCCCTGCACTCATACAATCACACAGATATTAGCCATGCACTCCTTCAATCACTCAGGCACCACCCCTGCTGTCATGCAATCACCCAGGCACTACTTATACACTCATGGAATAACCCAGGCACTACCCTTGCACTCCTCCAGTTATCCAGGCACTATCCATGTACTCCTCCAATCACCCAACCACTACTTATGCACTTATAAAATCACCAAGGTTCTACCTATACACTCGTCTAATCACTGAGGCACTACCCATGCACTCCTCCATTCACCTAGACATTACCCCTGCATTCATGCAATCACACAGGCAATATCCATGTACTCCTTCAATAACTCACGCAGTGCCCATGTAGTCATACAACCACTCAGGCACTATCTTTGCACTCATGCAATAACCCAGGCACTACCCTTGCACTCCTCCAGTCATCCTGGCACTATCCATGCACTCCTCCAATCACCCAGCCACTACCCATGCACTTATAAAATCACCAAGGCACTACATATGCACTTGTGTAATCACTCAGGCACTACCAATGCACTCCTCCATTCACCCAGATATGACACCTGCATTCATACAATCACCCAGGCATTACCCATGCACTACTTCAATCACTCAGGCAGTGCCCATGCAGTCATACATGTGTTCAGGCACATCTGCAGCACTCATGCAATCATCCAACCACTACCCATGCAGTCTTCCAATCATCCATGCACTACTCCTGCACTCATGCAATCACCCTGCTACTACTCATGCACTCCTCCAATCACCCAGGAACTACCCAGGCAGTCCTACATGCACCCAAGCACTACCCATGCACTCTTCCATGCACCCAGGCATTACCCATGCACTCCTTCAATCACCCAGACATTACCCCTGCACTCATACAATCACACAGATATTAGCCATGCACTCCTTCAATCACTCAGGCACTACCCCTGCAGTCATGCAATCACCCAGGCACTACTTATACACTCATGGAATAACCCAGGCACTACCCTTGCACTCCTCCAGTTATCCAGGCACTTTCCATGCACTCCTCCAATCACCCAACCACTACCTATTCACTTATAAAATCACCAAGGTTCTACCTATACACTTGTCTAATCACTGAGGCATTACCCATACACTCCTTCAATCACCCAGACATTACCCCTGCACTCAGTCAATCACCCAGGAACTCCCCAGGCAGTCTTACATGCACCCAGGTATTACCCATACACTCCTTCAATCACCCATACATTACCCCTGCACTCATACAATCACACACGCATTACCCATGCACTCCTTCAATCACTCAAGCACTACCCCTGCAGTCACGCAATCACCCAGGCACTACCTATGCACTCATGCAATAACCCAGGCAGTACCCTTGCACTTCTCCAGTCATCCTGGCACTATCCATGCACTCATCTAATCACCCAGCCACTATCCATGCACTTATAAAATCACCAAGGCACTACCTATGCACTTGTGTAATCACTCAGGCACTTCCAATGCACTCCTCCATTCACCCAGATATTACCCCTGCATTCATACAATCACCCAGGCATTACCCATGCACTTCTTCAATCACTCAAGCAGTGACCATGCAGTCATAAATGTGCTCAGGCACTTCTGCAGAACTCATGCAATCATCCAACCACTACCCATGCAGACTTCCAATCATCCACACATTACCAATGCACTCATGCAATCACCCAGGCACTACTTATACACTCATGGACTAACCCAGGCACTACCCTTGCACTCCTCCAGTCATCCAGGTACTATCCATGCACTCCTCCAATCACCCAGCCACTACCCATGCACTTATAAAATCACCAAGGCACTACCTATACACTCCTCCATTCACCTAGACATTACCAATGCACTCATGCAATCACCCAGGCACTACTTATGCACTCATGGAATAACCCAGGCACTACCCTTCCACTCCTCCAGTCATCCAGGCACTATATATTCACTCATGCAATAAGTCAGGCACTACCTATACACTCATGCAATCAGTCAGGGACTACTACTACACTCATTCATTCCCTCAAACACTATCCATGCACTCATTCAATGACTCAGGCAATACTGCTGCACTCATTCATTCACTGAGACAGTACTTATTCACTCATTCAATGATTCAGACATTACTCAGACATTACCATAGCAGTCATTCATAGAACACATACAAGTTTGTCTATTTTTAACCAATTAGGTGTTTCAAAAAAGAATCATTTTTTTTCTTTTTTTTTTGTTTTATATATTTTTTGTATTTTTTTAACCTTTTTAAAAATTATTTTGGTGTTTTTAAAAATAAAAAAGAAAAAATAAACAGAGCCAAAATGAAAAATTATACAATTATAAACTCATTGCATATAAAAAAAAAAAAAATAACAGTGGTGGTTCCTAATAGTAACCAGGACAGCATCCAGTGATTGCTCACCAAAGCAGAGACTTCTTTTGCATTTTATGCAACGCTGCTCCACTTGAGCGAAGTCAGGGAAGATGTTGGCTGTGCTAGATGATGTTGAAGCACTTGACGTGCTAGGTCCAGCAGCGTTGTTGTCACTTCCTTGCCTCTCTTGTTCCCGTCTAAGCTGTTCCTTAGCTAGACGTCGAGGATGCATTGTTTGTAGATGTTTCAACACCGACGACGTCCCACAGGAATATTTTTTATCAGAACCTCATGAGAGGACATTGTGACAAATAGTGCACGTAACTTTCCGGGTATTTACCTTTTTTTCTCCTGGTGGAATTGAGAAAAATGTCCATACGACACTTTCGTATCTTTTCTTTACAGGTTCCTCCAGGTCTTCTTCCTCTTCAGGGGGAAGCTGTACAGGTGCATCACCAGCTGCCATTTTTAGTTTTGTAAAAATAAAACACCAAAAAAAGGCAAGCAAGAGGAGCAGAAGACAACAGGTGTGTCTGCTAAGATGCTCTTGAAGGACTGAGAAAAAATGGGTGGGGTCCTTCAAGTTCTAGAATCAAAAGTTTCTTAGCCAATGAAATGGTTTCTTTTGAAGTCACATGGGATTTGCACACCTGGCGCACACCTAGCGCGCACCCGATGCGATTCCCGAAAAAAATATATTTAACAATAATATGTCTTTATTCCAGTTACAAATATATGATATTTACAATTATCTTAAATAATGTCTTGGTATAATATATATAATAAAGATTTGTGATGGATTTGCGCACCACTTTAAAAAAAAAAAAAATGTATATTTATATTTTAGAAAAGAGAAAACATTACATTATTTTTATAACAATTAAAAAACTAAGAAAAAGTATTTTTTGGACATTATACTTAGAAATTAGCATTTAAGAAACCTTTGAAATTCACTGAAAAAACCATAGGTTTCAGTGACGTTATAGTTAGAAATTAGCATTTAAAAAACCTTAGAAATTCACTGAAAAAACCACAGGTTTCAGGGACGTTATAGTTAGAAATTAAATTAGCATTTAAAAAACTTTAGAAATTAACTGAAAAAACCACAGGTTTCAGGGACGTTACAGTTAGAAATTAGCATTTAAAAAACATTTGAAATTCACTGAAAAAACCACAGGTTTCAGGGACGTTATAGTTAGAAATTAGCATTTAAAAAACCTTTGAAATTCACTGAAAAAAACACAGGTTTCAGGGACGTTCTAGTTAGAAATTATCATTTAAAAAACCTTTGAAATTCACTGAAAAAACCACAGGTTTCAAGGACGTTCTAGTTAGAAATTAGCATTTAAAAAACCTTTGAAATTCACTGAAAAAACCACAGGTTTCAGGGACGTTATAGTTAGAAATTAGCATTTAAAAAACCTTAGAAATTCACTGAAAAAACCACAGGTTTCAGGGACGTTATAGTTAGTTGGACATTTCACTCATAGAAAACCAGAGAAATTCGTCCGTTATAGTTAGTTGAGCTAACTATAACTCGCGCCCCCGCAATGCACTGCTGATGACATCACATATTACATCACTCATGACATGGTCAGTGACATCACTGATGACATCACTGATGACATCTCAAATGACATCACTGATGACATCATCTACTTAATATCTGATGCACCTCCTCACACCCTAATATAACCTTTCATACACCCACTCTAAAACACAGACTACCATTCTTGAAACCATAGACACACCAATACCAGTTAGTACATACCCACTCACTGATTCATAGGTCTACACACATCTTCTCACTCACTGATACAGTTACTCATACACACAGTCACTCATCAATACATCCTTTGATATATGCACTCATACACCCATACAGACACTCACATACTGCCACTCATCCACAGAGATACTCACACACCTAGTCAGGCACCCAAAGACTCAATCACACTGCCATTTACTCACCAATACAGTTATACACACACCACCTCAATTATTCATACAGATACTAACACATACTTACTCTCTTATACAATCACTGACACAAGCACACACTCATCTATATAGCCACTCTCACAATCACTCACTCTCACATATAGTCACTTATATACTCCAACATTGACATATACTGCCTTTCACATATGTAGTTACTCACACATATACCACTGAGACATCCATTTACTCACCAACACAGCCATATGCACACTCACTCACACATACAGCCCCTCGGAGATGCACTCATGAACCCATACACCCACTGAATCACCCACTCACACATCCATGGAGGGAGTCACACACACCCCCAACCCACCCACACAGATACTCAGGCACCCATACAGGTAATCAGACAACCAATCATTAACCCATATAGACACTCATGTAGCTACTAACCAACCCATGCATCCACTTACACACCAACTGACAGACTGATACAGACATTCACACAGATTAGTCATTCACCCATGCATTCACTAAGACACGTTTAATCTCCCACTTAAACAGTCAGTCATACGCCCACTAAATCATCCATTCAGACACTCATACACCTACTCATTCTTCAATACACCTTTGCGTATCTATAATTAACATTCTTAAACTTTTAAAAATCACCCAGTCTCTGGATGATATCATCAGTGATGTCATCAGTGATGTCATTTGAGATGTCATCAGTGATGTCATCAGGGATGTCACTGACCATGTCATGAGTGATGTAATATGTGACGTCATCAGCAGTGCATTGCGGGAGCGCGAGTTATAGTTAGCTCAACTAACTATAACTGCTGAATTTCTCTGGTTTTGTACGAGTGAAATGTCCAACTAACTATAACGTCCCTGAAACCTGTGGTTTTTTCAGTGAATTTCTAAAGTTTTTTAAATGCTAATTTCTAACTATAACGGGCCCGATTCACAGAACTAACTTAAGACAAAATCCTAAACTTACTACCATTTTGGTATTCACAGAAGGCACTTACTCATTTTGGTATTCACAGAAGGCACTTACTCATGAGTAAGTGCCTTCTGTGAATACCAAAATGAGTAAGTTACTCAAAATGAGTAAGTTACTCACAATGAGTAAGTTACTCATTTTGGTATTCACTGAAGGCACTTACTCATTGATGAGTAAGTGCCTTCTGTGAATACCAAAACGAGTAAGTGCCTTCTTTGAATACCAAAATGAGTAAGTGCCTTCTGTGAATACCAAAATGGTAGTAAGTTTAGGATTTTCTCTTAAGTTAGTTCTGTGAATTGGGCCCAACATCCCTGAAACCTGTGATTTTTTCAGTGAATTTCAAAGGTTTTTGAAATGCTAATTTCTAACTATAATGTCCCTGAAATCTGTGTTTTTTTTCAGTGAATATATATATATATATCACCCATATATTCAGAATTACACCAAATTTGGCAGAAAGGTAGATGTTGTGTTGCAGATTGTGCTTTTTGTTATTTGGTGCAAATCCGTCCAGTATCCAGTAGTTTTTGAGAACCACCGCAAATATTTCACTATGGTTTCGCGACTAATCGTGAGTGCATGCGCCAACGGGAATGCTCTGATGGGCTGGGCGCAACCTGAACAGAAAATTGCACCCTCCATTTTATCATCCAGGAATAGTTCCCGGGACTGAACATTTTTGTGAAAGCTAACATAAGAGGTCAGGGTGGAGATACTCTGACCCCATGTTGTAGAAATAGGTGTGTTAGTGACACAAGTTATGGGTCCAAAATTGATTTTTGAAAATCCCGTGCGATATTCGTGACGACGATGCGATCACCAGCGCGGCCCCCTGTGTACCATCACGGAGATATCACGACAATTGCAGTCATCGCGAACATTAGTGAAAATATAAAAAATATATATGTTTGTACACACTCACTGGTCACTGTCACATACTCATGTATGTGCTCACAAACTCACTCAGACACTTATCCACCCATTCACATATACGCTCACACACTTATACATCCAGTCACATACACACTCAGATACTCATGCACTCACTCACATACCCATTCAAATACTTACAGACTTACTCAGAGAGTGACACACCCATGTACAAACCCACTCAGAGACTCACGTACCCACTTACAAACCCACTCACACACTCACATATGTTCTCACAGACCCACTGAGACACTAATACACTCACTCACACACCCATATAGTCACTGTTACACTCAGTCACTGACTGTCTGGAAACTTATGGACTAAGTCAGTCACTCATGCCGTCAGAAACTCACATACCCATTCAGAAACTCACTTAAATATATACGCACCCACTCACTCACCCATTCAAGGATCATGCATCCACTCACAGTCCCACCCAGACACTCGGCCTTCCAGTCACAGACTCACTCAGACACTCATGCATGCACCCATTCACGCACCCACTCAGAGACTTATCCTCTCACTCACAGACCCGTTGAGACACTCATAGACCCACTCATGATCTACTCAGACACTTATACATCCACTCATGGAGCCACTCAGACACTCACACACCCATACAGTCACTCACATAGCCAGACATAGACCCACTCAGAGACTTATGCACCCAGTTAGTTATACACTCAGAGACTCATGTACCCATGCACAGTCACACTCACAGACCCACACACTCACTGACAGAACCAGTCAGACACTCACACAGCCAGTCATAGACCCACTGAGAGGCTCATGCACTCACTCACAGATCCACTCAGACACTCATGCACCCACTCACTCACCCATTCAGACACTCCCATAGACACTCGTATCCACTCACAGATTCAGTCAGACAGTCATATACTTACTTACAAATGCACAAAGGCACTCATGCACTTACTCACAGATCAATTGGGAGACTTACGCAACCAATCACAGACCCATTGTGACACTGATGCACCCACTCATAGATATACTGAGTCAGTCACACATTTAGTTACAGAAGTATTGATAGACTGATGCATCATCTCACAGATCCCCTCAAATACTTATACAGTGAATGAGAGTCTTAGTGATACAGTGATGCATGCAGTCATAGATTACACTGAAAAAGTTATGCACTGTGTTATAGAGATATTAAGGGAGTTGTACTTGCTATCATACAGTCATTTAGATAATAATGTGTTAAGTGTGCTGGTTATAATTCATTTTGCAGTTATAAGTTTTGAATGTGGTGGTGGCTATTGAATGTCTGCATTTATTTTGTCATTCCGCGATGTATTTGCGGTGATCACAGCTACCGATATCATCGCGAAGCCCAGCGTCACAGCAAAAATGGAAAATCTGTTTAAAGTGTTGTTTTTATGCAAACTCCCTACAAAAAATATGACTTTAAACAGTGCAGTAATAAACGCCTAGTGTCTAAAATAAGGCAAAATGTGTGCATATATGTGTTTTGCACCCCCTAAAAAAGGTGCAATCAACGTGGTTACCGGAGTCATAGCGACTCTCGGTGCAATCACGAAAACGGGAAGTAGGGTTCAAACACTGTTTTTAAAAAGGTTACTATAAATATATGTGTACAAATATGTTTTAAAGCAGTGATGTGGTTAGTAATGTGTGTATTGTAATATAATTAATTTTTTAAGTTAAACTTTTTGAATGTGGTGGTGGTCGTTGAATGTCTGCTTTTGTTTTGCGATTTTGTGATATGATTGCGATCATGGCAACGCTGTCGCGGATTTTACAAATTTAAAAAAAATGTTTGACAAGAAAATGAAAGAAATGTTGGCCTCTTGGGTGGCTCTGATTTAAAAAATGTTTTTAAGTGTATTTTTCAGTATGTGAAATACATTTGCTGATTCTCCACAGTAAATGTGACAATGTTGTGATGACTCAAAACATTCTTAAAAATAAATCTTAGAAATTCACTGAAAAAAAACAAAGGTTACAGGGACGATATAGTTAGGAATTAGCATTTTAAAAACCTTAGAAATTCACTGAAAAAACCAAAGGTTACAGGGACATTATAGTTAGGAAATAGAATTTTAAAAAAACTTACAAATTCACTGAAAAAACCAAAGGTTACAGGGACGTTATAGTTATTTCACTTGTACAAAACCAGAGAAATTCAGCAGTTATAGTTAGCTGAGGTAACTATAACTGATGCCCTGCAATGCACTGCTTATGACCCCACATATTATATCACTAATGGGATGGTCAGTGACATCACTGATAACATCACTGATGATATCATCCACAGAATCTCTGATGTACCCACTCACACCCCAATATAACCTTTCATACAACTTCCACACTTCCATTCTAAAAACCATTGACACACTCTTACCAGTACTTACACACCCACTCACTGATTTATACGGCTACATACACATCCATTCAATCACCCATACAGCGACTCATACACCAACTAACTCAATAATACAGCCACTGATATATCTACTCATACACCCATACAGACACTATCAGTCACCCATAGAGCTAATCACATACCTACTCAGTCACCTATAGAGTACATTACACAGCCACTTACTCACTTATACAGTTATACACACACCCGCTCACTTATTCATACAGATACTAACACATACTCAATCACCTATACTCTCAGTGACACAAGCACACACTCACCCATACAGCTACTCTCAAAATCACTCACTCACAAATACAGTCACTCATATACTCCAACACTCACCTATACTGCCTTCCACATATGCAGTTACTCACCCATATACCACTGACACATCCATTCGCTCACTGACACAGCCATACATACACTCAGTCATCCATATATCCCCTCACAGACATACTCACAAACCTATACAGCCACTGACTCACCTACTCACTCATTGATGCAGCAGTCACATACCCCCTCACCCATGCAGACAGACATTTATACACCCATACAGGTACTCAGACAACCAATTATTCCTCCATACACCCATTCACATACCCACTCACCAACCCATACAGCCACTTAGACACCAATTGACAGACTAATACAGATATTCACACAACCTAGTCACTCACCCATACATTAATTGAGGCACCGAATTACTGAGTTATACAGTCAGTCACGCACCCACTGATTCATTTATACAGGCACTCATACACCCACTGATTCATCAATATAACATGGTATATATATATTTAACACTCATAAACTTGACACTCACAGTCACTGGATGATGTCATCAGTGATGTCATTTGAGATGTCATAAGTGATGTCGTCAGTGATGTCACTGACCATGTCATGAGTGATGTAATATGTGAGGCCATAACCAGTGCAGTGTGGGGGCATATGTTATAGTTAGCTCAGGTCACTATAACTACTGAATTTCCCTGGTTCTGTGCTTGAGAAAAATGAGCCTAGCAATAACGCCCTTTAACCTTTGTTTTTTAAGTGAATTTTTAAGTTGTTTTAAATTCTATTTCCTAGCTATAACATCCCTTTTTCAGTGAATTTATACATTTTTTAATGTTATTTCTGAACTATAACGTTCTTGCAACCTTTGTTTTTTAAGTGACTTGTGAAGGTTTGTTACATTTTATTTCCTAACTATAACCTTTGAGAATGGGTGTGTGAGTGGCTGTATAGGTTGCTGAGTGGCTGTATGAGTCTGTGAGTGGGTGAGTGAGTGGCTGTATGGGTCTGTGAGTAGGTGTGTGAGTGGTTTTGTGGGTGTGTGAGTAGGTCTGTGAGTGGCTGTCTGGGTCAGTGAGTGGCAGTGTGAGTGGCTGTATGGGTGTGTGAGTGGTTCTTTGAGTGTATTTATGGGTGTGCGAGTGGCTGTATGGGTTGTGAGTGGGTGTGTGTGTATGGCTGTATGGGTCTATGAGTGGGAATATGAGTGTCCGTATGGGTCTATGCATGGGTGTGTGAGTGTCTATAGGGTGTATGAGTGGGTGTGTGAGTAGTTTTGACGGTGTGAGTGGTTTTGTGAGTGGGTGTGTTAGTGGCTGTATGGGTCTGTGAGTGGGTGTGTGACTTCCTGTGTGGGACTCTGAGTGGGTATCAAAGTGCAAGCATAGAACAGTGAGTGGGTGTGAGAGTGGCTGTATGGGTCTGAGTGGGTGTGTGAGTGGCTGTGTGGGTTTTAGTGAATGTATGAGTGTCTGTATGGGTCTGAGTGGGTATATGAGTGGCTGTGTGTGTCTGTGAGTGGGTGTGTGAGTGGTTATGTAGGTCTGTGAGTGGGTGTATAGATGTACCAGTGGATGTGTGAGTGGGTTTCTGAGTGGTTTTGTGGATCTGTGAGTGGGTGTGTGCCTCAGTGTATGGATGTGTGACTGGGTGTGTGAGTGGTTTTGTAGGTCTATAAGTGGGTATGTGATTGGTTGTATAGGTGTGTAACTGGGTGTGTGAGTGTGAGAGTGCATATGAGTGGATATGTGAGTGGCTATGTGAGTCTGTGAGTTGGTATGCAAGTGGTTTTGTTGGTCTGTGAGTGGCGGTGTGAGTGACTTTAGGGGTGTGTAGTGGCTGCATGAATGCGTGAGTGGGCATGTGAGTGATTGTGTGGGTATGTGAGTGTTTTTGTGTGTATGACTGTATGTGTATGTGAATGGGTATGTGAGTTGGTTTGTGGGTCTGTGAGTGAGTGTGTTAATAGCTGCATGGGTGTGTAAGCAGGTATATAAATGTGTGCATGAATGGGTGCAAGAGTGTGTGAAAGGGTGTGTGAAAGGTATGAGTGAGTGGCTATATGGGTCAAAGAGTGCATGTGTGAGTGGTCTTGTGGGTCTGTGAGTGGGTTTGCGAGTAACTGTATGGGTGTGTGAATTGGTATGTGAGTGTCTGTATAGCTCTGTGAGCGGGTATGTGAGTGGCTGTATGGATTTGTGAGTGGGTGTGTGAGTGGCTGTATGGGTCTGTGAGTGGGTGTGTGAGTGGCTGTATGGGTCTATGAGTGGGTATGTGCACAGCTGTATGGGTTGGTGAGTGGGTGTGTGAGTAGTTTTGAGGGTCTGTGAATGGATGTGTGAGTGACTGTATGGATATGTGAGTGGGTGTGTAGATGTGTGTGTAAGTAGCTGTATGGGTGTGTGAGTGGTTTTGTGGCTATGTGAGTGGCTGCATGGGTCTGAGAATAGGTATGTGAGTGGCTGTATGGATTTGTGAGTGGGTGTGTGAGTCGCTGTATGGGTCTGTAAGTAGATGTGTGAGTAGTTGTATGTGTCTGTGGGTAGATGTGTGAGTGGCAGGATGGGTCTATGAGTGGGTATGTGAGTGGCTGTAGGGGTCAGTGAGTAAGTATGTGAGTAGTTTTGCAGGTCTATGAATGGATGTGTGAGTGACTGTATGAGTGTGTAAGTGGTTGTATAGATGTACGAGTGGGTGTGTGAGTGGTAGTGTAGGGATGTGAGAGAGTGTGTGAGTGGCTATGTTGATCTGTGACTGGGTGTGAGACTGCCTGTGTGGGTCAGTAAGTGGGTGTGTGAGTGGCTGTGGGGGTCTATGAGTAGGTAGTTGTAGGAGTACCTGTGTGGGTCTGTGAGTGGGTGTGTGAGTGGCTCTGTGGGTCTGTCAGTAAGTGTGTGAGTGCTTGAGTAGGTATGTGAATAGGTGCTTTAGTGCCTGCATGGGCCTGTACGTGGGTTTGAATGGCTGCATGGGCTTTTGAGTAGGTGTGTGTCTGCCTGGTCAGGACTCTGAGTGGGTCTGAAATGCCAGCATAGGACTATGAGTGGGTGTGTTAGTGTCTGTGTGGGTCTGTGAGTATGTGAGTGGGTCTGTGGGTAGGTGTGTAAGTGTCTGTGTGGGCCTGTGAGTGGGCATCTGAGTACCTCCATGGGTATGTGAGTGGGTGTGTCAATGCCTACATAGGTCTGTGAGTGGGTGTGTGAGTGCCTATGTAGGTCTGCGAATGTGTCAGAGAGTGTCTGCATGGCTCTGTGAGTGGGTGTGTGAATGCCTGCATTTGTTTGTGAGTTGGTACATGACTGCCTGGGTGGGTCTGTAAATGGGTGTGAGAATACGTGTCTGGGTGTCTGAGTGGGTCTGAAAGTGATTTTTTTAAAGTGCGTAAAGATTAGTTGATCAATCACGGATTTACATGGGGGGCCACACTGAGCCTCGTGAGGGATCAATGGATTCCCGAAGTAGAAAAAAAACAATATAACTCAATTTTGTACCTAACATAGGTTCCTCTCCCACTCCTCTAACATACCCATGGGGTCAGGGTACCTCTACCCTGACCCCTTTAATCATTTTACAGATACATTTTAAGGCCCAAAGACCATTCCCCAATACTTAAAATGTCGGCCGCCACCTACCAGTCAGGTTGTGGTCAGCCAATCAATGCTTTGCTGGTAGCACGTGACTTCGGGGATCCACCGCGGGGGATCCGCGGAGGGTCCGCAACCCTAGATATGCAATTTTGGTTTTCCTTTAATAACTCTGCAACTACTGAACGGATTTACACCAAATCACACAAAGGGTACTTTATGGACCAAGAGCCATTACTCTTACCTCTCTATCAAATTTGGTATAATTCTGTCCAGCAGTTCCGGCTGTAGTTGTGTTTAAATTCCATATGGGAAATAGCACTGGAAATGCACTTTGTTTGACCCCCCCTTTTTCTCAGTCAACGCTTGATGGATCACCTTACTGTGCATGGTGGGGCACCTTACTACTCTGCGCTGCGTGACAGGGAAAAGGCAGGAATGCCTCGCATTTAATGGAATACTGTGCATTCCTGTCCTTTTCCCATGCACTGGCACACAAAGGGCTGCCTGGTGCCAATTCATGCAACCTTGCATGCAGGATTGTTTTTGTGCAGGAAGCGACACCCTCCTGAACAAAAACAATCCTGGGAGGCATATTCCTCTTTCTATGTGTGCTGCAGAATGCAGCACACATAGAAAGAAGAAGAACTGGGGAGAAACAAAGATATTTCTCCTTGTTATGCCTCCCCTGGAAAGGTGTAAGATTTCAGCACATCCCCAGGTTTACAAGTTCTTGTAAATCGGGGGTGTGTCAAAGTCCTAGGGCAGAGTAACACAGTGATTTTCACTGCATTGCGTTGCGTTACTCTAGAGTTTTGAAGCCACTCAGAGCCAAGCAAGGTAGCTTTGAGTGCACTAAAAAATCTGAGGTTGCCTAGTGCAAGAGCGATGCAAACCAGGTCATAAATATTCCCCTTAGTATGTAGTACGCCATCTGTCACCTGCACACATAATCACTCCTCAACAAAGATTTATAATATGCTCAATACCTCTACACACATATGGGGCATTAGGAGCACATGAGTTTTGTAAACACTTATGTCAATTAGCTGGACACAGGCTGTACAATATTAGGTAGAAAAAGTATGTGGTAGTCATCCTCTACTATGTAAACTATAAAACAAACTAACACACTTATTAGATGATGTCATCAGTGTTGTTGATGACATAGAACATGGCATGAGTAATGTCATGTGAGGTCATAAGCAGTGCATGGCTGGAGCGTAAGTTATAGTTAGTGCTGCTAACTATTACTGGTGTATTTCTGTGTTTTTTTAGTTCAAAACATTAATGTTGTCACTGACAAATTCACCTAACTAGACTGTTCCTCTAACCTTTGTTTTTTTCAGTGAATTTCTAAGTTTAAAAAAAACCAGATCTTTTTATCAAACCAAACTATAATGTTACTTTAACCTTTGTTTTTTCAGTAAATTTCTTGGCTTTTCTTTATCGTAAAGTAATACTTAATTACCCTATATAAATACAACCCCCCACCGTGCACGGCAGAATGGGCAGGCCCTGCATCCAACCCCCCCTCAATACAGCCAATTCCACACTGCGCGAGGGCTGACCATTGAGTCTATCTATCTATCTATCCATCTATCTATATATATATTAACTACTGGCCTACTGGCGGTCATCAGTAGGTAGATATAGTTAGGACAAAAGTTTCCATAGGAAAAGCATTTTTTATTTTGCCAATAACTTTGGTGCCACTTGACGAATCTCCAAACAATTTTCACAAAACTTCACCTATTTGATTCAGCTGCTGTGCTGAAAGTTTCGGGGTGATCCGTCAAACAGGTCCAAGAAAAAAGGGCGGTCCCAAAACACATTTTCCCATTTTAAGTCTCTTTTTTAACACGATTACAGCCCAAAATGCTGAACAGAATGACACCAAATTTGGCAGAAAGCTAGAAGTCGGTCCAGAAAGCGTACTTTTTGTGATTTGGTTTAAATCCGTTCAGATGTTTTTGAGATATCAATCTTTAAAACATATAGATATCTGGGGATGCAAGTCCTTGCAGTGAACTCTCAAATCCTACTAAAAGTTGATTGGCTATCAACACTTCAACCAGGAAGTGTTGGCAGCCATCTTGGGACTCGACTTAAAGCTGAGTCCCAGCCAAAAGTAAAAAAAAAAAAAAGGGGGCAGGGTAGGAATACCCTGACCCCTCAGATATGGTGGGGGGTCCCTCAGGGACACCGCCACGGGTAAAAAGCATTTCTCTTTTTATTTTGCTGCAAACTTGTGTGTGGATCCGTGAAATAAAAAAATAAAAAAACGCAGAGTCCTGCGCTTAGTTTACTATAGGCCCCATGGTGGGCCAGGTGTCAGGGGCAAGTTTAAATAATGATGATGGGGGCCCACATGGGCCCCTCGCAGCCTCGGGGACCATCAACTCCCAAGGGCTAGACATGTTGAAATGCGGGGGCCATGCGGCCCCCCCCACAGCCCCAGGGACTGCCACCTCTCCGGAGCTAGATGTAATATAGTAAAGTGGGAGGGCTCTGCCTCCCACTGCCCAGGGGACCAACACCACCCTGGGGCACACTGCATGTTAAAGAAATGCAGGGGAGATTGTAGGGCCTCTCCAGCTGCCCCGGGGACTGACTCCTCCCTGGGTCACATACTTTATCAAAAAAACAGAAGCGAGGGAGACCCTGTGGACTGCCACCTCCACGGGCACAAATGCAATAATTAAGGGGGTCCATTGCGGACCCCCTGCCCTGGGGACCACCAACCCCCTGGTCAAATTTGATCAAAGGAGGGGGGCCACGCAGCCCCTCTCGTGGAGCCCTATATAGCCCTGGGGACCGCCACCCTGCAGGGTCGGCTCCAGGAATGTCCCGGGGTGCCCACCTCTAGGACATTGGAGTTTGATTTGGCTTAGCAAGCTTGCTCTGGTTTCAGTAAGCAAGAGCAAAAATGCTCTCCCGGCTGAAAGCAAAGCAGTGTCTGTTTCCCTGCCTACTGTGAAGCGAGCAGGGAAACAAACACTGCTTTGGGAGCAAGGGAGCAGCTCTCTGGGTCCCAAAGCAATGGCTGCTCCTGCAGGAGGCTGGGAGCTGGAAGGGACTGTAGGTCCCCAATGATGAAAATGTGGGTGCCCTGGGTGGGACCTGGGCACCCACACTACAGGCCGGGCCCCGGGGGATAGGGTCCCCGGGGCCAAAATCAGCCCAGCACAGGGGACGCACAGCCTCCAACCTTGTTTCATTTATAATTTTTTTTTATAATGGGTCGGGCCCCAGGGATGGGGTCCCCAGGGCCCAAAATGGTCCAGGGAAGGAGAGTCAAGTGGCCCCCATCCTCAAAGTCTTTCAGCGTAGTATTAGCACAGTGCCATCCATGCCGAGATAGAAAGGGACATATATATATATATATATATATATATATATATTATCTACTGGCGGTCGCCAGTAGATAGTTATAGTTACAACCTATTATCCATAGGAAATCCGCGACATTCTATTTGAAATAACTCTCTTGCCGGTTGACGTATCTTCGCAAAATTTTCAAACTTTATGGCCCGCTCCGGTCCACTCCTACCCTGAAAGTGTCGGGGGATTCGTCAAGCGGGGGCCGAGAAAAAGGGGGTCCCAAAACGCGTTTTCCCCATGCAATTTTCCATAGGAAACTTTAGACACGGCTACAGCCCGAACTGCTGAACGGAATTACACCAAATTTGGCAAAGAGGTAGTTCTTGGTTCAGAAAGAACCCTTTTGTTAAATGGTGTAAATCCGTTCAGTAGTTGCTGAGAAAATCAAAAGTAAAAAGATAGTGATATCTATGGCCGAGTAGGGTCCGCGTACCCTCAGCGCACCCTGCGCGCACCGTCCCGATCACGAGCTGCATGTTAATTGGCTGTCAGCTGGCTGTCAACATTCCGATTCAGGAAATGTTGGCAGCCATTTTGTCCCTCGGTAGAACCGAGGGACAGAAACAAGTGCGCAAAGTGCACAAAGGGGGCAGGGTAGAAACACCCTGACCCCTAGGTCTGCTCAGGGGGTCCCACAAGGACCCCCTGGGCAAAATTTTTTTTTTTTTTTAAATCGCCAGGATGCGCTCAGGGTGCGCGAATCCTGCCGAAAAAAAAAATCGAGCGCGGTCTCCGCGCTTCGATGTTAATTGGCCCCGGGTGGGCCAAGTCCCGGGGGCATGCTGGGGGGGTTAATTTTATGTGTGGGGGGCCTCTAAGGGCCCCCAAGCCCGGGGACCACCACCCCCGGGGCTTTATGTATAATGGTGCGGGAGGGCTCTGAGCCCTACCGCAGCCCCGGGACCGCCACCTCCCGGGGCTTCTTTTTTATTTTTGAAAAACCTGTGTGGGGGGCTCCAGCCCCCACACGCCCGAGACCACCACCTCCCGGGGCACTAAGAAAAATACAATGGGGGTCCGTTTTGGACCCCCAAGCCCCGGGGACCACCACCTCCCGGGGCTTTCAAAATGTAAGGAGGGGGGCCGCGCGGCCCCCTCCTGGAGCCTGTGGTGGCCCTGGGGACCGCCACCCCCAGGGCCGGCTCCTGCAGTGTCCCGGGGTGCCTACCCCGGGACACTGCTGTTTGCAATGACAGGACGGGAGCCTCGCGGCTCCCGTCCTGTCATTGCAAACTGCTTTGGATATTGGAAGAGAGGCAGGAAACCTGCTCTCTCTTCCAATATCCAAAGCTGATTGCTTTCCACATGGGGAGCAGCATGTTAGCTGCTCCCCATGTGTAAGCAATGCCGGCTCCCGTAGGACACGGGGAGCCGGCGGGACTGTGGGGGTTTGGGGACCCCCACAGTCCCCAACGAGAGGCCAGGCCCCGGGGGATGGGGTCCCCGGGGCCATAAGTGGCCACGGAGGGGGGCCACGCAGCCCCCCTCCCCAAAGGTAAAAAAAGTTTAAAAAAAAAAAAAAGTGCAAGGCCGGCCCCGGGGGATGGGGTCCCCGGGGCCTTAAATGGCCTGAGGAGGGGGGCCACGCAGCCCCCCTCCAAATAAAAAAAAAAGAGGCCATGCCCCGGGGGATGGGGTCCCCGGGGCCAATACAGGCCCAGGGAAGGGGGGCCACGCGGCCCCCTTCCCGTTTTTTAAAAAAAAAATTAAATTAAAAAAAAAGGGGTAAGGCCCTGGGGGATGGGGTCCCCAGGGCCTAAAAATAGGAAAAAGGAAGGGGGCCACACAGCCCCCTTCAGGGAGAAAAAAAAAAACGATCGGGCCCGCAGGCCCCGCCCCTTCCTTCACCACTCTGCAAACGCGCCCCCTGGCGCGTTTGCAGAGAGGACAATTCCCCTTGAATACTGGGGGTCCCTGGGGGCCAACTAGCCCACCAGGAACCTCCAGTATGCGCCAGGGGCTGCCTTGCAGAGAGGTGTACAGAGGCCACGCCCCTTTTTACACCTCTCTGCAACGCAGCTCTGTGGCGCTTTTGGAGGTATATGGTGGGCTAGTTGCACCCCAGGGACCCTCAGGATTCAAGGGAGTTAATCCACCGACTTAAAACGTGCCACGGGCGCGTTTGCACAGTGGTGAAGGGAGGGGCGGGGCTTCAGGTGACATGTGTGCAAACAGGCCCCGTGGCGCATTTTAAGATGGGGAATTAAATCCCCTTCAATCCTGAGGGTCCCTGGGGGCCAACTAGCCCAACAGGTACGTCCAGAAAGCGCCACAGAGCTGCGTTGCAGAGAGGTGTAAAAGGGGTGTGGCCTCTGTACATGTCTCTGCAACGCAGCCCTGGCGCATACTGGAGGTTCCTGGTGGGCTAGTTGGCCCGTAGGGACCCTCATGATTCAAGGGGACTTAATCCCCCAACTTAAAACGCGCCACGGGGCGCGTTTGCACAGATGTCACCTCAGACCCCGCCCCCTCCCTTCACCATTGTGCAAATATTCCTCTAAAATCAGTCGAAATACGAATTCTGATTTACTCACTTGTTATCAGGAGAGACCTCAGTGCTGCATCTTTCAGCCCAGTACTAATCCTGAAAAGTAATTTTAACCGTACTTACCAGTAACTTGAATTTCCTTCCATAGGCTAACATTGACTGGTTTCACTTGGGAATTCTTCTAAGTGTGGAGTTTTGGAACTTTAAAATATTCCTCTAAAATCAGCCGAAATTCGAATTCCGATTTACTCACCTGTTATCAGGAGAGACCTCAGTGCTGTATCTTTCAGCCCAGTACTGGTCCTGAAAAGTAATTTTAACCGTACTTACCAGTAACTTGAATTTCCTTCCATAGGCTAACATTGACTGGTTTCACTTGGAAATTCTTCTAAGTGTGGAGTTTTGGAACTTTAAAATATTCCTCTAAAATCAGCCGAAATACGAATTCCGATTTACTCACCTGTTATCAGGAGAGACCTCAGTGCTGCATCTTTCAGCCCAGTACTGATCCTCAAAAGTAATTTTAACCGTACTTACCAGTAACTTGAATTTCCTTCCATAGGATATAATTGCCTGCTTTTGCTGAAAAAGTTTCTGTGTTGATTTTTGAAACATACAAATATTCCTCTAAAATCAGCCGAAATACGAATTCCGATTTACTCACCTGTTATAAGGAGAGACCTCAGTGCTGTATCTTTCAGCCCAGTACTGGTCCTGAAAAGTAATTTTAACCATACTTACCAGTAACTTGAATTTCCTTCCATAGGCTAACATTGACTGGTTTCACTTGGAAATTCTTCTAAGTGTGGAGTTTTGGAACTTTAAAATATTCCTCTAAAATCAGCCGAAATACGAATTCCGATTTACTCACCTGTTATCAGGAGAGACCTCAGTGCTGCATCTTTCAGCCCAGTACTGGTCCTGAAAAGTAATTTTAACCGTACTTACCAGTAACTTATATTTTCTTCCATAGGAATCCATTGTCTGGTTTTCAGCAGAAAAGTTTCAAAGTGTCGATTTTCACAAACTACAAATATTCCTTAAAAATCGCCTTTATGACTTAAACGCATTCTTTCAACTGTTTACAGGAGATGCACCAGTGCTGGATCCAGGATCCAACACTGAGTAAGAAAAAGTAACGATAACAGTTTTTACCTGCTAAGTGAATTTCCTTCCATAGGATAACATTGGTGATTCTATGAGAAAAAGTTTCTAAGTGTCAACTTTTAAAATACAATAATATTCCTTAAAAATCACGACTGTAACCAAAACGCTTTTACTCAACTGTTTACAGGAGATGTACCAGGACTGAATCTAGGATCCAGTCCTGTGGTTAGAAAAGTAATCCATAAAGTAACTAATTGCATTTAACTAGAAATTCACATTGAGCTGAATGTTGCATTGTGTTTGAAAATGTGGTGCCCATTGCAACAACTGTAACTACTGTACTTAAAAGTCTATTGCCTATGTGCAAAGTATTTAAACTAAAGTAATTCATTCTGAGAAAGTATTTTTTGTAATGTAATGTATAATGTAATTACAATGTAATTTAAAAAATAAAATATGTAAAAAAAAATTCTAAAAATGTAATAAATCAGTATGAAAAAAATTAATATAACAATTAATACATTTAAAAATTGTCATTTACAAAACCTTTGAAATTCACTGAAAAAACCGTAGGTTTCAGACATGTTATAGTTAGGAATTAGCATTTAAAAAACCTTTGAAATTCACTGAAAAAACCATAGGTTTCAGATAAGTTATAGTTAGAAATTAGCATTTAAAAAACCTTTGAAATTCACTGAAAAAACCATAGGTTTTAGGGACAGTTATAGTTAGTTGGACATTGCACTCGTACAAAACCCGTGAAATTCCCCGTTATAGTTAGTTCAGCTAACTATAACTCGCGCCCCGTAATGCACTGCTGATGACGTCACATATTACATCACTCATGACATGGTCAGTGACATCACTGATGACATCACTGATGACATCTCAAATGACATCACTGATGACATCATCCACGTGATAATCTGATGCACCTCCTCACACCCTAATATAACCTTTGATACACCCAATCTAAATTACAGAATGCCATTCGCAAAACCATAGACACTCCAACACCAATAACTACATACCCACTCACTGATTCTTAGGTCTACACACACACATCCACTCACTCACCCGTACAGTCACTCATACTTATGGTCACTCAGTACAGGACAATCATATGCACTCTTACTCCTATATAGACACTCAAACACCGCCACTCATCCATAGAGGTACTCACACACCTAGTCAGTCATGCAAATAATTAAACACACTGCCATTTACTCACTTATACAGTTATACACACACCAGCTCACTTAATCATACAAATACTAGCACATTGTTACGCTCTTATACAATCACTGATACAAGCACACACTCATCCATACAGCCACTATCACAATCACTCACTCTCGCTTATAGCTATTTATATACTCCAATACACATATATACTGCCTTTCACATATGTAGTTACTCACACATGTACCACTGGGACATACATTCACTCACTAACACACTCTTACACACACTTACCCACCCATACAGTCTATCACAGATGCACTCTTGAAACCATCCACCCAGTGAATCACCCACTCACACATCTATGCACAGTCGCACACACCCCATCCACACAAACACTCAGGCACCCATACAGATACTCAGACAACAAATCAATAACTCTTATAGACACTCATGTAGCTATTCACAAACCCATGCAGCCACTTACACAGCAACAGACAGATACAGACATTAACCCAGTTTAGTCACTAACCCATGCATTCAGTAAGATACGTTTAATCACTCACTTATAGAATTAGTCATGCACCTACTAAATCATCCATACACACACTTATACACCCACTCATTCTTCAATACGCCTTTCCCTATATATATTAAAAATATTTAAACTTTACAGAAACACACAGACACTGGATGATGTCATCAGTGATGTCATATGAGATGTCATCAGTGATGTCATCAGTGATGTCACTGACCATGTCATGAGTGATGTAATATGTGACGTCATCAGCAGTGCATTGCGGGGACGCGAGTTATAGTTAGCTGAACTAACTATAACGGGGAATTTCACGGGTTTTGTACGAGTGCAATGTCCAACTAACTATAACTGTCCCTAAAACCTATGGTTTTTTCAGTGAATATATATATATATATATATATATATATATATATATATATATATATATATTACCTACTGGCGGTCGCCAGTAGGTAGTTATAGTTAGGACCAAGTTTCCATAGGAAAAGCATTTTTGATGTGCTTATAACTTTGGCGTCGTTTGACGAATCTTTATGAAATTTTCCAAAAAGTTTCTTTTTTCAGATCAGCTCCTATCTTGAAAGTTTGGGGGTGATTCGTCAAGGGGGGGGCTGAGAAAAAAGGGGGGTCCCAAAACGTGTTTTCTCCATGCAATTTCCATAGGAAACTTTACACAAGGCTACAGGTCAAACTGCTGAACGGAATTATGCCAAATTTGGCAGGGAGAAAGGTCTTGGTCCAGAAAGCACACTTTTGTTGAAATGGTGTAAATCCGTTCAGTAGTTTTTGAGAAATATCAAAATTTACAGATATCGATATTTGAGAATTCTGACATCTGATTGGTTGAGGCGTTACGAGCATGAGCTTGCGGCTCATTGGCTGCGAACTGTTGAAACTAGGAAGTGTTGGCAGCCATTTTGTGACTCAGTTCATCAGCTCGCACCTCTCCCTCTACAAGCCATCGGGTCCGTAGTTCTACCTCTGCGAGGCAACACTGAAAATATACCGCAGCTCTGTCTGTGCGAGATACCCCTTTCACGCTCCCTCTCCCCAGATCACCAGCTCGCAGCTATGCCTTTAAAAGCCAGTCCGTCGGCTCCCAGCTCTGCGAGCCGTCGGGCCCGCAGCTCTATGTCTGTGAGCCAGCCCGTTAGCTCGTAGCTGTGTCTCTGGTAGCAGGCCCGTCGGCCCGTTGCTCTTCCTCTGCGAGTCAGCCCGTTGGCTTGCAGCTCGGGCCCGCAGCTCTACCTCTGCGGCTCATTGGCTGCAAACTGTTGAAACTAGGAAGTGTTGGCAGCCATTTTTTTACTCAGTCCGTCAGCTCGCATCTCTCCCTCTACAAGCCATCAGGTCCGTAGTTCTACCCCTGCGAGGCAACCGCTTACACACCAACTGACAAACTAAACTGTGTGAATGTCTGTATCAGTCACTAACCCAAGACACATTTAATCACTCACTTGTACAGTCAGTCACGCACCTACTAAATCCTCCATCCAGACACTTATACACCCACTCATTCTTCAATACACCTTGGCATATATTTTTAAAACATATTTAAACTTTATAGAAACACACAGTCACTGGATGATGTCATCAGTGATGTCATTTGAGATGTCATCAGTGATGTCACTGACCATGTCATGAATGATTTAATATGTGACGTCATCAGCAGTGCATGGTGTGGGCGCGAGTTATAGTTAGCTGAACTAACTATAACGGCGGAATTTCTCTGGTTTTGTACGAGTAAAATGTCCAACTAACTATAACGTCCCTGAAACCTGTGGTTTTTTCAGTGATTTTCTAAGGTTTTTTAAATGCTAATTTCTAACTATAACGTCCCTGAAACCTATGGTTTTTTCAGTGAATTTCAAAGGTTTTTTAAGTGCTAATTTCTACCTATAATGTCCCTGAAACCTATGTTTTTTTCAGTGAATATATATATATATCCACCGCACAGCAATGCTTATGCAAAGCAATCGCCTCACCCGTGCCTCTTACGACGGCGTTCCACGGCAGGATGGCGAATCCTCAACATCAAAAACGCGCTGGTTTTAAGTTGTAAAACAGCACACCGTGGCCCAATCTTTTGCAAAGCGATTTCTTTATTTGATGTCTGACACACTCTACGCATTTCGGGGAAACCCCTTGATCACGAGTCTCGTGATCAATCGGCCAAATTCACGCTGGGTGTGTGAATCCGGCCGAGAAAATAAAAAAAAACAAAGCGCGGTCTCCCGCGCTTCGTTAATAATTAGCCCCCAGGTGGGCCAAGTCCCGGAGGCAGTGACAAAAAAAATGTGTGGGGGGGCCCCAATCTCCCCCACACTGCCACCCCCCAGGTTTTCTTTTTTAATGAGAGGGGGGCCTCCAAGGCCCCCCCAAGCCCCGGGGACCGCCACCCCCGGGGCTTTACATGAATATTTGTGGGGGGCACACGGCCACCCCACAGCCCCGGGGACCGCCACCCCCGGGGCACTAAGAATGTAAATTTGGGGGTCCGTAATGGACCCCCGAGCCCCGGGGACCACCACCTCCCCGGGGCTGTGCAAGTGAAGGGAGGGGGGCCGTGCGGCCCCCCTCCTGGAGCCTGTGATGGCCCTGGGGACTGCCACCCCCCAAGGCCGGCTCCTGCAGTGTCCCGGGGTGCCCACCCCCGGGACACTGCTGTCTGCTATGGCAGGTCGGGAGCCTCGCGGCTCCCGTCCTGCCATAGCAAACTTGCTTTGGATTTTGGAAGAGAGAGCAGGAAACCTGCTCTCTCTTCCAAAATCTAAAGCAGATTGCTTTTCCACAATGGGAGCTGCATGTTAGCAGCTCCCCATGTGGAAAAGCAATGCCGGCTCCTGCAGGACACGGGGAGACGGCACGACCGTGGGGGCATTGGGGTTCCCCCCACGGTCCCCAATGGATTGGGCCTGCCCCGGGGATGGGGTCCCCGGGGCTAGCAGTGGCCCTGGAGGGGGGCCCCATCCCCTCCCTTCACCACTCTGCAAACGTGCCCTGTGGCGCGTTTTAAATTGGGGCATTAATTCCCCTTGAAGACTGGGTGTCCCTGGTGGCCAACTAGCCCACCAGGTACCTCCAGTGCGCCCCACAGGGCTGCGTTGCAGAGAGGTGGTGCAGGCCACTCCCCTTTTTCCACCTCTCTGCAACGCAGCTCTGTGGCGCTTACTGGAGGTACCTAGTGGGCTAGTTGGACCCCAGGGACCCTCAGGATTCAAGGGGACTTTATCCCCCAGCAGTCGCCAGTAGGTACTTATAGTTAGGACCTAGTTTCCATAGGAAAAGCGTTATTTGATTTGCCAATATCTTTGGCGCCGTTTGACGAATCTTCGTGAAATTTTCAAAACTAATGGGGCGCTCCGGTCAGCTCCTGTCTTGAAAGTTTTGGGGTGATTCATCAAGCAGGGGCTGAGAAAAAAGGGGGTCCCAAAACGCGTTTTCTCCATGTTCATTTCCATAGGAGCTTTTGTCGCAGCTACAGCCTGAGCTGCTGAACAGAATTACACCAAATTTGGCAGAGAGGTAGCTCTTGGTCCAGACTGCACTCTTTGCTTTAAATGGTGTAAATCTGTTCAAAAGTTCCTGAGAAATGTAAAAATAAAAAATATCAATATCTGGTGACTGCGGTGGAGTCGCGAACCCTCCCAAGCACGAGCTTCATTTTGATTGGCTGTCAACACTCCAAACCAAGAAGTGTTGGCAGCCATCTTGTGACTCGGTAAAAACCGAGTCACAAGAAAAAAAGGAATAAAATGATTTTAAAAAAAGTAAAGGGGGCAGAGTAGAAACACCCCCCTAGGCCTGGTCAGGGACCCCCAGGGACTTAAAAAGCATTTTTTGTTTTTAAACAGCAGGAGTCGCGCTGAGTGCGCGAATCCAGCCGGAAAAAAAAAAATTGCGGTCTCCTGCGCTTTGTTTTAATAAGCCCCCGGGTGGGCCAGGTCCCGGGGGCAATATGGAAAGGATATGCGTGGGCCCACGGGGGCCCCCACAGTCCCAGGGACTGCCACCTCCCTGGAGCATGGTTAATATTATGCGGGGGCACGTGGCCCCCTGCAGCCCCGGGGACTGCCACCTCCCCGGGGTTTGTGTAAATTATGCGTGGCAGGGCTCCTACCCCCCACGCTGCCCTGGGGACCGCCACCTCCCCGGGGCATTTAGTAATAATGAGCGGGGGCCTCACAGGCCCCCCCAAGCACCAGAGACCGTCACCTCCCCGGGGCTTAAATAATATAAAAGAAAGTGTGGGGGGGCTCCTGCCCCTCCCCACACTGCCCGGGGACCACCACCTCCCCAGGGCAAACTTTAATTATGAGCGGGGGTCCGTTGCAGACCCCCGGGCCTCACCACCTCCCTGGGGCTTAAATCAGTTGGGAGGGGGACCCCCTCCTGGAGCCCTAGATGGCCCTGGGGACTGCCACCCCTGGCCCTGGGGACTGGCTCCAGCAATGTCCCGGGGTGCCCACTCCTGGGACATTGCAGTTTGCAGTGGCAGGGCGGGAGCACGGCTCCCACCCTGTCATTGCAAACTATGCTTCGCTTCATGGAAGCGAGAGCAGAAAACCTGCTCAAGCTTCCATGAAGCGAAGCAGATTACTTTTGGACAAGGGGAGCTGCATGTCAGCAGCTCCCCTTGTCCAAAAGCAATGCCGGCTCCCGCAGGAGGCGAGGAGCCAGTAGGGACCGCGGGGGCATTGGGGCTCCCCTCACGGTCCCCAACATGAGGTCAGGCCCTGAAGGGATGGGTCCCTGTGGCCAGGAGTGGCCAAGGGAAGGGGGGTCACAAGGCCCCCCTCCCCTTTTTCATAAAAAATATATATATATATAAGGACGGGCCCCGGGGGAGGGGGTCCTCGGGGCCAAAATTTACCTCTGGAGGGGGGCCACGCGGCCCCCCTCCAAAATTAAAAAAAAAGAAAGGCTGGGCAGGCCTTGGGGATGGGGTCCCCGGGGCCAATAGTGGCCAAGGGGAGGGGGGCCAGCCCGCCCCCTCCCATAAAATAAAAATAAAAAAGAGGCAAAGGCCCGAGGGATGGGGTCCCCGGGGCCAAAATTGGCCTCAGGAGGTGGGCCGCATTGCCCCTTCCCGTTTTTTTATAATGCTTTTAAAACAACTGGGTCAGGCCCTGGGAGATGGGGTCCCCAGGGCCCCAAAAATATTAAGAGAAGGGGGGCCACACAGCCCCCCTTCTAACAAAAAAAAAAGAAAGCCGGCATCTCGCCCGAGGCCCCGCCCCCTCCTTGCACCACTCTGCAAATGCGCATTCTGGTGCGTTCTAAATTGGGGGATTAAGTCCCCTTGAATCCTGAGGGTCCCTGGGGGCCAACTAGCCCACCAGGTACCTCCAGTCAGCCTCACACAGTGGGATTGCTGAGAGGGGGTCTGAGGCTACGCCCCTTTTTACACCACTCTGCAAACGCACCTCTTGGCACACTGCTGGTGGGGCGATGAGGTCCTCTTGTGTCCTGAGGACCTCAGAACTAAAGTGGACTTCATCCCCTGAGCAGGAGTGCGCCAGGAGGTGCGTTTGCAGAGTGGTGTAAAAAGGGGGCGTGGCCTCGGACCACTCTCAGCAATCCAGCTGTGTGTGGCTTTCTAGAGATAACAGGAGGGCTAGTTGGCCCCCAGGAACCCTCAGGAGGCAAGGGGACTTCATCCCCCAACCAAGAGCGCACCAGGAGGCACGTTAGCAGAGTGGTGCAGAAAGGGGGCGTGGCCTGTGTCCACCTCTCAGCAATCCCACTATATGGGGCTTACTGGAGGTATCAGGTAGGCTAGTTGTCCCCTAAGGACCCCCAGCAGCGAAGAGGACTTCACTCCCCATCGAAGAGTGCGCCGGGGAGCGCGTTTGCAAACTGGTGGGCAAAGGGGGAGTGGCCTGCTTTGAGAACTTACCAATGCAAGACCACTGACTTATTGTCAGTGAAATTGCTCTCCCACCCTCGCAGCTCCACCATTAAATGAGGCCTCTCCTGAGCCCCTGCACTCCCGTAGTGTTGGTGTTCGAGGCCCTCCTCCACCCGCTAGTTATACCTGCGCCTCATCCCTGGTGATCCAGTGGACCTCTGACTCCTTTCTCTCGCTCTGCTTTCTGCCCCCTTCATCCTCTCCTTTCTGCTCCGTTTTCACCCTTTAGCTTCTTTAGCGTTTTTTTCACCCTTTCACTCCTTAAAGCATTTTTCTTCTGCTTTCTGCTCTGTTTTCACCCTTTACCTTTCTTTAGCGGTTTTTTCACCCTTTCACTCCTTAAAGCATTTTTCTTCTGCTTTCTGCTCCATTTTCACCCTTTAGCGTTTTTTCACCCTCTCACTCCTTAAAGCATCTTTCTTCTGCTTTCTGCTCCATTTCTCCCTTTTTTCTTTTCACCCTTTTACTCTTTATATCTTTTTCTTTTCTTTTTTCACCCTTTCACTCTTTACTTTTTTTCCTCTTCTTTGCTTGCTTTCCCCGTTTTTCCCGCCGCTGCTGCCCCCACGGCCCCTCCCCGCAGCGCGACCAGCCCGAGCCAGTTCCCCTCCCCGCTCCCTGCTCCCAGCTGTCCAGCCCTCCCCGACCCCTACTTAATGGCGGCCGCTGCGGGGACAGGCGAGCAAGACCACTGACTTATTGTCAGTGAAATTGCTCTCCCACCCTCGCGGCTCCACCATTAAGTGAGGCCTCTCCTGAGCCCCTGCACTCCCGTAGTGTTTGTGTTCGAGGCCCTCCTCCACCCGCAGGTTATACCTGCGCCTCATCCCTGGTGGTCCAGTGGACCTCTGACTCCTTTCTCTCGCTCCGCTTTCTGCCCCCTTCATCCTCTCCTTTCTGCTCCGTTTTCACCCTTTAGCTTCTTTAGCGTTTTTTTTCACCCTTTCACTCCTTAAAGCATTTTTCTTCCGCTTTCTGCTCCGTTTTCACCCTT
The DNA here is from genome assembly GCA_963921515.1 of Calotriton arnoldi. Lineage (NCBI taxonomy): Eukaryota > Metazoa > Chordata > Amphibia > Caudata > Salamandridae > Calotriton > Calotriton arnoldi. Next base: position 188,774 of record CAWUFW010015608.1, on the reverse strand, counting down.
TAGCTTTCTTTAGCATTTTTTCTCACCCTTTCACTCCTTAAAGCATTTTTCTTCTGCTTTCTGGTCCGTTTTCACCCTTTAGCTTCTTTAGCGTTTTTTCACCCTTTCACTCCTCAAACCATCTTTCTTCTGCTTTCTGCTCCGTTTCACCCTTTATTCTTTTCACCCTTTTACTCTTTATATCTTTTTCTTTTCTTTTTTCACCCTTTCACTCTTTACTTTTTTTCTCTTCTTTGCTTGCTTCCCCCGTTTTTCCCGCCGCTGCTGCCCCCGTGGCCCCTTCCCCCATTGTGACCAGCCCGAGCCAGTTCCCCTCCCTGCTCCCGCCTCCCAGCTGTCCAGCCCGAGCCCGGACCCCTACTTAATGGCGGCCGCTCTGTGGCCGCGCCTCAGGCGCGCCAAAGGCAAGCCCGTCTGCGACCCAACCGCGACCAGTGCCAGGAATCCTGGACCTCCGCACCGCCAACGCTACAATCCAGCAGCACTCCTCACACTCATCCCAGGCCGCAACAACAACTGCAAGCTAGCATCACCAGCCGACACCCACGGACCCTTCAGCTGTCACCACTGCTGGCACACCTGCAGCACCGCCAGGAACACGGACCCAGCACAACAGGCCCACAAGAACACAACCGAACAGAAGACCCTGCAATGCATCCTCCTCAACGTCTGATCACTCCACAAACATGCCACCGAAATCTGGGACCTCCTCGACAGCACCTCCCCGGACGTAGCATTCTTCACCGAAACCTGGACCAACACCACCTCGGGACCGGACATCGCCTTCGCCATTCCCCAAGGATACAAGATCTCCCAGAAGGACCGCCCCACCCGCCCGGGAGGAGGAATCGCCATCGTCCACAAATCCACCCTCCGGCTGAGCACGCTCCCCGACGAGCCCACAGAACTGATGGAATACCTACACTTCAAGATACAGGCCAGCCCTACTACCACCTTCGAGGAACTCTCATCTACCGACCCCACGGACCTTTCACCAACTCCATCACGGACATCATCTCCCCGCAAGCCATTGCTTCCACCAACTACACCCTGCTGGGAGACCTCAACTTCCACCTCGACAACCAACTAGACCCCAACACCTCATCCCTCCTGGACAACCTCCACAACATTGGACTCTGCCAGATCGTGACCGAACTCACACACTCAGCAGGACACATCCTCAACCCCCTCTTCACAACAGGAAACTCCATCACCTTCAGCCACACCACCGAGCTTCCGTGGACAGACCATCGATGCATCCACTTCACCTTCAGAACACCCACCATCCACAGACACCAGCACCTGCTCCCACGAAGAAACTGGACCAAAATCACCAATGACCAGCTCACCTCCTCACTCGGCAACTCCACCCCAACCACCGCGGAAGACGACGACCCCAACACTGCAGCCCGAACTCTGCACAGATGGATCTCTGAAAGCGCCTACACCATAGCCCCCCTCAAGAAAAACAACAACACACACGCCAAGAAAGCCAGATGGTTTACCAGCGAACTTCGAGAGTCCAGACACACATGCCGTCACCTCGAAAAGGCCTGGAGGAACTCCAAATCCACAGAAGCCCACAACAAGTTCAGAGCCGCCACCAACGCCCACCACCAACTCATCAGAAACACAAGAAAAACAGCGATCGAAGACAGAATCTCCACACACGCGCACAACAGCAAAGAACTCTTCAGCATCATCAAGTAGTTCACCCAACCCACCAGCGAGTCTACTGACATTCCTCCCTCACAAGACCTCTGCAACAAACTCAGCACCTTCTTCCACCACAAAATCAAGAACATCTACGACAACTTCGACGAAGACAACCAACACACTGAACCCTCACCAACCACCCCGACACCCTGAAGCCAATGATTGACAGCTGGACAGCCCTCACTACCGAAGACACACTGAAGACGATGAAGTCAATCCACTCCGGGGCCCCCACGGACCCCTGCCCCCACCACATTTTCAACAGAGCCGCCGACACCATTGCACCCATGCTTTGCCACACCATCAACCGCTCCCTGGTGAACGCCTCCTTCTCCGATGACTGAAAACACGCAGAGATCAACCCCCTCCTGAAAAAGCCCTCGGCGGACCCCACCGACCTGAAAAACTACAGACCCATCTCCCTGCTCCCATTCCCATCAAAAGTCATCGAGAAAGCCATCAACAGCCAACTCGTCACCTTCATCGAAGAGCACAACATCCTCGACTCCTCCCAATACGGCTTCCGAAAAAACCACTGCACAGAAACCACCCTCCTTTCCACAACAGACGACATTCGCTCCCTCCTGGACAGAGGAGAAACAGTAGCCCTCATCCTCCTCGCCCTCTCAGCGGCCTTCGACACAGTCTCCCACCGCACCCTAACACGCAGACTCCACGACGGAGGGATCCGGGACAAGGCCCTCGACTGGATCCACTCTTTCCTCTCTGGCAGAACGCAGCGGTCAGACTCCCTCCTTTCCTCGCGGACCCTACACCTACCACATGCGGAGTCCCCCAGGGGTCCTCCCTCAGCCCCACGCTATTCAACGTCTACATGGCTCCGCTCGCCCCCATCGTCAGAACCCACGGACTCAACATTGTTTCCTATGCAGATGACACCCAACTCATCCTCTCCCTATCCAACGAACCCAACGCAGCAAAACACAGCTTTCAAAAAGGCATGGAAGCCGTCGCCAAATGGATGAAAAGCAGCTGCCTACAACTCAACACTGACAAAATAGAAGTACTCATCATGGGCCCACACCCCGATGCCTGGAGCGACACCTGGTGGCCCCCCGCCCTCAGAAGCCCACCCACCCCCACGGACCACGCACGCAACCTTGGAATCATCCTGGACTCCGAGCTCAAAATGGACTGTCAGATCAACTCCGTCGCATCCTCCTGCTTCCACACCCTCCGCCGCCTACGTAAGACCTTCAAATGGATCCCCCTCGAGCACAGAAAGACCGTCACTCGCACCCTCGTCACCAGCAGACTCGACTACGGCAACGCACTCTACGCCGGAATAAACAAACACCTCACCCGCAAGCTACAAAACATCCAGAACGCCGCCGCAAGACTGGTCCTCAACCTGCCAAGACACTGCCATATCTTCCAGCACCTGTGCACACTCCACTGGCTCCCCATCGAGGCTAGAATCATCTTCAAGATTCTCACCCACGCACACAAAGCCCTCCACAACACCGGACCAGCATACCTGAACAGCCGACTCAAATTCCATGCACCGCAAAGGACCCTACGTTGAGCCCAGCTCTCCTATGCCGTGGTAGCCCACGCCAGAAAGACCAGATTGGGAGGCTGCTCCTTCTCCTTCCTCGCGGCCAGAGCTTGGAACACCCTGCCGCTCCAACTCAGACAGACAACATCACTCCCCATCTTCACGAGAAACCTCAAAACTTGGCTCTTTGACAGACCCCCTCCTTGATGGACTGCAACCTGCACCTCCCCTCCTCCCCAGCACCTTGAGACCCTTACGGGTGAGTAGTCATGCTTAACAAAACACATGATTGATGCTGCTGTGTGGGACTTACTGGAGGTAATAGGAGGGGTAGTTGGCCCCCAAGGTTGTCCTTAGGGGCCAACTACCCCTTCTGTTACCTCCATTAAGTCCCACACAGTGGGATTGCTAAGAGGTCTTCGGAGGCCACGCCCCCCCTTACTCCACCACTCTGCAAACGCGCCTCCTGGCACACTACGGGTTGGGGGATGAAGTCCACTTTACTCCTGAGGGACTTTGGGGGCCAAGAAGCCCTACTGGTACCTCCTGTAAGTCCTACGCAGTGGAATTCCTGAGCACTGGTCGGAGGCCCAGCCCCCTTTCTCCACCTCTCTGCAAACGCGACTACTAGTTAAAGAAACATTTGCAATGTAATAGGTTTCGCATTTGCGAGAGTTAGAGCAGTAGGCGTTGTAAATGTAAAAGTGTTTTACTAATGTTTCTTGGAGTGGAGTGGATGTAGGTTGTGTGTAGTGGAATTATGTGGTATGATGTGCAGTGAAATTATGTGGAAAGACTTTGACTTTGATGTGCATAGAAGGTATGTGGTATTTGGTGTATACGAATTATGTAGAGTGGGATTATGTGTTATGGAGAGTAATTATGTGGTATGGTAGTCTGTGTTGTGGAGTGGTAACCTCAGGTTTAGTCTTCCTTGTTTCCATAGAAGCTAAACTATAAAGTCAATGAGACAAAAAAAGAAGGAACCACTGAGGAGCACTTCTGGACCTAGTCAGAGGTATGAGCAGGGCCACTGGAATTATCCGACTGTTTGGGTGCACCAACTTTCGCACAATTATACATTTTCCGCATTTGCAACATAATCCATCATCTGCTGCAAAATCTGCAGATTTGAACAAAAAAAAACTTGTTTCTAGCTCAAACTGCTCAAACGCTACCACAAATGCAGCGACAAGTGTTACAGCATGGTGGAAGGCCCTTTGCAAACCTAGAATGGTCACCTGTTACTTATGGCTAAATGTGGGTATTAAATTGGTACTAATGGTGTGCAAACCACTCTTGCTTCTTTCTGCGCCTCTCTTGCCTCTTTCTGCATTTCTGTTGCTTCTTTCTGTAACTTTCTTTTTTTCCAGTACTTCTTTTGCCTCTTTCTGCTCATCTCTTCCACTTTCTGCACCTCTCTTGCCTCTTTTGGCACCTCACTTGCTTCTTCATGTACCCCTCTTGCCTCTTTATGCACCCCTCTTCCCTCTTTCTGCACTGTTCTTTCCTCTTTCTGCACCCCTGTTCCCTCTTTCTGCAGTTCTCTTGCCTCTTTCTGCACCTCTGTTGCTTCTTTCTGCACTTCTCTTGCCTTTTCTGCACTCCTTTTGCCTCTTTCTGCACCTCTGTTGGTTCTTTCTGCACTCCACTTGCTTCTTTCGGCACCTCTCTTGCAAATTTCTGCACCCCTCTTTTGCATCTTTCTGCACCCCTGTTCCCTATTTCTGCACCTCTCTTGCCTCTGTCTGCACCCGTGTTCCATCTGGCTGCACCTTGTTTGCCTGTTTGTGCAACTTTCTTGCCTCTTTCTGCAGTTCTCTTGCCTCCTTCTGCACCTCTGTTGCTTCTTTGTGCACTTCTCTTGTCTCCTTCTGCACCCCTCTTTCCTCTTTCTGCTCCCATTTTGCTTTATTCTGCACTTCTCTTGCTTCTTTCTGTACCCCTCTTCCCTCTTTCTGCAGCCCTCCTTCTATTTTCTGCACCTCTCTTGCCTCTTTCTACACTTCTCTTGCCTCTTTCTACATTTCTGTTGCTTGTTTCTGGACTTCTCTTGCCTCTTTCTGCAATTCTCTTGCGTCTTTCTGCACCCCTCTTCCCTCTTTCGGCACCTCTGTTGCCTCTTTCTATAGATCTCTTGCTTCTTTCTGCACCTCTGTTGCTTATTTCTGCACTTTTTCTGCACTTCTCTTGCCTCTTTCAGCACCCCTCTTGCCTCTGTCTGCACCAATGTTGGTTCTTTCTGCAGTTCTCTTGCCTCTTTCTGCACCTCTCTTGCCTTTTTCTGTGCATCTCTTGCCTCTTTCTGCTCTTCTCTTGCCTCTTTCTGCACTTCTCTTGCTTCTTTCTGTGCTTCTCTTGCTTCTTTCTGCGCTTCTCTTGCTTCTTTCTGCACTTCTCTGGCCTCTTTCTGCATATCTATTGCCTCTTTCTGTACCTCTGTTGGTTCTTTCCGCACTTCTCTTGCCTCTTTCTGCACCCCTCTTGCCTCTTTCTGCACCTCTGTTGGTTCTTTCTGCACCCCTCTTGCATCTTTCTGCGACCCTCTTCCCTCTTTCTGCACCTCTCTTGCCCCCTTCTGCACCTCTCTTCCCTCTTTCTACAGTTCTCCTGCCTCTTTCTGTACATCTGTTGCTTCTTTCTGCACTTCTCTTGCCTCTTTTAGCACCCCTCTTGCCTCTGTCTGCACCTCTGTTGGTTCTTTCTGCAGTTCTCTTGCCTCTTTCTGCACCTGTCTTGCCTTTTTCTGTGCATCTCTTGCCTCTTTCTGAACTTCTCATGCCTCTTTCTGTGCTTCTCTTGCTTCTTTCTGCACTTCTCTTGCCTTTTACTGCACTTCTCTTGCCTCTTTCTACAATTCTCTTGCTTCTTTCTGGACTTCTCTTGCCTCTTTCTGCAACCATCTTGCCTCTTTCTGCATCTCCGTTTCTTCTTTCTGTACTTTTCTTGCTTCTTTCTGCTCCTCTCTTGCTTCTTTCTGCACCCCTGTTGCTCCTTTCTACCCTCATCTTCCCTCTTTCTGTACCTCTCTTGTCTCTTTGTGCACCTCTGTTGTCTCTTTCTGTACCTCTGTGCCTATTCTGCACTTCTCTTGCCTCGTTCTGCACCTCTGTTGCTTCTTTCTGCACTTCTCTTCCCTCTTTCTGCATTTCTGTTCCTTCATTCAGCACTTCTCTTGCCTCTTTCTGCACCCCTGTTCCCTCTTTCTGCACCTCTCTTGCCTGTTTCTGCACTTCTCGCCTCTTTCTGCACCCCTGTTCCCTCTTTCTGCACCTCTCTTGCCTGTTTCTGCAACTCTCTTGCCTCTTTCTGCAGTTGTCTTTCCTGTTTCTGTACCTCTCTTGCCTCTTTCTGCTCCTCTCTTGCCTTTTTATGCATTTCTCTTGTCTCTTTCTGCACTTCTCTTGCCTCTTTCTGCACTTCTCTTGCCTCTTTCTGCACATTTCTTACTCTTTCTGCATCTCTTGTTTTTTTCTACACTTCTCTTGCTTCTTTCTGAACTTTTCTCGCCTGTTTCTATATTGAAAAGGGATGTGCAAGCTGTTAAGTTTAAAGGTCTGCGTGCTCTCGTGACTGAGGTATATGTCTACTTGTACATGTATTCTCACATGTGTTATGGATCTGAAGACTGTAGCTTAAAAGCGGGTAGCTTCTCTTATAGGTGGTCAAATTTTGTTAGTTCTGCTCTGTCATTCGGTTGCACAGGCAGACGTGTTATGTATATAGGTGTTATAGAGCCCCTCACTTGTACTATTGAATATGCATGTGCCCTGTATTAGGAGCAGAAAAAATACATGCACCTTCTTTTTTTTTTTGTCCTCATTCGCCTCCAACCTCACTGGACAGACAAGCCGTTCGTACCAATACCCAGTAATCTGGGAAAAGTAGGCCTTAAGTTGGAATCTCGAGAAGCGCCAGCCTACAGGTACTATGACAGACTTGAGTGTCGCTGACCCCGACAAGGGGAAGAGGTTACCTTCTTGTACACAAATTTACAGAGTCTGCTGTTTGAAACACGGAAATTCAAGTTTTTGTATGTTTATTTTTATGTAACATGTCACCAGGTAAAAGCAGAGACACACGCATGCATACCTTCACAAACTTGGTCAGACTTACGACAGTGATATGGCTAGGATTGCTGTTTTACATTTGGTAGGCCTAACATTCTGAACTGTCGATGAATAGTGAACCTTCAAGAGAAAAGTGAGGTTTAAGACATCTTGGGAGAAGGATTAGTAATTAGGCTACTTTGTATGAGCCTGTGGAAAGGTACAGTCGAAGTAGGCCTCTTTCTGTACCTCTGTTGCTTCTTTCTGTACTTCTCTTGCTTCTTTTTGCACCTTTCTTCCTCTTTCTGGACTTCTGTTGCCTCTTTCTGCACTTCTCATTCTTCTTTCTGCGCCTTTCTTCCTCTTTCTGCACATGTCCTACCTATGTAGGCATATTTAGAAATTAGCATTTTAAAAACCTTAGAAATTCACTGAAAAAACCAGAGGTTTCAGGGACGTTATAGTCAGGAATTAGCAGTTAAAAAAGCGTTGAAATTCACTGAAAAAAACATAGGTTTCAGGGACGTTATAGTCAGAAATTAGCATTTAAAAAACCTTAGAAATTCACTGAAAAAAACACAGGTTTCAGGGACGTTATAGTTAGTTGGATATTTCACTCATACAAAACCAGAGAAATTCGGCCGTTATAGTTAGTTGAGCTAACATTACCTCGCGCCCCCGCAATGCACTGCTGATGACATCACATATTACATCACTCATGACATGGTCAGTGACATCACTGATGACATCACTGATGACATCTCAAATGACATCACTGATGACATCACTGGCATTGTAAAGCAGTATGAAAATGTGCATTCATAAACAAGAGCCAGAATTAATGATGCAGCAGATCATGAAAACAATAGAACTAAAATAATGTACACATACATGTTATGAGTCACTTCAAAATCCTAAATCATCAATGTATGTGAGTCAAATAATCATGCCATACAGCATCAGCATAGGGCATATGGTTCAATTATAAATGTCATACATGGTTAAGGTGTGCCAAATAACAGCAACAATTTCACCCCAGTGGGTGTAAATAGCATCAAATGTAAAATCGCAAACACAGGGTTGAACTTAGAAAATAGTGCCGTCAGCAACTGAGTTAGTACCCAAGCGAGATCAGGCAGCGCATATCTACTTGCTCAAATGTGACAGCTAAGCTGCCATCTTAAGAGTATTGAAAACATCTTACACTCCAGTGTGTTATAAGTACATATACAACTAATTTCAACCGTGTATTACTAATAAGGGTCCAGGGTATACTCACATGGAGAAAAATGTACGTAAAGTACTAAAGCTGGTAGTATGAAAGATCCCAGCCCAATATATCGCCTCAGTGAGCATGCAAGAACTACTGACTAGTAAAGATCCCACTGTCGAACATATGTCGACCCGATCAAAGCTTGAAAGCTCAGTCATATGTGCCATAATATTCAACTCAGAAAATCTGCATAACACCCCAGTAGACAACTCCCCACACTCACCGTCTCATTTCAAGATAACAAAGTAAAAATAGGCAAAAGTGAAAAAGCAAACCAGAAATCAAACCCTCCTATTGTAATTCACCATTTCTTCTGCGGAAGAGTAGTGTAGGACACACACGCTGGGACAACCTCTCCTCACTCAAGCAAAGCCAGGTTCAGAGAGTCACTCCCACTCTTCCTGAATGATAACGAGAAAATACATGAAAACCATAGCTACCCACATTAGCCAATCAAAGTTAAAATAATTTCACTATAGCACCTAAAGAACAATTAAGCTTCACAAAACAGAGAGGCCAATTCAGTTCAGATGAACATGTAGTTCTTTGACAGTGTTAAGACCATGGAGGCATTTGGTATTCAAATCAATTATTCAGCAGGTGTGAGAAGCTAGCCTGGTATATGATGCCCACTAATGTAAGTGGGTATCTTGCACCAGTCCAGACAACCCATATGGTGATTTAAGAGGTCTCAGACAACCTTAGAAAGCTATCCAAGTGGTAGCTGTGGAGAGCAGCCTTCAGGCTTAGGGGGTCGATTCCGATTCGGGCCGGAAAAAGCACCGACCGACTCGGAGCCGGAATTAATTCCGACCGACACGTACCTGTGGTGCCCGACACGCCAAGTACGATGCAAGGCGTGCAAAATCCGACCGACACGTACTGAACCCAAGCCGAACGACTGAGCCGCACGGAAAACAGCAATCCGGCCGGAAAAACACGCGAATCGAACCGACCGACACGCACCCGGAACAAATCCAACCGAAACGTACACGCGTACTCCAAACCGCTAAGTACGATGCAAGGCACGAAAACCACGACCGAGTCGTACGGAGGACAAGCCGTACGACCGACACGCATACAAAACCGGGCCGAAGTAACACAAAACACCGCGACCGACGCGTACGCAGCATAGAAAACTGCACAAACACAGCGTGAACGAAACGGAGAAGACCGTACGAGACAAATGCAGGGTCCGACTCGGTCACAAGAACGTTTCCAACATGCACAGAAAGTACTAAGGAAAAATACACAAAAAAAGGCCAAACAAGCAATTACAAAGCCAATAAATACTGGGGGGGTGGGGACAGAGAACAAAGACACACCCACAACTCCACCCATATAAAGGACACAAATCCCAACCATGATCCTTTGCAAATGCTATTCTACTGCCAGCACTCAACAGACAGCAACCACACACCCACAGCTCATCCCTCACACAAGCCACACACCATCAGCACACCAACAAATAGCTACCTCACATACACCCAGCAAAACACACACTCACACACCCTCACCTGCACACCAACACACACATCACTCACCATCACCACCCATCACCATGCCCCCCAAGAAGAATCACAAGTTCCTAGATTGTGAATTGGAAGTCCTGGTAGACGAGATCCTCAGGGTAGAGCCACAGCTGTTTGGCACACTGGTCCAACAGACACCCATCTCCCAGAAAACCAAGATGTGGGAGAGGATCATCAACAGGGTGAACGCACAATCACCATGTCTGCGCACAAAGACTGACATCCAGAACAGGTGGTATGAAGTGCGCAGGAGGGTACGGGAGCTGCTCAAGAAGGACTACCTCCTGAGCCAATACACCGGCAGTGGCCCTCCTGCCAAGCCAGTATACCTCAGGCCCTGGGAGGAGAAGGTGCGGGCCATCCTTCCGCCAGTGAGCGTCTATGGACTAGAGAACATCCCAGAGCCTGGTGAGTACACAACAAATGTACACAATATTCTGCCACAATACACACACACATCACTGTCAAGGGGAGAGTCAAACCATGCACTCATAGCAATTACACAGCAACCAGAACAGAATCATCCCAAAATGTGTATGTCAGTCAGATAAACACAACACATGCCATCTCAAAGTTACATTTAACCGTGTCATCACATGTACAAACACAACTGCAACTACAGCTAGGCAGTGGCACAAATAGAACTAACAAACACATCCAGACATGTAGCCACCACCTCAACACCAACACACAGTGAAGACCACTGAAAGGAAGGAATTCTGTGTATGCTGGGCAAGTCAGTGTAGCCAATAGCATCATGGGAGTCGTAGTCACAGATATTGCTCACCCCCACAACTGTCCCATCAACACCACCATGAACCATGCGCACATCACAGGGAGTGGAAAAGGACTCACAAGATGGCTGACACTGGCTACTGCTGTGGGGAGCACAAGGCCCTGCTGGCAACTGTGCAACAACCAACAGCAGGACACCACTGACTGACATCCTGAAAGACAACTTTCACTCCCTGCAATGCAAGCACAGTCCATGGTGGGATAACTGACTGGCTGGGTGGGAAGGAGGGCCGGCTGTCAACCAAATACAACCAATGCAGACCATGTTCACACCCCAACAAATACATAGAAATGCCCAAATAATGCAGGACAATGTGCTACACCAATATCAACCCCTGACTGTGACAACTTAGGACAATGCAATGTACAGGCCCGCACCCAGAGGCACAGTCACAACTGTCAGGTGTGTCAACCATTGATGCCTGCAGAAACATAACATACATTGTGTGTGTCTCCCAAAAACAGGTGATGATGGGGACACAGCAGCAGACGCTGAGGAGTCCCAGTCCCAGGCTCAAGAGGATACGGAGCTCACTGGTGTCGTACAGCCTCTGCCCTCCTCGGACGAAGAAGACCAACCTGGCACATCCGGTGCAAGTCAACATGCAGCACCAGCAGGACCACCAGCTGCAGCACCAGCAGGACCACCAGCTGTACCCCCTGCACCCACCCCTCCAATGACTGTCACCACAAATACCATCCCTGCCGACATGGACAGAACAAGGAGCACCACCAGCACAGGGACCCTGGACCAACGTGGGGCCATGGACACCACCACCACCACCACCACCAACCCCCAAGGGGGACCAGGGTCATCTGTGCGTGCCACTGCACGCACTGCACATGTCGGCAGGGGTGGTGGGAGGGGTGGGAGACAGAGGTCGCTGCTTGCAGAGGTTGCTGGTGTGCATGATGACCCACAACTGGTACGCATAGCCGATGCGTACCAGTCCAGCACCGGAGATCTCAGCCAGGTAGTGGGGCTCCTCAGAGACATGAAACAGCAGCAGGCTGCCCATCATGCCCGCTTGGACTCACACATGTCCCGCGTGGAGTCCAAGTGGGACGCACTGCAAGAGATGACGGCGGTGCACAGGGACATATTACAATGCCTCCGCCAGATGAATAGCAACCAGTCCACACCTCCCTGTGTGCCAACAACATCTGGTGCTGAACAAACTGCAACTGCCACAGGGAGGGAGGATGACTCTGGCGGAGAGTCCCCTGCACCGCAGCAGCCTGTACTTGAGGGGCCCCCCAAAGAAGAGGGGTCGTCCGAGGAGGGGCAAGTGAGAGGCCGATGGCCAAGTGCAACCCCCAGGAAGCCTGAACCTGTTCTGGATGTTCACCCTTGTGCACAAACTGTTCACCCTGTTGACGGCAACACAACTCCCACACATGACATGGGGAGTACAAGTTGGACCAATGTCTCAGACAACTGTGGCCCCGATACTGGGGATTTTGTCTACCAGGACTTTCAATTCACCTAGGAACTTCTGATTGCAATATATATGTACAGCACTAACCATCCTATGCACTATTCACACAAATGTATCACAATAAACACACTAATACACCATACTTGCCTCTGTTGTGATTCCAACGTGGGTGCTGTCATGGGGATGATGAACTGCAAAATTACACTGTGTATGCGAACTGCAACAGCAAGTACAACACAGGCATGTGAGTAAAGGCAACGTGACACATATGAGGGAGACACACCACCAGGGCTACACAACACATACACACCTAGGCCATCTGACTCATTGCCTACACTGATGTTGCCAGGGAAGACGGTGCAATGCACAGACACCACACCTATTCCCAGTTGTAGTCAAGTAGCCCACAGGTGCAGTAAGCAAATGGCAGTCAAATGTGTGACCACAGACAGCGCACATCACAAAGTGAAGCACAGGTTTATTACACAGTTGCAACATGTCGTAACCACTACAGATGCAAGGTAATCCCACCTGGCAGCGGGCACACAGTCAACAACTGTAGAAGGAAGGAAGTCCATGGGTGTGGCGCACATCACCTGTAGGGACACAACAGCTACCACCCTGGAAGTACAATCACGTCGTCGGTGGACACAGTTGACCAAACGAATCTGAAAGTACCCTGTGAAGGACAGAAATGACACACAGTCAAAAGCAATGGAGAACAGGACAGAACAGCAAAACTCATGCACAATACATGTTACAAGATACCCACCCAGAACCAAGTTAGCATGTCAACACTGTTGGGGAGTACAGACCACCTGTAAGCACACATCGCTACAAACATCCAGTCAAGTAGCCCATGGACACACTCCAACAGCACCAGAGCACCACCTACACATATCATGCCAACTCACATCATTGACATGACACCTCAGGATACTCACATTCAGCTAAAGAAGTTGGTGATGAGCTGTGTGCGGACATCACCCTCATCATCATCATCATCACTGGCATCGTGGTCCAGGCCAGGATCCTCCACAGGTGGCAGATGTTGGTCATTGTCATCCTGGATGAGAGGCAACTCCTTCCGCATTGCCAGGTTGTGGAGCATGCAGCAGACGATGATAATCTTGCACACCTTCGCTGGGGCATATGGGAGGACCCTCCTGTCTTGTCCAGGCAGCGGAAGCGGCTCTTCAGGAGACCAAATGTCCGCTCAATCACTCTCCTGGTCCGACCATGTGCCTCATTGTAGCACATCTGGGCTGGTGTGACAGGGTTCCTGAGGGGTGTCAGCAACCAGGGCATGTTGGGGTATCCCGAGTCACCTACGGACAGACAAGTGCACATTAGCTGACTTGGAAAAGTGGGCGGAATACTACAGATCAGATCACACACAATGGCACAAAGTCAGTACACACCGACAAGCCAGGCACGCTGGTTCTGCATCTGTGCCATCATCCTGGGGATGCGACTACTCCTCATCACAAAGGCATCGTGTGCTGAACCAGGGAAACGGGCACACACGTGTGTGATGGTCATATCTGCAAGACACACCACCAGTGCATTGACCGAGTGGTAGTGCTTGCGGTTACGGTAGGCCTGCTCCTGGGCCTGTGGTGGTACCAAAGCCACATGTGTCCCATCAATGGAGCCAATGACATGCGGCATCCTCCCCAGGGCATAGAAGTCACTCTTCACGTCAGTGAGTCGTTGCAGTCTAGGGAAATAGATGTACCGGTTCAGGAATAGCAACATTGCCTCCAAAACATCGCGGAGCACACGGCTCAACATGGTCTGTGACATCCCACCAGCAGTCGCCACAGTATGTTGGAAGGTACCGGTGGCAAAGAAGTGTAGGGCTGCCATCACCTTCACCTTGGGGGTCAGCGCTGTAGGATACGGCCGGCCAGGCTGGAAATGTGGGGCCAACTGCACTGCCAAATCCTCAATCAGCTGCCTGGTGAAGCGGTACCGTCGGATGCTGTCCCGTTCCACCATCGTTGCCAGGTCTGGGAATGGTCTATGGACAGCAGGAGCCCTGCAGTGCAGAGGAGAAGAAAGCAAGATTGTCAGTCACCCCACATATGCGGCATTGAACACACTCAATATCACAACATACATCATTATGAGGCAGAACTACATGAAGTGTGCAGTTCCGTAAGGACATGTATGGTACATACATGGCCAACATCTGTCATCACGGTTCAACAAGTGGCATCAATAAGTCCCAGGTTGGCCCATTGGATATCATGAGGCCGTGTCACAGTTCCCATCTCCTGCTGCCGTGTCACAATCACCCCCCACAGTGACATGTGAGGACAGATGTGCCCCAGGCATCACAGCTCAATGACAGGTACATTCCCAGGGACCCTGTATTGCCACATGGACACTGGCATTACATGGAGTATCATGTATACACCACAGCAAAACAACCATGACCCCCACAGGTAGTGGTCCCACTTGCCACTGCAGGACAGACATGGACGTCTGTGACACACACACGCACAACATCAAAGTCCATGCACACACAACGTGGATGTGGAGACTGTCTCTCATTGTGCACATGAATTCAGAGACATTGTAAACACTACATGCACACAGACTGTGGAGGACCATCACTATTGTGCCACTGGGACACCCTGGCTCAAACATACCGTCCCACATGGGACTCACGGGGTATGTGACATGACATACACATACACCACCGTGAAATGTGACCATGGCACATGCACAGATATGAACAGTTGCACATCACAGTGGTCATGTACACGTAACACCCAGGATCCTGTCCCCATGAACACGTGCACAGCCTGGGGGTGGCTGCCCCCAGGTGACACCCACAGGACAACATGTACACCAACATACACACAATAGGAAATGCAGCCTTACATGCCTCATGATACAGTTTGGACAGGCTGTCGTGTTGTAGGTGTGCCCCTCACTCCCTGGGAGCTATCTGTGGCTGGCATATGTTCATCTGAGACAGGCATTGTGACATATGCCAGTCACTTGTACAGGGATGCTTTGAACAGCAATGGACCGATCGGTGCACCCGGCCGGCCCATTGCATTCAATGTGTGCGGGTACGCGTTGTACCCCTGTACGCGTTGAACAGCAATGGACCGATCGGGGCACCCGGCCGGCCCATTGCATTCAATGTGTGCGGGTACAGCGTTGTACCCCTGTACGCGTTGAACAGCAATGGACCGATCGGTGCGCCCGGCCGGCCCATTGCATTCAATGTGTGCGGTGCACGCGTTGTACCCCTGTACGCGTTGTACCGCAATGGACCGATCGGTGCCCCCGGCCGGCCCATTGCATTCAATGTGTCGCGGTGCACGCGTTGTACCCCTGTACGTGTTGAACAGCAATGGACCGATCGGTGCCCCGGCCGGCCCATTGCATTCAATGTGTGCGAGTGCAGCGTTGTACCCCTGTATGCGTTGAACACGCAATGGACCGATCGGTGCCCCGGCCGGCCCATTGCATTCAATGTGTCGCGGTGCACGCGTTGTACCCCTGTACTGCGTTGAACAGCAATGGACCGATCGGTGCGCCCGGCCGGCCCATTGCATTCAATGTGTGCGGGTACGCGTTGTACCCCTGTACGCGTTGTGACCGCAATGGACCGATCGGTGCCCCCGGCCGGCCCATTGCATTCAATGTGTGCGGGTACGCGTTGTACCCCTGTACGCGTTGAACAGCAATGGACCGATCGGTGCCCCCGGCCGGCGCATTGCATTCAATGTGTGCGGGTACGCGTTGTACCCCTGTACGCGTTGAACAGCAATGGACCGATCGGTGCCCCGGCCGGCCCATTGCATTCAATGTGTGCGGGTACGCGTTGTACCCCTGTACGCGTTGAACAGCAATGGACCGATCGGTGCACCCGGCCGGCCCATTGCATTCAATGTGTGCGGGTACGCGTTGTACCCCTGTACGCGTTGAACAGCAATGGACCGATCGGTGCACCCGGCCGGCCCATTGCATTCAATGTGTGCGGGTACGCGTTGTACCCCTGTACGCGTTGAACAGCAATGGACCGATCGGTGCGCACCCATTGACAATGGCCTAGCCTGGCAACGGACGCGTTTTCGAAATTCGAGCGAGTCGGTTGCTGGAAATTCAGTTGGTCACCCACAACAATGTTGCAAAATCATGTATGTCATGAAGTTGAAGATTTGAAGGATGCTGTGGGCGTGTATTGGTACTGCTATTCCATGGATTGGCCAGATTCAGAAGATGCAAACAACTTGGACCTATCACTTTGGACACATGGGACAGTATCTGCCTCTCCAGCACATATATATTGCTGGCTGTTCCCCTGAGAGCTCACTTGCCTGCACTACATGCTCCAGGACGACATCTGCCACTGCACTGCTGCTGTCTCTGCCCCCTCTGGACCCTGCAATGGCACGTACTGTGGAGAGAGCCCCAGCCTTCAGCCTTGAGGAGAACCAGGCCCTGCTGGACAGCCTACTTCCACAGTAGAGCAAGCTGTATGGGACACCAGGGGAGCAGGTGAGTGTTCTGTGCACTGCCTTTCTGAATGTGCATTTTGTCTGACTAGCAAGGCTAAAAGTCTGCACGCCACTGGCTAGCAGGCTCACTGAGTAGTTGTCACCCCCCATAGTGTGTAGTGACATGCACTGGACAGGTATGGTGCAGTGACAGTGCATTTGAACAAGGTTTTACTTCCCGTGCAATGATACCATGTAGTGACTTCTGGCAAACTGTCCATGGGCAGCGTTGCACTGCCTGTGTACATCATGTGCCCCTGTGATTGAGACATGTATATACAACTGTGTCATGCACGGATATGTTGCATGTGTAGTAATGGCCTTTTCACTTTGTCATCCTGACAGGTTAATGCCCATCGGAAGCAGGAGATCTGGAAGGACATCGTCCGGGCTGTCCGGTCCGTGGGGGTCTACAAGCGCCAGATCCGCAACTGCCAGAAGAGGTGGCAGGACCTTCGGGGCTGGAACCGGAGGATTGCACGGGTCCAGCTGAAGCTGTCGCCTCCTCGCAGGAGGGGCGGAACACGGACCCTGACCCCCCACATGCTCCAGATCCTGGCGGTGGTGTTTCCAGACTTGGATGGGCAGCTGAAGGCCAGACAGCAGCAAGGAGGGGGTGAGTCAAAGACTGCACTGTGAACTCTGTATTACATGCTATGTGCCCTCCTCTGGCCTGGTTCAACTGCCACAGTACAGCAGTCATGTTGTCCAGGAGCCATGTCCCTCTATTGTGCACTGCCCACTCCTCATCTGATACCCAGGTGTGGCCCTTACATTCAGGGAATTGTGTCACTTGGGACTGTGTCCTTGCAGTTTGCTTCACTCAAGGTGGGGGACAGCATCTGTTTCCCTAACTCTGTTGTGGGCAGCATGGGTGGGTCCATTGTTCACACAACGCCTGTGTTCGGACATGTAATCTGCGTGTTGCTTTGATATGCGGTCCACTTGCTGAGCTGAGCCACCACATGTGCCTGGGGTATCTGGCACACACCCATGCAGCTGGTGGGAACAATGTTTGGGCCCCAGGAGTGTGCAGATTACGTGTGTCACACATACATAGCCAGCTATCCACTGTCCAGGGCTCATCCCTCATTCATGTGGGGCAGGACAGTCATGCCTACTCCAGCCCATCCAATACACCTGTACTCCCACTCCCGTGTATCAGCTGACACATTGTGCGCAGTGATTTGACCCATCAGGTGTCTGCCTCTGTGTCAGTGTGCTGTGGATTTGTTGCCAGGACTGCTGGGGTGTTTCTCGGTAGGGGCTCAGCATGCCACTGGAGATGTGACCATAGGAGACGATACTTGTGTGTCACATAGGTGTTTGATCAGCTGCCCGTGCAGACTGGGGTATGCGAATGTGAAGTTCAGGCAGCTGTTTCCCATTCACAGCAGATTGTGAGGGGCTCAGGTTCAGAGGGTAGTGTCACAGGTCTCCCATATGTCCAATCGGTATGACCTGGACAGATGAGGGTTAAGATGATGTGTTGTGTGGGGGATGTACATGTGCACTTGTGCAGCTCCAGGACTTGCATTCCCCATGACCTACTATTGTGACACAGTGCAGAGTGTTGTTGTCTGGCTGCCAAGTCATACATCACTGAGACAGTGATGTATGACTTAGCAGTCATGCCTCCGCCATGGCATGTGTCTACTTATTGGTGATCCTGCAGGGGAGTGACATGTGCTACATGCAAACCATTGTGGCGATGGCTATCAGGACATGGGTGCATCATGGTGTCTGTCGCTGGTATGCATCACATGCATTTCCTATTTGACTCTGGGCATCCCTTTCATCCGGAAACCTGTACTGACTCAGTGGCAAGAGTTGTGATGTGTGCATGTCCACATGCTACACCGTGTCCTCTGCACTGTCCAACTACTGTGTAGGTGGTGCATGTGTCCACACTGGGGTGTTGCTATCCAACAGACACCAGACAGATGGGTGCAAGGCCATGTGGGATGTGAGTGCCATGGTTGGCATCAGACTGACAATTGGCTTCTCCTGTTCAGTTAGGGCACTTTTAGCAATGTTCAACTAATGATGCCAGGGCTTGCTCTGTAATGTGCTGTGCTCACAGTGGTGTGTGCGTTTGGTGCAGGTAACTGATGTCTGTCTGTTTCACCATTGTTTGCAGATACATCCACGGCCACGGAAGGGGACAGCTCCACGGACCAGGAGGAGCCGGAGAGCCAGACTGGGTCAGCAGCCGAGGAGTGGTCGGAGGGACCCAGTGGCACGGAGGGCGAGGGGAGCCACACCGAGGAGTCCTCAGCACCATCCACCTCAGCTGAGGACCACAGCAGCTCGGAGGATGACTCCCTTATGGAGGCGGGTGTCAGCAGCCACCACACCCCAGCTAGTGTTGCTGTCCCCGTCACCACCAGCACCACCACCGCCCTCCCATCGGCTCCCATTCCCCAGGTCCGTGGAGGCTCCCATGTTCGGGAGCGTGTCTCCTTTGGGCCAGGCACCGCACCCCCTGCCCCTGTGTCCCCTGCTGCCCTGAGATGAGGAGTCTGTGTACCTCCTTCGCCAGCTCCATGTAGGGCAGACAGCCATGCTGAGTGTCCTCCATGCGCACACCGCTCTGTTGACTCAGCTGGTGTCGTTCATGGAGGGCATCTCATCGGGCATGTCTGACCTACAGAGGGGCAATAGGTCCATGGACTCCTCCCTGATGGCAGCAGTGTCCCTCCTCAGACAGTCCCTCACCCCTCCTGCCTCTGCTCCATCCACACTCCCCAGCACCTTACCCGTCCCAAGCACACACACACCGGCACAGGCACACACCAGCACACACACGACCAGCACACAGACACACACGCCACAAACAAAACGCACACGCACGCACAGTCAGGGGACTGAAACCAGACTCACAGGGGATGGGGCCCTGGAACACACACACGCATCCACGAGCACTGCGTAGTCCTCAGTTGCCTCTCCCTCCAAAGCACCCTCCCTTGCCTCACCTGCAACCCCAAAGACCCAGCGGCTCTTCCTCAGTGACCTCGGCCTCTTCCCCTCCGATCCAGCTGATACAGCATTCAGGGGAAGAGGAAGCCCACCCACACAGAGCAGAGTGCCCCTCGCCCCCGGACACCCTCCCCCAGGCGCAGACAGACTGAGGCCCCCACCCGCAAGTCCCCCGGAGTCGTAAGAGCAAGACCCCGCCGCCGCCCTGCAGCTCAGGCACCAGGTCTCCTTCCTCCATCCCTCAGGCCCCCACTCCACAGGTGCCCCCACCACACCCTGCCCCAGGTTCCCCCACCCACAGATATACCATCCCCAAGAGGATCCAGCCTTCTCCCCCTGCCACTTGCTCTCCCGGCACCACACCCCCGCTGCGCTTGTCTGTGCCACTGATGTGGTGAGGGTGTCCTCCCCCTCTGTCCAGCCCACCTTGCCTGTTCCCCATTCTCCTCCCCTGGTGGTAGGCACTGCAGTGGAGTCCACTACCACCCTGTCTGACTTGGGCACTGCAGTGGCAGACCTGTCCACTCCATCTGTAGGGTCCACTGCAGTCGTGCCGGCACCCACAACATCTGAGTCATGCCCCCCAGTTGTGCCAGCACACACCATGTCAGACACCTCCACTGCAGTTGTCAGTGGCTCTCCAGCACCCACCACCCCTTCCCTGCCTCCTCCTGGTGAGCCCTGATCCTGTCCCTGCGGTGCCTGGCCTGCCCCCCCGGTTGCCCCTCCTAGTGGATTGTCCCTGGTTTTGTGCAGTGCAGGCATGCGTAGGGTGACATCTGCCACTGTCACCCTGTTTGGACTTTGACAATGGACTGGCCATTGGCCTTTGTGTTTTTTCTGGACTTTCACTTTTAAACACACATATGCTGAATAAAGCAACTTTCTGTTCTCTAGTGCTTATGCTTCTGATGTACATGTTGTTGATGATGCTAACCATGCCCTTGCTGCAGTGATGGTGATATTTGGTCTCATGATAATGAAGTGTTACTGTGCAGGAACCCATGTGGTCCAGGGGGAATGTGTCCTATCCTGTGGTGTATCCATGTCATCCATAGCAGCATCTGAGGGTGTCATGTGTTCAGTATTTGGCAATGGGATTTCCTACTTACATTAGCAATTTCACATCTGTGGCTTCCACCCCTGCACATCTGTTGTGCCTGTCATTGTTCAATTTGTCTACTTCCCTGACCGTGTGGCCATCTCCACTGGACATGCAGGTTTGGGCATCAATGGGGAAGGACTCATCTGTGTTGTCAGTGCAACATTGCTATACAAGTGTGTTGGATCTGTGCTGATGATTTCGTTGGCACTTCCATGACCAGGCTGATGTGACAGGAGCCTTCATTTGGTGCTAATTGTTGATTGTGTGACCAAGTGCTCAGCTGACATGATGGGGCCCTACTGAGGCAACATATGGCACAGCTTTCCTCACACAGGAGTGGAGTCCCCTCATGGCAGTGTGTACTCCTGTGACATTGCCTGCGCCCAAGGTGTGTGTTGTATGAGCATGTCTGTGTGTTCACTTCCTTTTAGCTGTGCATGCTGTGATCCCTAGTGTTGTACCTGTTTGTGATGCTTGCTGACTTGACCTATGTTCCCCCAAAGTCTTCTCCCTGGGTTCTCTGTGATGTGGGTGCATGGCACATTACTGGTCATCAGGGTGTCACCCATAGGTGTGTTTGCTGTCAGGGCTGAGTTTGTGTGCAGACGCAGATGGGTCACAGTCAGGTTTCCCCTTGGCACTTGTTGTTTGCACCTGTCATGTGATTTCCAGTTTGTGTTATCTTTCAGTGATTGTGACACGTTGTGTGTGTGACTGCTGGCACTCCTCAGGGTCCGGGCTGCAATGTTGGTTGTTGTCTATGTGTGTTCTTTGTGGGTGACCTTGGCTTCTTCATTGGTGTGTGACTGTGGCTGGGATCCCATTGGTGTGGTATTGCCGTCATGTCCATGTACAGCGTAGTGTGCAGTGTGTCAGACATTCAGGAGTCTTGTTGAGTGGCCATGTGTGATGTGTTTCTGCACCTTGGTTCCCACCCACCACCCTGGAATAGTCATGGGTGCATGTGCAATGTCACCAGTGCATGTGTGCTTCACTGCTGCACATTGTTGGAGGTCGAGGTGTGTGGTGTTGAGTGTGTGCAGATGAGAGTTGTTGCCCGGCTAGACCCCTGCCTCCATGTTGGCCTTGGCTTACTGGCCGTGCTGATTGATTTGTGCTTGTGTAGGTGTGATGGTAGTTTGTTGCTCAGGACACATGACTGTGGTTCACAGTGTGAACGACATTTAGCTTTGTCATCACAGTGGGATTGTAATGCAGCCCAGGGTCACCACATTGTGGGGGCCCTGGGGGTAGTGCTGTGGTGTGTCTGTGTCTTGCTGTGTCAGTTGCTGTTCCTACGTGCCTGTGTGACATGTGTGATTTGTGCTCCCTCTCATCTGACAATGCCTGCTTGCCCACATAGGGGATTTGGATCCATGAGTTAATTTGTGTGGCACTGTATGCACATCTGTATGATTGGTATTCAGGCCTCCTCATGTGTTGTGTGGTTGCCTGGGGACACTGGCACCCCCCCTCACCTGTTGTGTATGATGTGCAGTGTGGGTCTGCCTGTTTGTGTTTGTGCATCTGCACCACTGCATTGGCATATCTTGGGTGTGCCATTGGCTGTATGTAGTTTGGTGGGTTTCCCCTGCTGTCCCTGGGACTCCTAGGTCATCGGTCAGCACAATGATCATGGTTTGTGTGTCCCATTGCTGCCATGGTATGGTATCTGTTCACCTCACATCTACAGTCTCCACAGGGTATCTGCATTTGTGTGCCCATTGGTGCAAATATGTGGGTCTGCATTCTGATGGTCACTTCTGTCATTGTGTCATTGATGAATGTTGACAGTGTCAGCCCCCATGGGTGTTGTTTGTCTGCACATGGCCAAAGGTATGTCTTATTTGCACTGCAGTATTTGCCTCCCCCAATCTATGTTGCAATGGGACACATGCACTACTTTGCCACTGATGTGTTTTATGTTCTGTGACCAGGAATCATCCATGCAGTTTGTCAGTTGCAGCTTTTTCTTTGTCAACACTTACATTTTGGTCACTGTGATGATGGGGGTTTGGACCCCATTGCCACAATGTTCAAAATGTGCTTCAGATATGGACCCCACACTTACATTTTGGTCACTGTGATGATGGGGGTTTGGACCCCATTGCCACACTGTTCAAAATGTGCTTCAGCTATGGACCCCACACTTACCTTTTGGTCACTGTGATGATGGGGGTTTGGACCCCATTGCCACACTGTTCAAAATGTGCTTCAGCTATGGACCCCACACTTACATTTTGGTCACTGTGATGATGGGGGTTTGGACCCCATTGCCACAATGTTCAAAATGTGCTTCAGCTATGGACCCCACACTTACATTTTGGTCACTGTGATGATGGGGGTTTGGACCCCATTGCCACACTGTTCAAAATGTGCTTCAGCTATGGACCCCACACTTACCTTTTGGTCACTGTGATGATGGGGGTTTGGACCCCATTGCCACACTGTTCAAAATGTGCTTCAGCTATGGACCCCACACTTACATTTTGGTCACTGTGATGATGGGGTTTGGACCCCATTGCCACAATGGTCATGGCCTGCTTGCATTGTGGGGGCCACACACATATATGTGTGGCACATGTGATAGGGGGTCACATTGTATGTTCAAAGTCATGTTCAGTGTTGTAGGCATTTGACACAGTCTACACACGCTTGTCATGGTGTTGGGGGGATGTCTTTTTCTTGCATTCCCTAGGTTGTGGTGTGCTGGTTGTGTCATGCATTGTCCATCCTATGAGTGGGGGTGGTGTTGGTGGTAGGCATCCAGCCCCCCATGGGTAGAGGTGGTAGTAGTGACAGGCATCCAGCCCCTCCTGGGTAAGGGTGGTAGTTGTGGTAGGCATCCAGCCCCCCTGGCTAAGGGTGGTAGTAGTGGTGGGCATCTGGCACCCCCATGGCTAAGGGTGGTAGTAGTGGTAGGCATCCAGCCCCCCTGGCTTAGGGTGGTAGTAGTGGTAGGCATCCAGTCCCCCCTGGGTAAGGGTGGTAGTGGTGGTGGGCATCTGGCACCCCCATGGCTAAGGGTGGTAGTAGTGGTAGGCATCCAGCCCCCCTGGGTAAGGGTGGTAGTTCCCCTAGGAAGTTCGCTCGTCAGTGTAAATTTGTACTTTTTCCTGTTCATTCCTCACCTTTGCGTGTTGTGTTGGATTTTATGTGCGTGTTCCCTTCATTTCAAGTCCCCTGTTGAATTCACGCCCTCTCTACTACCTCAAGGAAGTTCTTCCACTATAGGAAATTCTGTACTCCAAGCCTATAGAAGTGCCTTCCCAGTGTGTTACGAGTGACTGCCACTTACTGCAGTATTATACCTCTATTTGTATTTTGTACCCCATGTATCATGTATTTTGTACCCCTTGTACCCCCTGTTGAATTCACGCCCTCTCTACTACCTCAAGGAAGTTCTTCCACTATAGGAAACTCTGTACGCCAAGCCTATAGAAGTGCCTTCCCAGTGTGTTATGAATGACTGCCACTTCTGCAGTATTATACCTCTATGTGTATTTTGTACCCCATGTATAATGCACACCTGTCACTTTTTCCTCTTGGAACGTATACCTCTTTTTGTATCTGGTTTGTTTGTTATCTGCACAATTGTCACTTTTTCTCATGCAATGTAACGCTTGCTTTTGTGTTATGCTCACTGGTATCCTTCTCCTCATGTAATGTTACTGTTCCTATTGTGAAGCGCTCTGACACCCTCGGGTAAAGTCCGCGCTATATAAAAACGCATAAATAAATAAATAAATAAATAAATAAATAGTGGTGGTGGGCATCTGGCACCCCCCTGGCTAAGGGTGGTAGTAGTGGTAGGCATCCAGCCCCCCCTGGGTAAGGGTGGTAGTAGTGGTAGGCATCTGGCACCCCCTGGCTAAGGGTGGTAGAAGTGGTAGGCATCCAGCCCCCTGGCTAAGGGTGGTAGTAGTGGTAGGCATCCAGCCCCCTGGCTAAGGGTGGTAGTAGTGGTAGGCATCCAGCCCCCTGGCTTAGGGTGGTAGTAGTGGTAGGCATCTGGCACCCCCATGGCTAAGGGTGGTAGAAGTGGTAGGCATCCAGCCCCCTGGCTAAGGGTGGTAGTAGTGGTAGGCATCTGGCACCCCCATGGCTAAGGGTGGTAGTAGTGGTAGGCATCCAGCCCCCTGGGTAAGGGTGGTAGTGGTGGTGGGCATCTGGCACCCCCTGGCTAAGGGTGGTAGTAGTGGTAGGCATCCAGCCCCCTGGCTAAGGGTGGTAGTAGTGGTAGGCATCCAGCCCCCTGGGTAAGGGTGGTAGTAGTGGTAGGCATCTGGCACCCCCATGGCTAAGGGTGGTAGTAGTGGTAGGCATCCAGCCCCCTGGCTTAGGGTGGTAGTAGTGGTAGGCATCTGGCACCCCCATGGCTAAGGGTGGTAGTAGTGGTAGGCATCCAGCCCCCTGGGTAAGGGTGGTAGTGGTGGTGGGCATCTGGCACCCCCTGGCTAAGGGTGGTAGTAGTGGTAGGCATCCAGCCCCCTGGCTAAGGGTGGTAGTAGTGGTAGGCATCCAGCCCCCTGGGTAAAGGTGGTAGTAGTGGTGGGCATCTGGCACCCCCATGGCTAAGGGTGGTAGTTGTGGTAGGCATCCAGCCCCCTGGCTAAGGGTGGTAGTAGTGGTAGGCATCTGGCACCCCCTGGCTAAGGGTGGTAGTAGTGGTAGGCATCCAGCCCCCTGGCTAAGGGTGGTAGTAGTGGTAGGCATCTGGCACCCCCATGGCTAAGGGTGGTAGTAGTGGTAGGCATCCAGCCCCCTGGGTAAGGGTGGTAGTGGTGGTGGGCATCCGGCACCCCCTGGCTAAGGGTGGTAGTAGTGGTAGGCATCCAGCCCCCTGGCTAAGGGTGGTAGTAGTGGTAGGCATCCAGCCCCCCTGGGTAAGGGTGGTAGTAGTGGAAGGCATCTGGCACCCCCATGGCTAAGGGTGGTAGTAGTGGTAGGCATCCAGCCCCCTGGCTTAGGGTGGTAGTAGTGGTAGGCATCTGGCACCCCCATGGCTAAGGGTGGTAGTAGTGGTAGGCATCCAGCCCCCTGGCTAAGGGTGGTAGTAGTGGTAGGCATCTGGCACCCCCATGGCTAAGGGTGGTAGTAGTGGTAGGCATCCAGCCCCCTGGGTAAGGGTGGTAGTGGTGGTGGGCATCTGGCACCCCCCTGGCTAAGGGTGGTAGTAGTGGTAGGCATCCAGCCCCCCTGGCTAAGGGTGGTAGTAGTGGTAGGCTTCCAGCCCCCCCAGGGTAAGGGTGGTAGGGGTGGTAGTAGTGGTAGACATCTGGCACCCCCATGGCTAAGGGTGGTAGTAGTGGTAGGCATCCAGCCCCCCTGGTTTAGGGTGGTAGTAGTGGTAGGCATCTGGCACCCCCATGGCTAAGGGTGGTAGTAGTGGTAGGCATCTGGCACCCCCATGGCTAAGGGTGGTAGTAGTGGTAGGCAACCAGCCCCCTGGGTAAGGGTGGTAGTGGTGGTGGGCATCTGGCACCCCCTGGCTAAGGGTGGTAGTAGTGGTAGGCATCCAGCCCCCCTGGGTAAGGGTGGTGGTTGTGGTAGGCATCCAGCCCCCCTGGGTAAGGGTGGTAGTTGTGGTAGGCATCCGGCCCCCCTGGGTAGGGGTGGTGGTGGTGGTGGGCATCTGGCACCCCCTGGCTAAGGGTGGTAGTAGTGGTAGGCATCCAGCACCCCTGGGTAAGGGTGGTAGTGGTGGTGGGCATCTGGCACCCCCTGGCTAAGGGTGGTAGTAGTGGTTGGCATCCGGCCCCCTGGGTAGGGGTGGTGGTGCGCATTCAGGCCCCTGTGTGCATATGTGGCATTGGTGATGGGCATCCCGCCCCTATGGTGCTGCTGTTGCTGGTGTAAGTAAATTCTGCATCCCTCTGTGTGTGTGTGATGTGTCGTGTACGTGTTGTATGTGTTTTGTGATTGGTGTCTGACTTACCTTCTGCGCCGTACGCGTCCGTGCCTGTTCCGGTAGTAAATGTAGAATATTGGTAGGATCGGGACGAAGGGATTCATGATTGGTTCGTGTCGTTTGTCTTTCTCGTCGCTTCGCGTCGTCCTCGTCGCTGGCATGTTCGCCTCGTAGCCGTGGATCGTGTTGTTCGGCCGGACAGGGCTGCATTTTCCCTTCCGTGCGACTCGATTCTGCGTTTCCGGATTCGCCTCGGTCGGAGAACAGGACCTGGATTGGGTGAGTACGACTCGGCCGGATTCTGTGCTGTTGTGCGCATCGTACTTACTCGTTCGGTATGATGTACGGATCGGTCGGGAAACAGGCATTCGCATGGCTTTTTTCCCGACCGAATGGTATTGGGTGCGCCTCCGACCGAGATCGGAATCGGCCCCTTAGTCTTGAAGGAGTGTAAAGCAGCTTGTTTTACCAGAATGTAATCTTATAGGATAGATTGAATGAAAATGAACGACACAAAGTATTTATACAAATATGTATTCATTATATAACACTCTCTAGTACGTTACAGTATCTCATACACTGAGATAGACATAAAGCACACAATACCTTAGCAAAGAAATCCCATTAAATAGCATTAATACACAGAGGGCCCCGAGGGGGACCAAACCATATACTAAGAAAGTGGTATAAGAACCACGACTCGAGTCAGGACAAAGTCGAGAGAACGTAGAATTGCTGGGCACCCACAGAACCACCCAAGGTAAGTAGATAGGGACCCCACGGAGAGCGTGTGCAGTTTGTGAACACGACCACGTGCTCCGTACAAGTCTATGTGCAAGTCGTGGTTGGAATTTTAAAGATTAGGAACCCTTCCCAGTGGTCCCTGAAGAAACCACCCTGTGGAGGACAGAAGGTTGGAGAGCCACCCCACCCATGGTTACTGTGGTACCCAAGATACCTATCCCAGGGAAGCCGGGTGCATAGGTGTGAAGTGGCATCGGAAACCGCCGTCGAACCCAATGGAGGACTGCAGGTAAGTGCCACTGCTGGAAGAGGAGAAAGTGTCCGGAGGAATCCAAACATGGATTCTTG
This sequence comes from Calotriton arnoldi, assembly GCA_963921515.1. Taxonomy (NCBI): domain Eukaryota; kingdom Metazoa; phylum Chordata; class Amphibia; order Caudata; family Salamandridae; genus Calotriton; species Calotriton arnoldi. The sequence goes on along the minus strand of CAWUFW010015608.1, from coordinate 160,841 downwards.
ATGAGGAGTACCTGAAAGAAAAGGGGACAGATTCTTTGTCACTCGGAAGTGACCAGGAGACTTGGAAGACAGATTCCCTCCGATGTCTGGTGCTTCAGGAAGAATGACGGTGACCTTGACGCTGCAGCTGCAAGGACCAGGCAATGCTGAGGACAACCAGGACCCGAATACAAGCTGTCCCACGGAGGATGTCGAGTGCTGAGGAGTCAGTGTCCGGCTGGAGCACCAACAAGCCTTGGCAAATGCAACCCATGCAGGAAGTCAAGAAGGTGCATGGTTGGGACCAGCAAGGTCCAGGAGACTCACCACAAGCAGGGGAGTCAGGGCAGGCCACTAGCAATCAGGAGATCCCAAGGAAAACAAAGGTGACCCTCAAATGGACCCACAAGCCAAAGGCACAGGAGTCACAAGAGGACCTCAAGCAGCTCACAAAAAGATGCAGGCCACGATAAACACGATGAGGTGTGGCTGAAGATTCTTGTCACTGGAGGTGCTTGAGGTTGGGGCTACTTGGAGCCCAAAGATCTTGTTGCAAAAATGTCCACAAGCCTTTGGCACTGCAAAGGGACTTGGTACCCAGGGGTTCGGTTATTGCAACCCTCACAAGGACTACTGGCCTCAAACTTGATGAGAGGGTAGAGCAGGCCTCAGGAACTGAGGAAAACCACCACCTGTGTTGCAGAGCCCACGGACTGTGGAGGAGCTTGGGTTCTATAGACTGGTCGTCTTCGTTGCGGTGCCTGTGAATGCAGGGGAGTGGCTCCTTCACTCCAAGGGCGAATAATTTGATTGTCCTTGATGCCTCACAGGCCTCGGTAGGTTCCAGCTTGATGCACAGGCAAAGATGATGCAGCACGCTGGAAGGGAGACGAAGTCAGGCCCAAATGAGGTCTAGCAAAGTCTAGAGTCCCCCGACGGTAGAAGTGCAGTGGTTTCAGTTCTGTATCTTATCCCACGATGAATCTAGGGACCTGCACCCATCTAAGCCCTTAAGTACCCTAAGGAAAGGGTTGAGAAGATTCAGGGGACCCTCCCAGGGGAGGGTCTGGACAGGGGGGAGGCTACTCCCATGTCCATTGTCCAGTTTTGTGCCAGAGCGGGAGCCAACGGCTCCCAGGACTGGTTTGAACTGGACTATGCACAGGGACACCAAATGTGCTCCTCATGTAGACTTTCAGGCATGGCAAGCGCACCCACCCAGCCCTAATACACTAAATCCTGTCTGGGAGGTGGTCACACCTCCCTGTGACAGGATGCCTATTGTTCTGCCTTCCCCTGCTCGAACTTGGTTCAGCAGCAGGAGGGCAGAAATGTGTCTCTGGTCAGGAGCAACCATTTTGTGCTGTCTGGGACTAGAAGGCTGGGACCGGGAACACTGAGAGCCTAACAGAGGGCTCTCCCTGTGCTTGGAATAATACATCCCACACCATTTACGGTGTGAGGGTATGATTCCAACATGTTTGATACCAAACATGATAGGATTCATTACAGCCGTTTTCGAGATGGTCATCTTGAGATTACGCGATACCCCTTTATATAGTATATGGCTGCTTCACTGATAACTATAAATAACAAAGTTAGGGAGTGAAGAGGTGCACCTCGTGGGTGCTAGAGGTGGATACGTCCTCCTCAGGTAAACATATGAAACAGAAGAGAGATCCACCTCAAAAGAGGTTGTAATAAGGAAATGTGTTTCCAAACTTGGTAGGAAACACACAATGTTTGCTTTGATACCCCTCACACACCAAAAGGACCCTTGGTGTCATGCTTCATCATAGGGGTCTTCCCGCCCCAGCTGCGGGACGGGGCGTGCTGCGACCAGCGACTACGCGGGAGCACTGATATTTGTAGTGCTAAGTGTGGTGTAGGGGTAGTGAGAGGAAGGGTCGGGGGTGAATGCGAAAAGTGAGTTAAAAAGAACCTGGCCTCATGGACTTAAGGAATTTAATAGATCATAGAGGCTGGTGCTATTAAAAGGGTGGTTCGGAGATGTCCTGCGTGTAATGTGCGGATACTCCTGGGTGTGTCAACATGTTTCGAAGCAACAAGGCTTCTTCATCAGGACTGAAAAATGATCCCTTCAGTACTCACTATGTTGCTATCAATAAATGTGTGATATATACAAAAAAATTTAAAAAAGGGGGAATGCATAATATACAGTACCCAATCAAATAATGGTAAAGAGTGAGCCCACTCAGTATTTCTGAAATGTAAGCCTGAAAAAGAGAGAGCACAGTTAATTTATGCAAGTGCGCCTCCCAATGCGCAGACACGATTAACCTAAGAAGAAACAAAACATTAACTGTGACTGTAGTGTCCATTAGCCTTAGTTTGTAATTTAACCAAGTGCCGTGATCTGTTAAGAAAAAGGGGACAAATAACAAGACATACATACAAAAAACAGAAAACACACTCTCTATATTCAGGATTCAAAGTCATTGTGATTGATGCTTTAAGTTACGTTCATATAATGGAGATACATACTAGAGAAAGCAGGAGTTAATGCTCCATGAGCCTTTATAACGGTTGGGAAGGGTGTTGCCACGTCTGCTATTTGAAAAACGAGATAGAAAAATGAGAAGAAATTGTTTGTTCACAGAGGATTTTGTATAATGAAGACCAGATTGGCTTTAACTTTTGAACGACTCCAGCGTTACCGGTACCCTACACGGCTATGCCGTACTCACGTTCTGGTCAACAGCTCCTCGCTTTTGATAACGCCATCCCGCGGCTCCGTTGTGTGAGTGAGACCGCGGGGAGGCTCTTTTTAAAGGCAGGCAATTAGTTTACAACAGGGCGCACCAGTGCGAGATCCCGCAAATTAGAGTTCAAAAGCGGAAGTGACTAACGCTAGTACGCTAACCCATTTCATCAGGATGTAACCGGAAATGGTTGAAAAAAATTTTCTTGCCGAACATCGTATGTATTCTAAATGAAACGAATAGTCTTTCGAGTTCATTCAAAAAGGAGTGGCGCAGACAAACCTAGAGGCATGAGTAATAAATATCAATATAAATATAAACAGCGCTATAACAGACGGGCATAATCCCAATAAGGGAGCGCTGACTCTGTATACTGCTGTAGGGATTGTAACCGCTTGTGGGAGCATGGAGACTAAGACTAAATGTCAGTTTGCCCTAATACAGGGTTGAGGGTGAAGTAGTGATTAAATGCCCAGATGGTCGAAAAATGAATGAATAGCACTAGATGGATGAAAAACTGAACCCGATATCAGAGCGCTGCCTGAATTAACCCATGCGCAAAGATTAGGTGTTCCTGAACCCGACCAAACAACCCCAGGATTTGACACCAGATTGCACTGAGTTCAGTATGGAAGCAGTTTCAGAATTAAATGTACGCAGAGTGAAAACAGTGATACACATAAGGGAAGTTGATTATCTAGAGATGTTAGAAGAAATGCGTTTATCTAATGGACATTGATTACTGCAAAGCCAGATCCGGAATGACTGCATGATATATTGATTGATCCATATCAGTATACTAGGAGAGATGTACAGTCTAGGTTAGTTGAGCCCAGGGAATATCATCATTCAGACCTGTCAGATGAGTGCCCAAACGAAACACCCAACGTTGTTCCTTTTCTAGCAGGTTGCTCTCGTTGTGGAGTTGTTCATTCACAGTCCATTTCAAATCATCCACGTTGTGTGGCATAATAAGATAGTGATTTGCCATCTTCGTGGTGCTTTTTTTGCAGCGCACATTGCTCTTGTGCTCGCCAATGCGGATCTTAATTGGCCTTGAAGTCATGCCAATATATTCTTTTCTGCACGGACATGTGATCATATAAATCACGTTCCTGCTGTTGCAGTTTGTAAAGCCTCTTTGTTCCCAAGTTGTTCCATTCATGAAGGTTATACTTTTACTTTTCTTAGTGAGATTACACGTGCTACAGTTACCACACGGGTAATGACCCTGTAGTGGTGGGAGGGTAGTGGTAGCCAGACTCCTCTCGAATATAACCCTTGGTCTGGTATGGACCAAAACGTCCTTCAGGTTTCTGCCTCTCTTATGGGAGAACATGGGTTTGGGAAGGTTGAGACTGCCGCAATTGAGTATTCTCCTGTGCTTATTTATTAGTTTAGACACTTCATTTGAGTGAGTATTGAAAGTGGTAACGCATATAGGCCTGATTTCCTGTTCCTTAGGTGCGTGGTTTTCTAACAGGGCTTCTCTGTTGTTATTTCTGGCCCGCTTATAACCTTTCTTTACAATCCGTTCCGGATAGTTGCGTTTCAGTAGTTTGTTTTCCAAATCGGAGGCTTGTTTTTTGAAATCCGTGAGCTCGGAACAGTTCCTCCGGAGACGGAGGAACTGTCCGTAGGGGAGGTTGTCCCGTAGATGCCTGGGGTGGAAACTGTTGTATGATAATAGGCAGTTTTTGGCTGTTGGTTTGAAATGGGTGGTAGTTTTAAGCTTACCCTGGTCAGAGTAGATGTTCAGGTCAAGGAACACCAGATTCATGTTAGAAAATGTATGAGTGAACTTTAAGAATGTGTTTTGTTCATTAAGCCAAAGCATGAAGGCTCCAATGGATTCAGCGTCACCTCTCCATATAACAAGAATATCGTCAATGTACCGTTTCCAGACAACGATGTTGTCTTTGAACGGATTGTCACGATGCAATATCTTGTTGGTTTCTAGGTGGTGGACATAGAGGCCAGCCAAACTAGGGGCAAAGGTGCTCCCCATGCTGGTCCCGTGTCTTTGTAGGTAATGTACCCCTTCGTACAAAAAGAAGTTGTTTTTAGTGCCAGAGAGATACATTCCATAACCACATTGCGAGGTGTATGATAATCCCATGTTGTGGTAAATAGTACTTCCTCTATGATGTCTAGTGTTTCGTCATGGGGTAAGCTCGTATATAGGCTTTCGACATCAAGTCCCAAGAGGAGGTGTTGTGTTGGATCAAAAGGGAGGTCCTCGATAAGTTGTAGAACGGCCTTGGTATCTTTTAGGTAGGTTTGGGTTTTCTGAACTAGAGGCCGTAAAAATGCGTCAGCAAACTTGGAAAGGGGTTCCAGTATAGAGCCAATCCCAGATACAATTGGACGGCCGGGGGGATATGCCACATTCTTATGGATCTTCGGGATGGTGTAGAAATAGGGTGTTTTAGGACATTTCTGTATAAGGAATTCTGCCTCCTTTCTTGACACCCAATCGTGAGCTATGGCTTCCTCCACCATCACCATAATCCGTACCCGCGTCTCTTCTGTTGGATCATCGCGGAGGACTTCGTAGTTCCTGCGGTCTTCAAGGAGCTTCATACATTCAACGTCATAATTGTGTTTCATTTGAATAACAATGGCACCTCCTTTATCTGCTGGCTTGATAACCAGGTCTGTGTTATCAGCCAATTGATGTAATGCTTCTTTTTCCAATCGTGTGGTGTTCTGGAATGTTCTTTTTCCCTCACTTGGTAGGTTCATCAATTCATCCATTACTGCTTTTTCAAAAGCAAGTAACTCGACTGGTACCGTGGAGTCCAAAGGTGTGAAAGTAGATTTGTTTCGCAATCCAGTGTCAGATGTCTGTTCCACTGTTCCACTGTTGTCTCTGTTTCATTTTGGTTTGCAAAGAAAGCTCGTAATTTAAGCTTGCGCATAAACTCCTTCATTTCTAGGCATAGTTTAAATTTGTCCAACTTGTTTGTGGGGACAAAGCCCAGGCCCTTTTGCAGGACGTGTTTCTGGGTCTCTGTCAAAGTGTACTCCGTTAAGTTAACCACTAATTGCTCTACCTGCTGGTTGACGGTTGATTTGCTGTTGCTGTCATACTCCTCGTTGAAACTCTCGTCACGTCGTCTGGTTCGTGACTCCAATGGACCTGGTTGCCTCTCCGGTTCCTTCCTCTCGGTGGCCCGGGGCTTGATCCTAAAAAAGGAGGTGGTCCATAGTAGTTAAATTCTTGTGGTTGTGGGTTCCATTGTTGGAAAGGTCCTGCCATGGGTGGTGGACCATAAGGGTAGTATGCATAGCTCGGTGGTCCTTGGAAATGGTCCCAGCCCCTTCCTCTTGGTCTATAAGGTTTCTGGTACTGAGCTCTTCCTCTCTGGTTCCTTTGGTTGCTACCCCGGCTTGAATGTGAGTCGTTGGAGCTAACATCAGATGAATCACTGTCCGAACCCTGTTCACTATGAGTTTTCTTGATCACGTAGTCATCTCTTATGTAGGGGTAGACGCGTTCATGGCTGAAAGCTACAGTGTCCTTTTTCAATTTCTTATACTAGCTCTGTTTCAATGAGATCTCGTATTCACTCATCTGCTGGTTGAGTTCATCCAATCTTTTCTTCAAAACGGTGGTTGATTGATAGGTTTTTAGTTGGACCTCTAGTTTCTGTATGTCGATCTTCAGTTCTTGTGCCAATCGGGTGGCTGTTTTGATTATGAGAACCAACCAATCCCTTGTGCAGTGCCACGATATTAAGGACCAATCTTTTTTAAAGGATTTGTCATGCTGGAATATAAATGGTTCATTCCGAACTATTAGGCCTTGAGGTGCCGCGTTGGCCCTAAGGTATTCTGTCATTAGAAGGCCATGCAAAGCGGTTTTTATCTGTGTTCTCCTCAGGCTTGCCAACTCATCCCAGTCTGCGTTGTCTGGACCTGGATCATTGCTGCTCAGTCCCTCAAAAGGATTGAGGGCTGCCAGGATTCTATCGATTTCACCCTCATCAAAGGTGAGGCCTGCTGTCTCTGCCATGTTGTGAATGTCAAAATAAAAATTGAGCGTGTGTTTTTTCTGAAAAGAGTGTATGTATGAAAAATTGAAGACATATACTGTTCCTTCCAATAATAGAAGGGAAAAAGGGGATGAGGTAACGGTACACTGACCGTTATCGCCCAAGGACCAGGGTTACTGGATTCCTCCCACAGCTGTGCGCTGTCAAGGTAGCTATAAATAACAAAGATAGGGAGTGAAGAGGTGCACCTCGTGGGTGCTAGAGGTGGATACGTCCTCCTCAGGTAAACATATGAAACAAAAGAGAGATCCACCTCAAAAGAGGTTGTAATAAGGAAATGTGTTTCCAAACTTGGTAGGAAACACACAATGTTTGCTTTGATACCCCTCACACACCAAAAGGACCCTTGGTGTCATGCTTCATCATAGGGGTCTTCCCGCCCCAGCTGCGGGGCGGGGCGTGCTGTGACCAGCGACTACGCGGGAGCACTGATATTTGTAGTGCTAAGTGTGGTGTAGGGGTAGTGTTGAGGAAGGGTCGGGGGTGAATGCGAAAAGTGAGTTAAAAAGAACCTGGCCTCATGGACTTAAGGAATTTAATAGGTCATAGAGGCTGGTGCTATTAAAAGGGTGGTTCGGAGATGTCCTGCGTGTAATGTGCGGATACTCCTGGGTGTGTCAACATGTTTCGAAGCAACAAGGCTTCTTCATCAGGACTGAAAAATGATCCCTTCAGTACTCACTATGTTGCTATCAATAAATGTGTGATATATACAAAAAATGTTAAAAAAAGGGGGGAATGCATAATATACAGTACCCAATCAAATAATGGTAAAGAGTGAGCCCACTCAGTATTTCTGAAATGTAAGCCTGAAAAAGAGAGAGCACAGTTAATTTATGCAAGTGCGCCTCCCAATGCGCAGACACGATTAACCTAAGAAGAAACAAAACATTAACTGTGACTGTAGTGTCCATTAGCCTTAGTTTGTAATTTAACCAAGTGCCGTGATCTGTTAAGAAAAAGGGGACAAATAACAAGACATACATACAAAGAACAGAAAACACACTCTCTATATTCAGGATTCAAAGTCATTGTGATTGATGCTTTAAGTTACGTTCATATAATGGAGATACATACTAGAGAAAGCAGGAGTTAATGCTCCATGAGCCTTTATAATGGTTGGGAAGGGTGTTGCCACGTCTGCTATTTGAAAAACGAGATAGAAAAATGAGAAGAAATTGTTTGTTCACAGAGGATTTTGTATAATGAAGACCAGATTGGCTTTAACTTTTGAACGACTCCAACGTTACCGGTACCCTACACGGCTATGCCGTACTCACGTTCTGGTCAACAGCTCCTCGCTTTTGATAACGCCATCCCGCGGCTCCGTTGTGTGAGTGAGACCGCGGGGAGGCTCTTTTTAAAGGCAGGCAATTAGTTTACAACAGGGCGCACCAGTGCGAGATCCCGCAAATTAGAGTTCAAAAGCGGAAGTGACTAACGCTAGTACGCTAACCCATTTCATCAGGATGTAACCGGAAATGGTTGAAAAAAATTTTCTTGCCGAACATCGTATGTATTCTAAATGAAACGAATAGTCTTTCGAGTTCATTCAAAAAGGAGTGGCGCAGACAAACCTAGAGGCATGAGTAATAAATATCAATATAAATATAAACAGCGCTATAACAGACGGGCATAATCCCAATAAGGGAGCGCTGACTCTGTATACTGCTGTAGGGATTGTAACCGCTTGTGGGAGCATGGAGACTAAGACTAAACGTCAGTTTGCCCTAAAAAAGGGTTGAGGGTGAAGTAGTGATTAAATGCCCAGATGGTCGAAAAATGAATGAATAGCACTAGATGGATGAAAAACTGAACCCGATATCAGAGCACTGCCTGAATTAACCCATGCGCAAAGATTAGGTGTTCCTGAACCCGACCAAACAACCCCAGGATTTGACACCAGATTGCACTGAGTTCAGTATGGAAGCAGTTTCAGAATTAAATGTACGCAGAGTGAAAACAGTGATACACATAAGGGAAGTTGATTATCTAGAGATGTTAGAAGAAATGCGTTTATCTAATGGACTTTGATTACTGCAAAGCCAGATCCGGAATGACTGCATGATATATTGATTGATCCATATCAGTATACTAGGAGAGATGTACAGTCTAGGTTAGTTGAGCCCAGGGAATATCATCATTCAGACCTGTCAGATGAGTGTATGTCTTGTTATTTGTCCCCTTTTTCTTAACAGATCACGGCACTTGGTTAAATTACAAACTAAGGCTAATGGACACTACAGTCACAGTTAATGTTTTGTTTCTTCTTAGGTTAATCGTGTCTGCGCATTGGGAGGCGCACTTGCATAAATTAACTGTGCTCTCTCTTTTTCAGGCTTACATTTCAGAAATACTGAGTGGGCTCACTCTTTACCATTATTTGATTGGGTACTGTATATTATGCATTCCCCCCTTTTTTTAAATTTTTTTGTATATATCACACATTTATTGATAGCAACATAGTGAGTACTGAAGGGATCATTTTTCAGTCCTGATGAAGAAGCCTTGTTGCTTCGAAACATGTTGACACACCCAGGAGTATCCGCACATTACACGCAGGACATCTCCGAACCACCCTTTTAATAGCACCAGCCTCTATGACCTATTAAATTCCTTAAGTCCATGAGGCCAGGTTCTTTTTAACTCACTTTTCGCATTCACCCCCGACCCTTCCTCTCACTACCCCTACACCACACTTAGCACTACAAATATCAGTGCTCCCGCGTAGTCGCTGGTCGCAGCACGCCCCGTCCCGCAGCTGGGGCGGGAAGACCCCTATGATGAAGCATGACACCAAGGGTCCTTTTGGTGTGTGAGGGGTATCAAAACAAACATTGTGTGTTTCCTACCAAGTTTGGAAACACATTTCCTTATTACAACCTCTTTTGAGGTGGATCTCTCTTTTGTTTCATATGCTTCACTGATAACCCAGGATAATGGACTCCGTAGGCTGCAGGGGTGTCCTGCTCATGCAGGGGCATTCTCTCACTTAGAATCAAGCACCCTGCCCTCAGGATTGTAAAGGCCTGCTATAGGGGTGACCTATAGGTTTTAAGTGCAGTGACCCTTAGATATAGTAAACCTATATCTTTAGTAAGTGGTGCATGCACCAATTTACACAGGCTGCAATAGCAGGCCTGTAGTTCCATTATGAATGGTCTCTCATGGGTGGCATAATGCATGCTTCAGCCTATGGGAGACCTCTGGGGTACCTATGCCCTGGGTACATGGGTGCCATATACTAGGGACTGACAAGGGTACCCCAGTATCCAATCTGGGATCTAGGATGTACCTAGGTACTGAACACAACAGTTTAGGGAGAAAGCAGATAGACTGGGGTCCTGATTAGCAGGATCCCGGTCAGACTAGTCAAAAACAGCATCACATCAAGCAAAATGTAGGGGTAACCATAAGAAGCAGATCCTACTTTCCTACACAACCCCACTCCCCCAAATGTAAGGAGATGAGACTAACCTTGCCCAGTTTAGTCTTCATTTTCTAAGTGGAAATATCGGGAGAGTCCATCTGCATTGGCATGGTTACTCCCAGGTCTATGTTCCACTGTATAGTCCATCCCCTGCAGGGAAATGGACCACTTCAAAAGTTTGGGGTTTTCACCCTTCATCTGTTTTAGCCATAAGAGGGGCTTATGGTCTGTCTGAACAATGAAGTGAGTGCCAAACAAGTATGGCCTCAGCTTCTTCAGGGCTCAGACCACAGCAACGGCTTCCCTCTCTATAGCTGACCAACGTTTCCCTCTGGGGGTCAACGTTCTGCTAATAAAAGCTTCTGGTTGATCCTGACCCTCTGCATTAAGTTTTGACAACACAGCCCCTACCTCCAACTCATATGCATCTGTTTAGACATTAATTGCTTAGAGTAGTCAGGACTCTGCAGAATGGGAGCAGTGCACATGGCCTGCTTGAGATCATCAAATGCCTTCCAACAGCTAGCTGCCTATTGAACTTTATTAGGTATTTTCTTGGAGGTGAGATCATTCAAGGGAGTCACTATAAACCCATATCCTTTTACAAATCTCCTTTAATACCCAGTAAGGCCAAAGAAAGCTCTGACCTGAGTCTGGGTAGGTGGAGCAACCCAGTCCATTATGGTCTGGATTTTGCTCTGAAGTGGTTGAACCTGGCCTCCACCCACAAGGTGGCCCAGGTACACACCCTTACTCTGCCTATCTGGCAATTAGTAACCTTGATAGTGAGGCCTGCTTTATGCAGAGCCTCCAAAACATTCTTCAGGTGGACCAGGTGATCCTCCCAGGTGGAGCTAAAGACAGCTATATCATCAAGATATGCTGCACTATAGGCTTCCAGACCTCTGAGAACTTTGTTCACCAGCCTTTGGAATGTGGCAGGTGCATTCTTCAAACCAAAGGGCATCACAATGAATTGATAATGCCCACTAGGGGTTGAGAATGCTGTTTTGGGTTTGGCATCCTCAGCTAGTCTGATTTACCAATAGCCAGCAGTTAGGTTAAATGTGCTCAAGAACTTGGCTGAGGCCAAAGTGAAGAAGCTCATCTGCCCTAGGAATTGGATGCAATTAAAGTCAATGGGGTGACCCAGTGTCCCTCGGAACCTGGGTATTAATGTTATAGTCTACAGAAATGGTTCAGTCAGATAGCGCCTAATTCCTTTAGGCATGCAAGCATGATATAGTGATTTCCTAGATAAATTTTAAGCAAAAACAAAAACAGAAACACACACAACACTGATTTTCATATTCACAGAATTATTGGGGTCTTTCCTGATCTTTTGATAGCTCTCTTGGTCATTAAGTTGTCTCCTGATCTCCCTGGTATAGTCATCAGTGTTTTGCACTACCACTGCCCCACCTTTATCGGCCGTCTTTATGACAATGTCATGATTGTTTTTAATCGTGGATAAACTATCATCAGGGCCATACATTTCCACTACACAAACACATGAACTGCAACTCTACGGAAGTTATTTACGCTATCAAGTGTCCCTGTAATAAAATATATGTGGGACAGAGGACACAGAAAGCTAAATCATGCATTCTCCAACATTGCAGTCCGATTAGGTGCAAAACCCAGGGGGCTCCCTTGGTAGAACACTTTGTAAACCACAATCACACACTCGACGACATAAGATGGTGGATACTGGAAAAGATTACACACAACTCCAGAGGTGGCAATACCCAACAAAAATTGAACACTAAAGAATGTAGGTGGATACACATCTTGGACTCAGTAGTGGGGGGACTAAACGAATTGGAGGAGATCAACAGACAGACAGGCCTGTTATCCTACACCTAACAAGACCCTTCTTCACACATGTAGTTCCCTGTAGTCTAGATTATGAACACCCATTTTGAGATATCTTCGGTGCACTTGTTTTGTAACATCTGCAAAAAATCTGTACGTCTAGCCAGCTGTTAGTATTCTGACTGACTGTATGGTCTGCAGCACCACTGCTCACATCTATAACTAAGAATTTAAATACTGTAACCTTGATGTCCACCGGAGACACTGCTGCATGATCCATGTAATTTGATATAGGAAATTTTATGTTTTTTAATTCTGTGGGTATTGTGATGTATAAACCTTCTGTTAATTTACGATCTTTGCCTGTTTCACATGTAGCTCATTTATGTACACACCCCTCCAAACATGACCATTTCCACTAAGGAGCGACCCCGAATGCCATCGGCCATGGGCTGAATTGGGTATATACGCTTGGGGCCACCTGGGTCTCCTTGGACCACCTATCAGCCTTCCATACCAAATGAAGAGTCGGAGGAGCAGTGGAGAATATACCAATAATTGTTTTATTCAGATGCACTCATAGTGGAGACCCGTCTGCACAGTCTCGAAGAGTGGTACAGAGGGAACTGAGATCAGCAAGCATAGAGATACTCATGTACGTTTCATAGTTGGGCAAAGGCACGCCTACAGTGGAATTTTCCTAGCAGATGCAGCTGAGCAATGAAATACAAAAAAAAATAGGTTTCATATCTGGTATCTCACATAACCTAACACAGCTCAAGCTTGTTTCACCCTGTATAAAAACAGCTGCACAATAGGAACAACAAAAAGGGAGACACTGAGCGAGGATACAGCAGAGCATCAATACCACAATAAGATAAATCACCTTTTCAAGGATCCAGTCCTAACTGCTGAATAAGGACCAACTCCAATTCCCACTCTCCATTCCCTCATCATTTTCAAGAATATCTAGAATGTGTTTGGTAATATTCTTTTCCATATTCTTAAACCCGACCACACATTGATCGCCAACTACCGCACATACACCACCACTTTTAGCCAGGATAAAATCCACTGCATATCTAGTCTGTTCCGAATATATACGCATACTTTCCAACTGAATGGTGATGTCGCGCAAAGCTGGCATTGTAGTATTAGATAAAATTTGCAGCTTGCATCCAAAGTATTCTCTAGCTTTCTCACCCCTGGCCAGGGAAGGACCACCCAATGTAAAAATAGAGGAATGGATGTATCCAAAAGTTATACCATTACTGTAATTATTGACCTCTTTATCGGTCACTCCCTCACAGAATTCTTTCTTTATTGTCCTTTTAACCCATCTTACTTAAGTTTGGCATATTTACAAGGCACGCCCAAAGGCAATACCATTCCAAGAGCTATATCATCTGTACCATTTTAGACAGTAGAATAAGTCCCATTAGACAAAAAGAAAAAGCCTGGGTGTGCATAAATAGGCCCCTCATAATCCACTGCAGCATACCTAGAATTCATTCCAAATGTACTTGGATCCTCTTTATTCACTAAAGGGATCGTGTGTTCATGCAACACTATTCCTGAACAATTTTTATACAATGAAGTATCCGTACTGTTCACAATAGGACAATAGGACAACAACCAGGGTAATAACCAGCCTCTCGAGGAACTGTCAACTCCTTATAATGCCAACCTACTAATATTACATTCTGTTCTTTCATATAAAAATGATTGCAATATGTATTGTTATCACAACCCGGATAACCCACCCCCAGTGTCTTTCTATGGTATAGAGATGGCCCCAGATAACCAAAACCAAACACTCCTTTCACTTCTGTAAATTGGGGTGGCCGAGTATATGTGTAATTTATGAGTGACAATGGATATGCAGTCACAGACTGGTGACAGATTGAGTGGGGTAACAAGTTGTCCCTTTGCCAAAGAATCTCTAATGTGTTTCCAAAAATAATTAGTTCGGAACTGTTCTTTTACTTCGTCCCAGGGAAATGACCGTACCCTTACTATGTAAAGGCACACTTTGAGCATCTTCCAAAATCCATGAGATCCCACACAATATTATTATCAGCAGAATTAAAAGAACAACACATATTATTTTGCTTCTTTTTGACCACATCATACTATACTGTGCAGTAGGAACCATTGGCTGCTCCTCCTCTATAACCTTTCTGCCAAAAGGGTGCATAATGAATTCAAAGAAGTAAAATGCAAGAGAATATAATGTTCCCAGTGTCCGTCAGAGCCTCACTGGTACAGGCTCCTATTGTCCATCAATAAGCTGGCACTCTTGAGCACAGACGGTGGAGCTTGCTCTGTCCTAAGCACTTCTATTCTATCCCACGTCGATAAAGGTGGTATACCAGCAGAGTATACTTTTTCCTTAACTAATGTCCAAACAACAAAAGCAAAGTGAGCACAGAATTTCCACTTATTTCAATTATTCGTTGGTACTGTTACTCAGCACTACCTATCTTGTACAGTCCATCCCTAGTATTTTTTCTCCTTGGACTCAGTAGCCCTCAGCCGAGTGCGCAAATTGTACCTGGCAACCCAAGGCACTGTATGATCGGTGAACAAAGGCTCCTGAATTGCTCGTATTTCTGGTGGAACAGCTTTATTCAAAACATCCTCGTCCTCCTCATCTGTCTGTGTACAGGTCAGTTTGGCATCACTGGAAGGAACAAACCTGGGCACTTGCTCGCATTCGGTATCGCCGACACCCTCTTTGACCCATTGGTCATATGGCCACGGTAAAGGAATGCTCCGGCAGTGGGTGGCATGCACCCAGTTCTTTCGACCAGCAACTTTTAGAGCCGTCCGTGTAACCAACAGAACCTGCTCAGGACCTTTCCAGCGGGGCTCCAGACTTTTCTTCCTCTGAAAGTTCCGCATGAGGATGTAGTCCCCAGGCTGAAAGTCGTGGCCGGGTCCCTCTGGTATAGGAGGTAGGGACGCCCATACCTGTTGGTGAATAGAACGTAAACTTTCTGTTAACTGGCCAAGATAATCAAGCAGCACAGGATATTCGATATCGGAATATTTACGAGGATGTGGGATGCCCCATACATTTGCCGGGCATCTGAACATGACCTCATAAGGTGACAAGCCTGTTCTAGAATGAGCTATAGTTCTAGTTGACAAAAGAGCTAACGGTAGAGCATCTGGCCATTTTAAGCCTGTCGTCTCTTGAATTTTTGCCAATTTCAGTTTGAGAGTACCATTGTACTTCTCAACCAAATCCGCTGACTGCAGATGATTGGCAGCATGAAATTTTTGTTTGACATGCAAACCTTGTCACTCCAGATAATTCGGGGCAAGCCGGATTGAGGAAAATACTCTTTAAGGAGTATTTTCGCAGTTTTAATGGCTGTATTATCTTTAGTGGGGTAATCCTAAACCCATTTTCTGAACGCACATATAACCACCAAAACATACTTAAGATTATAGCATCTCTCTAGATCAATGTAATCCACCTGGAGGACTTCAAACAAAAAAGTAGATGGTGCAAAATTACCAGGCGCTGTAGGGATACCCTTCCCTGGATTATGTCTCATACATGTCATACAATGTTTCACCAAATGTGCAGCTGTCTTAGAGATGTTATCGTTATGCCATACAAGGGCTAACAATTTGCAAATGCCTTTTGCACTAATATGGGCTGGACCATGGGCCATAGTAACCACAGGAAGGACATTTGCATCCGGCAACATCCATTTCTAATCTCCAGATTAATCAATCCAACATCTTTCCTCATTTAACTGTGCTGTACTGTCCTGCCATTTCGCTAATTCCTCTATTGTGGCTTCGCTTTGTATCTCCTTCACATTTTCAACAGTGTTTTCAAACATAGCGATTCCAGGAACCCACCTAGCTGGACCTACAACAAACAGGCTTTTCATTTTACTTCGGGCCGTCTCCTTGGCTACCTGATCTGCAAATGCATCTCCTCTACCCACATCATCAGTAAGTTTCTTATGAGCGCTGCACTTAATTATTGCTAGCCTCTTGGGGAGCGTTAAAGCAGACAAAAGCCACAATATAAGGTGCCCGTGTTGGATGTTAGTATCGTGGGAGGTAAGGAACCCTCTCTCCGCCCACAGTCGCCCAAAATTATGCGCAACCCCGAATGCATACAGGCTGTCAGTATAAATATTGACAACCAGTCCTTCACTCAATTCACAAGCTCGGATAAGGGTAGCAAGCTCAGCGGCTTGAGCCGACTGATAGGGTACCCGTGATGTATCTACCACCATCTGCAACGTAGTGATAGCATAAGCTGCAGTGGTAGTGCCGTCTGGTAATTTAAAACAAGAGCCATCGACATATAGTTCTCCTTGCGGGTCAGATAAGGGAACATCAGTCAGGTCTACCCGTCCTTTCGTCTCTTCTTCTGTCCGGAAAATGCAGTCATGCTTGTCAACTGCATCATTCTCAGAAGGGAGGGGTAGTAACGTGGCTGGATTCAGAGTGGCACATCGTTTGATCGTAATATGTTTGGCAAATAATTTCAATTCATAGCCAGTAAGATGTGCACTGGTGAGGTGCTGTGTCTTTGTCTTATTCAAAAGTGTATCCACAGCATGGGGTACCATAACTGTGAGGTCTGTATCAAGTACAAGTCCAGACGATTGCCTGATTGAAGTGGCCACAGCCGCAACCACTCTCAGACAACTCGGAAGGGCCCTAGCGTCAGGGTCAAGCACAGCAGAAAAATAAGCACAAGGCCTCTGTTTATCCCCAATTTTTTGTGTTAGGACAGAAAGTGCGCAACCAGCCATCTCATGAACATAGAGCACAAATGGCTTTCTATTATTAGGTGTGCCAAGCACCAGAGCCAAACAAAGCGCAGTTTTTAATTGCTCAAAAGACTGCTGACATTCGGGCGTCCAAGGCAAAGGCTCATGCACTGCTTTCGTTGTTAGTGCAAGCAAGGGTTTGATTAGTAACAAATAATTTGGGATTCACTGGTGACAGTAGGAAGTAATACCTATAAAGGCACGTACATCCTTTTGAGTTTGCGGAAAGGGCATTTTATTAATGGTACTGATGCACTCAGGGGTCCGCCTCCTACCCTCCTTCGACAGTAGTGACCTAAATAGGTAACCTCCTGTTGACAATACTGACATTTCGAAAGAGAGACCTTATGACCATGATGTGCCAAATGCAACAACAATTTCACTGTACTGTCCTTGCATTCTTGTTCCGTATCAGAAGCAATTAATAGGTCATCGACATACTGCACTAATACATTACCCGGGGAAAGCGATAGTGAATCCAACGGACTTTTCAATGCTTGACTATAAATACTAGGACTCTCCGTATAGCCTTCAGGAGCACGACAGAATATAAAGCTTCTGCCGACCAATGTAAATCCAAACAAATACCTACGGTCTGGGTGGATACGAATACTGAAGAATGCATTTTTCAAATCATTAACAGAAAAGAACTTAGCAGTAGATGGAATCATCGTTAAAAGCGTAGTGATGTCAGGAACCACCGGAAACTGTGGAACTACAATTTTATTAACCTCTCGCAAATCAATCACAAAGCGATAGACATCATCAATAACGTCAGAGGAACCTGAAGGTGTCCTCTTCAGGCCCGGGAGAATCGGACTATTACAAATGTTGGTGGACGTTTCTTCAACTACTCCCTTCTGTATCAAATCCTGAATAATGTGAAGAAGAGCCCGTTCCCCTGCCTGCGGTATTTTGTATTGAGGAATACATGGCAAAATAGCATTATCTTTAACTTGTATAGAAACTGGCGGTATATGCAATAGACCCACATCTGTATCACCTGTGGCCCATAATGTAGACGGTACCGGAGCAAACTTATCTGGAAGGGGCGCATCCTGAGACAAACACTGGCTGGTATTCATAGGCGGGCCCATGGTAATATAGACACCATCAGGAGATCAATAAATGGTAGCATGCAACTTCTTCAACAAGTCCCATCCCATCAGATTTTCACCACAATTAGATGTTAACAAAAATGGAGACTCAACAGTAAAAGGACTAACAGTAACCGCAAGGGGGCGCGAAATAGGGCTGACGACTGGTACAGTGGAAAAACCTACAGAAACATTATTCTGGCCAGACAGGGCCGCCCCAGGGACCATATGTCGAGAAACAGAACTTTTCATCGCACCTGTATCCACCAAAAATTCCTTAGTCGAACCTTTCAAATCCGCTGTGACATAAGGACCGCTCTGATCAACAGGTATCTGAACTGGTCCCCCACCCTGTCCTTGGCTGTCCTAACTATAAGACATACCTGTCACAACATCCACATCATAATCATCATGATAGTACTGTCCATCTCTAGGGTCATCAAAATAATTATTGTCAGAGCGGCCCACAGGAGCTGCAACATTCTGATTTCTGTCGGTCCCACGGCCTCTACCACCAGAACCACGTCCTCTAGGGGACGAAATCTTCTGTAAAAGCACAGGGCACTGGCTACACCAATGTCCTTCCTCCTTACAATACGCACACTGATTTTGTCCTAAAGGTGTTGCTGAAGGCTGCCTAGTACGTGGGAGTTGTCGAGAAGGACCTCCCCGTCCCCTATTATTTCCCCGAAATGCCTGCTGCAACAACACCTTCGTCTTCAAATCCTTGTGTTTTTTATCGGTTTTATCCTTTTCCTCCTGGTGTCGATGCTCATAATATTGAGCCATATTCAAGATAACAGAGGGAGAAGATGTAGACCAAGTACTTTCAGACACCTGCAAGTGAGTCATTATTTCAGGAAGAAGATTAGTAACAAACCTGTCAACAAACAAACTCCCCCCTCCGTTGACATATCATGCCCACTGTAATCTAAAAATGTATCTTCAAACCTAGTGAAGAAATCAGATACACTCTCGTCCTTCTTCTGTCGACAAGCTGTCAATCTATCCCAACTTACTTTCTTCGGTGGAATAAGGGTATGCATTTGTGTAATAATATGACCAGGCAAGGCGAGTAACTCCGCACGTCGCTTATCTCATGGCTTCCTGTCTTGATCCCATCCCTTAATCACATCCCATGTGCCACCCAACTCAGCAACATGATCTTGAGTATGCACCTGCCGCCAAATGTCAACCGGAACAAGAAGACCAAAGAACATTTCAATATCAGCAAGAGTCATTACAGTAGAAGAGGCAGCTTCTGTTAATTCATTATAATAAGCTGTGTGATTTTTTCTAGGATAGGGAAGAGTTGCCTTAAGGGCTAAAACTGCACTTCTTTTCATGGACTATAAACCCATTGGTCCTGAAAGCAGGCAGCTACGGCCGGTCTACTGACCGTACCGTGCTGGTCCGTTAACTCAGGTATTTCTGGGTAAAAATTCGGGTAGACTTCACGCATAGGGAACTGAGTTATTTGAGTAGGACTCTTATCATACAACCAACCTCTATAAGAAACTATGGTAGTAACATTACCAAACACCTGTCCCAGTTCCAAATCAGTAACATAGACACGGTCTCTAATATCAAATAATATTTGGGGAGCCTCCGACCCAATGTGTGTATGCCAAAGATCAATCAATGTAGCAGACATATGTTGAAGAGCATGCTGTTGTAAAAAGGGCTCAAAATCACGTATAACTCGCCAAATATCCTCCACACTATAAACTGCATTACGAGCCCACTGCATAGCCTGACTACCCATTGTCCTCTTCTCTTCCTCCCCTATTTCAGATCTCTTCAATGGACCCATTTGTTCCCTAAATCTCACCAAATCCCTGGCTTCAAACCCATGTACAGGAGTATCAGTATTCAAAAACATCGGGGATGAATAACCGCAGGAGGGGGGTAATAGGAGTAGTAGGTAGAACTGTAGTCAATGATTGCACCGAAGGAGAAAGAACAGAGGGCACAAGAGCAGGGGCGGCGGATGTAATAGAGGTCACAGTTGACAAGGATGGTGAAGGAAGAGAAAGAATAGGAGGCAGAGTAATCGGAGCTGTAGATACAATGGTCATAGATACAGGGGCAACTTCAGCAGACGAGGCAGGCTGCTGTGTCTGCAAAGAGACAAAGGGGTATATCCTTTGTGGGGCATAAGGAGGTGGGGATAGAGTATCTAACAACTCCTCTACAAAGGTATCATCATGCTCTTTGGCCACATAGGACTTATCAATATGCAACAGAAATCTCCTATCTGCGCATTCTATTCCTGCCTCCTGCTTTTCTCTATCATGCGCCACAGCTTTCTGTGTAAGAGTCTGCATCCTTCGTATCCATGCATCTTTCACCATTTTTAACTGTGTTTGCTTTGCCTCTTTCTGCCAAGTTCGAAGGGAGTCAAACATCGACTGTCTACTTCATCTCTTAAACAACTGTTCTTGTAAAAAGTCTATCTTCTGTTCATCAAAAGAGCCTGTCAAAGGCCACTGTAACTCGGCATTGTCCCTTGTATATTTGTGCCATAATGTACTAAACATAATAGGACCATGTTTCACATACATATCAAAATTAGGGCTGCCTTCAGGAGGCGCAGGTTGAGCCTCTACCAACCGAGCATCTGCAGAAGGACGACAGCACAAATTCCAAAACTTACTGAGGACAGGCATTGCGGAAGAAAAACAAAATCGTTATTTTTACCTTGCAAAGTATTTGCAAACACTTTTTTATCAAAACAGTCCTTAGACCGTACCAAACTCAAACCCCAAATGGTACCATATCCACAAAGAACCAAAAAAACTCACCTGATATCAGTAGTACAAACAAACCGGTTCTCCACTGCCGACTCCCCAGACCAAACAGTCAAATCAAGGGTTTCGCCATTCAGGACTCCAGTCGGGATGACCACTGGATGAGGCACCATCCGGCGGGAAAAAAGGAGCAGCTGTGAGTAACAGAAACTCTTCGTGCAGGGATCCCTGAGCCATCAGTCCGACCAGACGATGCCCTCGTCCTACCCCCCATCTGCGGCAAGGGGATGGATCAATCACCCGAAGCAGTCCCTGTTCGGGCGCCAACTGAAGGAAGTGACCCTCTTGGGGTCACCCGGATCTCCTCGGACCACCTCTCAGCCTTCCATACCAAATGAAGAGTCGGAGGAGCAGTGGAGAATATACCAATAATTGTTTTATTCAGATACACTCAGAGTGGAGCCCCATATGCACATTCTCGAAGAGTGGTACAGAGGGAACTGTAATCAACAAGCATAGAGATACATTATGTATGTTTCATAGTTGGGCAAAGACACGCCTACAATGAAATTTTCCAAGCAGATGCAGCTGGGCAATGAAATACAAAAAAAAATAGGTTTCGAGTCTGGTATCTCACATAACCTAACACAGCTCAAGGTTGTTTCACCCTGTGCCCGCCACCAGACAAGTGGGAGAGGGCCTCTATCTAGTAAGAAAGTTATGCACTAATATGAACAGTCTATTCATTACTGACGCAAAACCTAACATTTCAGAAACAAAACTTAACAGAGGCTTTTCTCAGAAACAGCAAAGGAGCAGTTTCGATCATGATCCAAATTGGCGCCTGAACAGAAAATGGTGCAGCGAATGCTAACTTATATAAGGCACTGCATAGGCAATCTTGAATCTATTCTAACAAGTAGTGTGATATATTTCTTTCATCTTTCAAATAAGCCTTGGCGGAGTTCGCGCCCACAATACGCGGAGCACCGCGAGCGGCGGAGTTTCTTTAGATAAATGCAGTTCGCTGTGATATTCAGTGCCAGGTGCTTGTCCGCACTGCAATCATCACGAACGGCATCATGCACAGCGCAAGCAGGCGCTGCTTCCTTTCTGCCGCTCGAGTAGTTTTTTACAGGATATCTTACTCCCCACTTCTGCTTTTTTAACGCGACTCGTCCCTTTTCTCTACAGGTACATTCATTATACCTTAGAGGCTCTTTGCAGCATAATAGAGACCCCGAGCTTGAGATTCTTCTGGGGGTAAGTACAAGTCCATGTTGCCATGGTTTCATTCATTAGGGATACATCCCTCGTTGCCTTGTAATATGAGCGTGCACTGATGACACCTATTACACCGGCAGATTAACCATTGAGTAACCTGTGTTTGCTCCATCTGATTACTTCTTATGAGTGATGCCTTTTTGACGATGAGAAGCAACCCCGCAATTCGTCATTTTAACCTGTTGAGGGTGAGTGTTCCTTTCGCCCCCTTTGATTGTAACCATGACCTGGTTGTGAAATTACTAAAGCACCTCCTTCAATTATAGATACCTTGACCAGACATCATATGTGCACTCCATCCAGGCTTGGAGGAGTACACCTGTCCATGAACCGGTGAGTCATTGCATGACCTCGCTAGTCTTTTATTTTGTTCCTTTTATAACACATACATCTAAACAATTCATCCTTCTCTTTTAATAGGTTTTCTTTTGTCCTGAAGAAGACCCACCGTGATGTCCTTATAAAATAAACATTTTGGGTTGAAACGTCGACGTAGTGCTCCCTCATGTCCTAATACAGTGTAACCATAATAAGTTGGATGTTCAGGTTACTACTGTAGTTATACATCTGGACAGAGATCTAAAAATTACTGCCCGCTAATCTGTGTTATTTATGTATTGTTTTTCATTTTCTAATTCTGTTTCCAATTTTTGCACCTTTATCACCCCATGTCACTACAGTCACTACTGAACCACTATCATGTATATTGTACTACAGCCTTCTTTCATGAGAATATGTTCTCATATATATAAAAAAGAAAAAAGAATAATATATATATGAATGTGAAAATAAGTGTTGTGTGTGTTTCTGTTTTTGTTTTTACTTAAACGTTAGCTAGGAAATCACTATATGACGCTTGCATGTCTAAAGGAATTAGGCGCTACCCGACTGAACCATTTCTGTAGACTTGGAATTGGATGAGCATCAGTCCTAGTGACTGCATTGAGTCCCCTGTAGTCAACACAAAACCCCATCTCTTTCTACCACCCTGGGTGTGAGGTTTTGGTATTAAGACCACTGGACTAGCCCAAGGGCTATCTAAGGGCTCAATTACTCCCAGCTCCAGCATATTTTGGACCTCTGTCTTGATGCAATCTCTGACATGGTCAGGCTGCCTGTAGATTTTATTCTTGACAGGTAGACTCTCACCTGTGTCCACATCATGTGTACACCAGGTGGTTTGACTCGGTGTCAAAGAAAACATATGCCTATATTGATTGAGGACCTTCCTGCAATCAATTTGCTGTTGGTCAGTGAGGCTGCCTGCCAAGGCTACACCATCAACTGACCCATCATCATGGTTGTATGAGAGGAGATCAGGGAGAGGGTCACTCTCTTCCACCTGTCCCTCATCAGTTGACATGAGCAAGCCCATGTCAGCCCTGTCTACAAAAGGTTTGAGCCTGTTCACAGGGAGCACCCTGTGGGGGCTCCTGGGAGTGCCAAGGTCCACCAGATAGGTGACCTCACCTTTTTGCTCAATGAAAGTGTGGGGTCCACTCCATTTATCTTGGAGAGCTGCTGGGGCCACAGGCTCCAACACCCACACTTTCTGGTCTGCCTGGTAAACAGTCAGGACAGCCTTTTGGTCATGCCAAGCTTTTTGCAATTCTTGACTGGCCTCCAGGTTTTTATTTATCTTCTTCATGTACTTAGCCATCCTGGAGCGGAGACCAAGTACATAGTCCACTATGTCTTGTTTGGGAGGTTTGAGAGGTAACTCCCATCCCTCCTTCACCAAACACAAGGGACCCCTAACTGGATGCCTAAACAGAAGTTCAAAAGGGCTGTAGCCAACCCCTTCTGAGGGACCTCTCTGTAGGCAAAGAGAAGGCAGGGCAGGAGAACATCCCATTTTCACCTAAGCTTTTCTGAGAGGCCAATGATCATGCCCTTGAGGGTTTTGTTGAATCTCTCAACTAACCCATTGCATTGAGGCTGGTAGGGGGTGGTGAATTTGTACTTTACACCACACTCCTTCCACATTCCAGTGATATAAATTGTCATGAAGTTTGTACCTCTGTCAGTTAAAACCTCCTTAGGGAAGCCCACCCTGGAAAACATTCCCAAGAGGGCCCTTGCCACCACAGGAGCTGTTGTGGTCTTAAGGGGAATGGCTTCTGGGTACCTAGTGGCATGGTCCACCACCACTAGAAGACAACTGTGCCCAGAGGCTGTAGGAGGGTTCATGTGACCAATTATGTCAATCCCAACCCTCTCAAAAGGAACCCCCACCACTGGAAGTGGCATCAGGGGGGCCTTTGTGGTTCCACCTGCCTTACCACTGGCTTGGCAAGTGGCACAGGAGCGACAAGATTCCTTGGTGTCTTCAGACATGTGAGGCCAGTGAAAGTGAGGGACAAGCCTGTTCCAAGTCTTACTTTGGCCTAGGTGTCCTGCCAGGGGAATGTCATGTGCTAGTGTGAGTAGGAAGCCCCCTAAACTTCAAGGTATAACCAACCTCCTGGAAGCCCCAGGCTTGGGGTCTCTACCCTCTGAATAAAGGAGTCCCTCATCCCAGTAGATCTTGTGGGACCCACTGACATTCCCAGCAGCCTCAGCAGCAGCTTGCTGTCTGAGGGGTTCAAGTGAGGGGCAGGTTAGCTGCTCCAAACTCAAGTCTGCCATGGAAGGGCCCCCTGTCCCCAAGAACTCAACCTGATCAGGCTCAAGCTCATCTGGAACGGTTCCTTCACAGGGACTGAGATCATCTCCCTCAAGAGACTGATCCTCACTCTGAGTTTGGGGGGAAGACACAGCCTTACCCCTCCGACTCCTTCTCTTGGAAGGCACCTGGTCCATTTTTCCAGGATCCAGGGCCTGTTCAGTGGATGTCAGTTTGGCTTGTGACCTAGTCACAGGAAACACATCTGCAGAGATGCCCAACATTGCTGCATGAGTCCTAAATGCAACCTCAGCCCAGGCTGAAGTTTCCAAATCCTTGCCCAATATACAAGGTAATGGAAGCTCTGAACTTACCACAACCTTCTTAGGGCCAGTTACCCCTCCCCAGCTGAAATTAACAACTGCCAAGGAATGGTCAGTCCTGACATTGTTTGCATTGGTCACTTGGTACATTTCACCAAGTACTATCTGTCCAGGAGACAAAAGTTTTTCTGTCACCATGGTGACACTGGCCCCTGCGTCTCTGTAGGCCATTGCCTCTGTTCCATTGATCAAAGGCTGCTGTCTGTACTTGCCTAGGTTAATGGGACTGACAAGTAAGGTGGCAATATCCATGCCACCATCACAGACTAACACAGCCTGAGCTGGAGTTCTGACTGAGCCAGAACCCACCTCAGATCCCAAGGTTAACCCCACTAATCCCTTGTTCCCTGTACCACCACTGTACTTGTGCTAGGGGGAGCAGTTGTCTTAGGGGCAGTGGTGGTAGGAGTAGTTTCCTTGGCTTATGGACAATCAGCATCTTTTGTCCAATGGGTTTTTACCTTACACAAGTAACACCAAGGTTTCTTTTTCCCTTATCCCATGTCGGATTGTGACCCGACCCCCCCAGATGCAGGTTTTTGGGGCCCTGATGAAGACTCTTTGTATTTACCCTTGTCCCCACCCTTATCTTGAGCTTTTGAAGAATCTTGCTTCTTCTGGTCACCACTATTGTTCTGGTTTTTCTACTTCACCCTGGTCCTGACCCACTTATCTGCCTTCTTTCCTAATTCTTGGGGAAAAGACAGATCTGAGTTCACCAGGTACTGATGCAATAGCTGATTTTGGCAATTATTAAGGGGGTTCTCCCTCATAATCAAATTGTAAAATCCATCAAAACCATGCACCTTGCTGCCAAGCAACCAACCTTCCAGAGCCTTAATAGCACTATGCATAAAGTCTACCCAGTCCTGATTCTGTGTCTGCTGGGTGTCTCTGAACTTAATCCTGTACTGTTTAGTGGTTAAGCCATACCCATCAGTGAGAGCACTCTTCGGAACTGAATAATTGTCACATCCTCTTCTCTAACAGTGAGGAGCTTATCTCTACCTTTGTCAGCAAAGGAGAGCCACAAGATAGCTGCCCACTGCTCTTGAGGGACCCTCTGAACTTTCAAGGCCCTCCCTAAAGCAGTTATCTATTTATGAATGTCATCCCCAACATGGTAGGGAGGGACAATCTTGCTAAGGTTCCTATTGTCAAAGGAATGTTCCTTACTTCTAGGGACACTGTTGCTACCACCATGGGACTCTAGTCCCAATTTCTTTTTTGCCTTATAGACTTCTAGGGACTCTCTGTCAAGGGCCAACAGCTCTTTCCTGAGCCTGAGCCTAGCTTTCTCAAGTTCAAGCATTTGGTACTCCCTATCCAAAGAGTTCCCTCCTTTACTAGAAATGGAGGTCCCTACTGACTGTCTAAAAGTATTGGATTCTGCAGATGAGGATCTAGACCTCCTTGGTCTACTCTGCACCTTCCCAGGAGGATCAAAGGGGGCATCCTCTTGGCCCTCTGTGTTCTCCTCCTCTGAATTATCCAGGTGGGAGCCTTCAGGATCCACCTGTTCAGGGTTAGAGTCTAGGTCAAAGAGGGGTTCCCCTCCTGCCCTATCTTCATTCCCTGGCCCACCCACTCTGTCCTTTTCATCTGACCCAGAGGCTTTCCTCAGGTCATCCAACAGTATCACCTCGACAAGGCGTTGAGTGTTGGCACTTCTCCCTGTCTTCAGCTTTCTAGATGCAAACAGTGCTTTCAGTTCTTGGAATGAAAGTTCACTGTATCTAGTAGGCAGATAGCCACTGGCATCTCCTTTAGTAGACATACTAAGTGAGGTTTGGTGTTGCACCTACCTAACCTAGTGGAAACTAAACTCTCTGAGGGTGGAGAAAGGGCGTGCTAGATCCTTGACTTACCCAACCCTAAGTTCAGTAGAACTTACTATTCTAAGTTTGTATTTATATGTGCCCAATACTAGTGGTTTTTCAGTTAATCAATACAAAGATTTATCTGGTACAACAATGCAGGCTTGAATCCCAACCGCTGCACACCAATGTGAGAAGCTGGCCTGGTATATGATGTCCACTAATGTAAGTGGGCACCTTGCAATAGTCCAGACAACCCTTATGGTGATTTAAGAGGTCTCAGACCTCAACCTTAGAAAGCTATCCAAGTGGTAGCTGTGGAGAGCAGCCTTCAGGCTTAGTCTTGAAGGAGTGTAAAGCAGATTGTTTTACCAGAGTGTAATCTTATAGTATAGATTAAATGAAAAGGAACCACACAAAGTATTTATAAAAATATGTATTTATTATATAACACTCTCTAGTACGTTACAGTATCTCCTACACGGAGATAGACATAAAGCACACAATACCTTAGCAAAGAAATCCCATTAAATAGCAATAATACACAGTGGGCCCCAGGGGTGGACCAAACCATATACTAAGAAAGTGGTATAAGAACCACGACTCGAGTCAGGACAATGTCGAGAGAACGTAGAATTGCTGAGACCCACAGAACCACCCAAGGTAAGTAGATAGGGACCCCACGGAGAGCATTTGCAGTGTGTAAACACGACTGCATGCTCCGTACAAGTCTATGTGCAAGTCGCGGTTGGAATTTTAAAGATTAGGGCCCCTTCCCAGTGGACCCTGAAGAAACCCCATGGAAGACAGAATATTGGAGAGCCACCCACCCGTGGATACCGTGGTACCCAAGTAACCTATCCCAGGGATGCCAGGTGCATAGGTGTGAAGTGGCGTTGGAAACTGCAGTCGAACCCAATGGAGGACTGCAGGAAAGTGCGCTGCTGGAAGAGGAGAAAGTGTCCGGAGGAATCCAAATGTGGATTCTTGACGAGGAGTACCTGAAAGCAGAGGGGACAGAGTGTATGTCACTCAGGAGTGACCAGGAGACTCGGAAGACGGATGCCTTCCGATGTCGGGTGCTTCAGGAAGAATGACGGTGACCTTGACTCTGCAGCTGCGAGGACCAGGCAACGCTGAGGATGACCAGGACCCGAGTACGAGCTGTCCCACGAAGGATGTCGAGTGCTGAGGGGTCTGTGTCTGGCGGGAGCACCAAAAAGCCTTGGCAAATGCAACCCAAGCATGAAGTCAAGAAGGTGCACGGTTGGGACCAGCAAGGTCCAGGAGACTCACCACAAGCAGGGGAGTCAGAGAAGGCCCCGAGAAATCATGGGAGCCCAAGGCAAACAAAGGTGACCCTGAAATGGACCCACAGACCAAAGGCACAGGAGTTGCAAGAGGAGCTCAAGCAGCTCACAAACATATGCGGCCACGATGCACACGATGGGGTGTGGCCAAAGATTTTGGTCACTGGAGGTGCTCGAGGTTGGGGCTACTTGGAGCCCGAAGATCTTCTTGCAAAGATGTCAACAAGCCTTTGCGACTGCAAAGGGACGCGGTACCCAGGGATTCGGATATTGCAACCCCCACAAGGAGTACAGCCTCAAACTTAGTGAGAGGGTAGGACAGGCCTCAGGAGCTGAGGAAAACCACCACCTGTGTTGCAGAGCCCAGGGAGTCAGGAGGAGCTCGGGATCTGCAGACTGGTCGTCTTCGTTGCAGTGCTTGCGAATTCTGGGGAGTGACTCCTTCACTCCAAGGGAGATTACTTTGGTTGTCCTTGATGCTTCACAGGCCTTGGTAGGTTCCTGTATGATGCACAGGCACAGACGATGCAGCAGACTGGAAGGGAGATGAAGTCAGGCCCTAACAAAGTCCAGCGAAGTCTAGAGTGCCCAGACGGTAGAAGTGCAGTGGTTTCAGTTCTGAATCTTATCCCACGACAAATCGAGGGACCTACACCCAGGTAAGCCCTTCAGTACCCTAATTAAAGGGTTGGGAAGATTCAGGGGACCCTCCCAGGGGTTGGGTCTGGACAGGGGGGAGGTTACTCCCATGTCCTTTGTCCAGTTTTGCACCAGATCGGGAGCCAATGGCTCCCAGGACTGGTTTGAACTGGACTATGCACAGGGACACCAAATGTGCCCCTCATGCAGACTTTCAGGTGCTGGCAAGTGCACCCACCCAGCCCTAATACACTAAATCCTGTCTGGGAGGTGGTCACACCTCCCTGTGACAGGATGCCTATTGTTCTGCCTTTCCCTGCTCAAGCTTGGCTCAGCAGCAGGAGGGCAGAAATGTGTCTCTGGTCAGCATCAACCATTCTGTACTGTCCAGGACTAGAAGGCTGGTACCGGGAACAATGCAAGCCTAACGGAGGGCTCTCCTGGTGCTTGGAATCATACCTCCCACACTGTTTACGATGTGGGGGTATAATTCCAACATGTTTGATACCAAACATGATAAGATTTGTTGCAGCCGTTTTTGAGATGGTCATCGCGCGATTACGCGATGCCCCTCTATATAGTCAATGGCTGCTTCACTGACATGAGAATGGACTCCGTAGACTGCAGGGGTGTCCTGCTCATGCAGGGGCACCCTCTCACTTAGAATCAAGCACCCTGCCCTCAGGATTGTAAAGGCCTGCTATAGGGGTGACTTATAGGTCTTAAGTGCAGTGACCCTTAGATATAGTAAGCCTATATCTTTAGTAAGTGGTGCATGCACCAACTTACACAGGCTGCAAAGCAGGCCTGTAGTTCCATTTTGAATGGTCTCTCATGGGTGGCTTAATGCATGCTTCAGCCCATGGGAGACCTCTGGGGTACCTATGCCCTGGGTACATGGGTACCATGTACATGGGTACCATATACTAGGGTCTGACAAGCTTACCCCAGTATCCAATCTGGGATGTACCTAGGCACTGAACACAACAGTTTAGGGAGAAAGCAGATAAACTGGGGTCCTGATTCAGACTAGTCAAAAACAGCATCACATCAAGCAAAAAGTGGGGGTAACCATAAGAAGCAGATCCTACTTTCCTACAGCAGGATTCTCTCTTATTGAGCTCCAGAACCTTATCACCCCATGTGAATCCATCTCCACCTTCTTAATTCCATAGAACATGAGCAAACTACTGTCACTGAAATGAAATTGCTAAAAGGGTCTGGGTAGTTTTTACCATGATGGGAGATAGCTTGCATATGTAACACTCTCCTATGTACAGGGTGGATTGTGCTGCCAAGATATCTAAGTTCACACAGGCACTGTAACACATAGATAACATAATTAGTATCAAATCAAGTAAATAAAAGTTTACCCGGACCTAATGAGGTCGCTTATTTGTTGGGCCTAGCATCCCCAGACACAGCCACATAGTGATTCATATCAGCCACCATTAGCCCCACTTTGACAGGGTGAATGTGATTATGTTGATGGTGACAGTGGAGGAGGGGGAGAGTGAGCACCTCCTGGACCTCCTGTCTCTCAATACCAAGAATGGCTCAATAGAGGTAGTTGTGCTCTCCACTCTTCTGACAGAACATCCGCAGATGGACTGTAACCGGTTGCTAGAGCAGTTTGTTGGTCTGTTCTCATTGACACATGGCCTGATCCAGTGGTGTGTGCATGTCATTGACCCTGGTGACAGCTTACCTGCGAAAAGTAAGATATACAGGTTGTCAGGCAAAATGAGGCCAGCATTGATGAGGATGTAGCCTCAATATTGTCCCTGGGGTTGATTGAACATTCTAGAAATCCTTGGGCCAGTGCAATTGCAGTGGTACCAAAGTCTACTCCACATGGGGGGAACCCAGAACTGCCCTTCTATGTGGATTATAGGGGTTTCAATGTGGTCACTAAATCGGATGCTCATTCGATTCCCAGAACTGATGTGCTCATTGACAGATTAGGGGCTGCCAAGTAGCTTAGTACATTTGATATGACTTCTGGGTATTGGCAGATATCCCTAATTGAAGAGGCTAATTAGATATTTGCATTTTCTACCACTGAGGCTCACTTTCAGTTTACAGTGCTTCTCTTTGGGCTATAGAATGCCCCTGCCGCCTTCCGGAGACTGTCTACAGGGTACTGTCCAGGTTGGCAGACTTTAGAGTAACCTATTTTGATGATTTTGCTGACTTGAGCTCCACTTGGCAGGACCACTTGACCCACCTCTAGGAAGAGCTTTAGGTCCTGGGTTGGAAATAGCCCTCTCTGAAGGGTCATTCCCAAATATTTTGCCTTCACTCTTCATATATTTACTGAAATTGTTTTTGCTGGCCATAGGACTCTGAGCACTTTAGCGTTGCTACCCAGTGCTAAAGTGCATGTGCTCTGTCCTATAAACATGGTAATATTGGCTTGTACCCAATTGGCATATTGAATTTACTTATAAGTCCCTAGTAAAGTGGTACTCTGTGTACCCTGGGCCTATAAATTAAATGCTACTAGTGGACCTGCAGTGCTGATTGTGCTACCCACTTAAGGGGTGCTTTAAACATGTTTCAGGCCTGCCATTACAGAGCCTGTTTGTGCAGTTTAAACTACCATTTCAACCTGGCAAAATAAACCTTTTGCCAGGCCCAAACCTACATGCACGTCACCCCTAGAGTAGGCATGTATAGCCCAGAGGACAGGGTGAAATATATTTAAATAGTCGGATATGTACTTCGAAGTTTTGCATGTCCCGGTAGTGAAAAATTCTTACATTCACTTTTACTACTGCAAGGCCTATATCTCCCATAGGATAACATTGCGATTACCTTATTACATTTTTGTAAGTGTAATTTCCAAATAGGAAGATATGGCTGGTTCATAATGTGTGTCTCTGGAATCCTAATTCAAAATCCTAATTTATGGTGAAGTCGGATGTTAAATTACAATTCTGGAAATGCCACTTATAACCTTAGTCATGTGGTGCCTGCAGCCTGTCTCTGATCGCATGACTGGGTGTAGTTGGCAGTTAGGATTTGTGTATTCCTCCTAGATAGCCATTCACAATGGGAGCTTAGGTGTGACTGAGTGGAAAATCACTGGCAGGATTGGAGGGAGGAGCTGGGACCAGCCTCACTTACACCTGAATAGACTGTGTCTTGTCCCCAATAAAAGGGCTGCATACCCCCTGTAGTTAGTCTGGAGCCAGGGTCGGGAAGACCGGGCATCTGGCACTTAAAAGGCATGCCACTAGAAGCTTTTCCCCACTTCAAACACACAACTGTGTACAAAAGAAGGACCTCAGGCACCACCACTTCAGTACACTTCTGGACATGTGAATACTCTGCCAGGAAGAAGGACTGCTGTGCCACTGAAGGTCTGCCACTCTGCTGGACATTACTTTGCTGGACTCCTGCTTTGCTGTGCTGGCCTGCTGTCTGCTGCCCTTTTGCTTGGGTGAGACGGACTGGTACTGCATCTCTTGAACCCAAAACCCATAGTGACTCCAAGGGCTAGTTTTCTGCCCTCCTGAACTGAAGCCTCAGGGACATAGAGGCTTCCAACCACCTTGCACCTGCACTCTGCCATTCTGAGTCTACCCTGCCAAGTGGTACCACCCCAGTCCTGGTCCCATGGAAGTGGGCCCAAGGTGCTTTACAGTTGAACCGATGCATCTTCTCTCTTGAGCGACACATCCCCAAGCAGAACCTATGCATCTCCTTGGCTGAGCAGCGTACCCCCGAGCAGAAGCAAAGCAACGCATCGCCGTTGATGCATAGATTGACCCCATCGCAAAGACCCAAAATGCCCACCGCAGTCCTCTGAACCGGAGCATGGCCCAGAGGCGTGGCGAACCACAGCCCAAGTCTTTGCATTTCTCACCAAAGGCAGCTTCGATAAGGATGCCGTACTCCACAATCCTGGCTCATACCTCCTCGGAACCGATGCATCAGCAGCTGCACGCCGCATCCCCGATTGCGAATTTTGCAGAGCAATCCCTGGTTGATGGCATCCTCAATGATGATGCAACTGGACCTCGCACTGCAGCCTTGTTGAATCTCGGACCCAAGGCATAGCTTCGGCTGCAGGACACATCTTTGACATGGATCCATGCAATGCTCCGCAACCAGGACTAAATTACCCTGTTCAGCGGACCTTACTGGGTTGCTGTAGCTGGCCCGTGCTCCATCGCGGTCGGCCTGAACTTGTGCTTCGTCCCGGTCCTGCGGGTCCAGATATCCCCACTTGGTGCTTTGTGCTTTTTGGTGCTATTTTCACTCCAAACTTTCAAATTCAATATATCCAGTTCTATTAATTGGATTTTTGTTATTATGGCCTTTCTTTATTTATTACAAATGACTCTTTTTTTCTAAATAAGTTACAGGCCCTTTAGTGGTGTCTTTTCACAGTTTTAATGTTTGAAGTATTGCACAAATACTTTACACATTGCCTCTAAGTTAAGCCTGGCTGCTCTGTGCCAAGCTACCAAAGGGGTTAGCACAGTTGGATTCTGCTTATGCCTTACCCTGACAGGGAATGTGCTTGCTGCTTGACCAGGACTTACACCCCAGTAAACCAACAACCCAATTTCCTACACCCTGAAACAGGCAGATTTGACTGTCAAAGTCAGCAAGTTCCAGATAGGGGTCTGTTGTGTATCTGGGCCACTAAGTTGGAAGGGGGCATGCACAGCTTCTCCAACCTAAGATTTAGAACATGATGGCCTAGCAGCCCCCAAAGGCTCAGCAGAGAAGATTTTTGGGTCTGACTGGATACTGAAACTGGTTGTTGGTCAAGGGGTATGGTACCATTGTGACCCCTGACCTAGCTGGTTCTACGAAGCATCCAAAGAAATTCATATGGATAGAGGAGTGTCAGAAGACCGTTGAAACCTGCAGGAGGCATTGAACACTGCACTAATGCATTATATTTTTGCAAGGCATTTTTTTACAGAAAGATGCTTCAGAGCATGGTATAGGGGCTGTATTACTCAGGATGAATGAGGAAAATCAGGAGCAACTCGTAGCTATTATTCATATGGAACTACACCATTGACAGCAGTGCTGGAGTACTATTGAGAGGAAGGCCCTTGCGGAGGTTGGTCCCTGAAGGAGACCCTACCTGTTCTGGATTTATTTAGAGTTCAAAATGACCACAGACCATTCAGATGGCTAATGTAGATCCATAAGCAGAATCCAAAACTGTTGAGTTTGTTTGTCTACCTACAGGGAATACATTTTACAGTGGAACACAGATCTGGAATTGACCACACCAATTCTGCATTCTAAAGCACACATAGAAGGAGTATTATGACTCTCATGATTGTTTTTGGGCATGAAGGTGCCCCTTCCTGCCCAAAAACACTCCTGCTTTCAACACAGGCATGCTTGCACCATGGTGCAATGGTGCCTGTGTTGGGGCTAGGCAGTCAAAATGGTGCTAGTGCAAGGAAAAGGCAGAAATGAACCATATTCTTTTAAATACGGTGAATTCCTGCCCTTTCCCTGATATGCAGACTTGCTGCACTGTGCTGCGTGACTTTTTCATAAATATGCCCCTATGTCCAAAAATAATGGTCTTCACCATGGAAAGGCACATAAAGTATCCACCTGACATGAGGACTTTAGTGGCCTCAAAAATTGAATTCCTCCTACTCAGAGCTTTTCCTGTCAAAACCAGTAGCTTCAGTGAGGCCTCTCCCAGCTGCTATCTGGCTTCTAGAGGATTTTGGTGGATACAGCCTCCAACCTTGCCCCTCTGGAGGATTTTTTACTTACATTTTAAAAGGTAAAATGTTTGATCTGGGTGCATCCAACTGATGTTCCATTGCAAGCAGCCTGATATCAAGCATAGGTTCTGGTCAACAACGAACAGTGACTACTAATTGGAATATAACTTTTTCTTGGTGCTTTTTTCCATTAGATCTTCAAAAATGTGTATTGTATTTTTGTTGCATTGGTGACATTTAAGTCATTACACTTTATCTATTTTTCGAAATTGGTTGTGGAATTTTCAATTTTCCTCTCTTTTGGCTTTTTAACTGTTTTGTTACTGCTAAACATTTTACCCATTTTCTTAACCCCTTCGCTGCTAGGCCTTTTCCCCCCCTGTGATAAGCCTTTTTGGCTATTTGGGGTAGCTCGCGCTTAGGCTCCTGTAACTTTTTGACCACATAAGGTATCCACGCCAAATTTGCGTCCTTTTTTTCCAACATCATGGGATTCTAAAGGTACCCAGGGTTTGTGGATTCCCCTGGAGGGGACCCAGAAATTAGCCAAAATAAAGATAAATTTTGTTTTTGTTTGGAAAAATGGTAAAAAAGGGCTCCAGATGTCTGGTTTTTTCCCTGCAAATGGAATCAAAAAAGGGGTTGTGGTGCTGAAATCACCATCTTCCCAGCTTTCAGGGACAAGCAGTCTTTTGTCAGAAAATCAAAAAATTTTACACAGTTTTGGCATTTTTCTGAGACATAGCCTATTTTTACTATTTTTTGTGCTTTCAACCTCCTTCCAGTTAATGGTAGAAATGGGTATGAAAGCAATAATGGATACTGGAAAGCTATACATTTCTGAAAAGTAGACAAAATTCTGAATTCAGCAAGGGGTCATTTGTGTAGTTCCTAAAAGTTTTCTTTATAGAAACTAACAGTTAAATATAGGAACAAATGAAAATTAGTTGACAAAAACAGGCATTTGTGTCAACGTTTTCACCTGTAACTTCTTCTAATTATGACAGCTATTTGAAAGCAATATACCGTTACATCTGCGACCTTTCTGGTTGTGGCAATATATAGGACTTGTATGTTCACCAAGAACCCGACGAACCCAGAGCCAATAACTGAGCAGCGTTTTGCAATGGTTTTTTATTATGTACCGGGTATATAGCAATTATTCTGGGAAAATGTATACATGGAAAAATCGGTATGAGAGACACCTATGTATTTCTGAAATGGGAACAAAATATAGAGTTTAGAAACAGTAGATATTTGCACATTTCCGAAATTGGGAGTACCCATACTAGCATGAGAATTATAGGTCATTATTCAAAATGACTTCTTTTTTACACATTGTCTTTCATTTGGAAGGCAGAAATGCATCGAAAGTCAATAGGTAATAACAGTTGCTCTACAATTCTGTAATACCCTAAGTCTCCCGATAAAAATGGTACCTCACTTGTGTGGGTAGGCCTAGTGCGCGCGACAGGAAACGGCTCAAAACGGAACGTGGACACACCACATTTTCACAGTGAAAAATGACCCTTTTTTTGCAAAGTGCCTAGCTGTAGTTTTTGAACCCTATAAGACGTTGTTTGATCTTTATGTAACTCCAGAAAAGATTGCGAAATGGGGTGGCGTGGCGGGGACAAGGTTCCCTAGATGCCAGGCGTTGGAGGCGGATCTGGTTCATATATTTTACTCCTGCCCCTGTTTAAGACTGCTAGAATTGGAAATCGTGGGCTTTCTGGGGGAGGTATTGAAAAGCAAAATCACTCCGTCTCCGCAATTAATGCTATTAGGTGTGGACAAGACAGTCTCGGGACCTGGGTTGGAAATGCTTTTTATTGCAATGATTGTTTTTAGACTGTGTATATCCTCATCATGGCTAGATAGCTTACCTCCGACCTTTCAGCAATGGAAGGGCGTTTTTTACATGTATATCATTTTGAAATGGCTCTGTATACTCGCAAGGGCATTTCGGCTAAAAAGAAGGGGAGGAAGATATGGGGAGCCTTAACGACATGTTTGGATGCGTTCCAATAAGTACTTACTGTTAAACCTCAGAGTCTGACTATAAACTGGACTGTATGATGAATCAGTGCTGCTTTTCGTATCTTTGTACATTAATTATATTCGTTAACATGTTAAATTCATATGCTGCTATTTATGTATTTATGTACACTTGCTGAGATTGTATCTGTATTACTTGCTGAGAAAAAAAAAAAAAAGTATAATAAAAACAAAACAAAAAAAAAACACATTTGCCTCACATTTCTGTGGTGGAAAGTTCTGGAATCTGCGTGGATCTACAAAATTCCACCCACCCCGCGTTACCCAAAGTCTTTCGAGAAAAACGGTACCTCACTTGTGTGGGTAGGCCTAGTGCCCGCGTCAGGAAACTGCGCAAAATGCAACGTGGACACACTACATTTTCACAGTGAAAAATGACCCTTTTTTTGCAAAGTGCCTAGCTGTAGTTTTTGAACCCTAGCTCTGCCGGCACCTAGGGAAACTTGGAAACCTATACATTTTTGAAAACTAGACAGCCAGGGGAATCCAGGATGGGGTGACTTGACTGGCTCTCACCAGGTTCTGTTACCCAGAATCCCTTGCAAACCTAAAACATTGTCAAAAAAAAACACATTTTCCTCACATTTCTGTGGTGGCAAGTTCTGGAATCTGCGTGGATTCACAAAATTCCACACACCCCGCGTTCCCCAAAGTCTTCCTAGAAAAACGGTACCTCACTTGTGTGGGTAGGCCTAGTGCCCGCGACAGGAAACGGCGCAAAACGCAACGTGGACACACCACATTTTCACAGTGAAAAATAACCCTTTTTTTGCAAAGTGCCTAGCTGTAGTTTTTTAACCCTAGCTCTGCCGGCACCTAGGGAAACTTGCAAACCTATACATTTTTGAAAAGTAGATACCCAGGGGAATACAGAATGGGGTCACTTGACTGGCTCTCACCAGGTTCTGTTACCCAGAATCCCTTGCAAACCTAAACAATTGTCAAAAAAAACAAATTTTCCTCACATTTCTGTGGTGGAAAGTTCTGGAATCTGCGTGGATCCACAAAATTCTACCCACCCCGCGTTCCCCAAAGTCTTTAAAGAAAAATGGTACCTCACTTGTGTGGGTAGTCCTAGTGCCCGCGACAGGAAACGGTGCAAAACGCAACGTGGACACACTACATTTTCACAGTGAAAATTACCCTTTTTTTTGCAAAGTGCCTAGCTGTAGTTTTTGAACCCTAGCTCTGCCGGCACCTAGGGAAACCTAGCAAACCTATACATTTTTGAAAACTAGACACCTAGGAGAATCCAGGATTGGGTGACTTGACTGGCTCTCACCAGGTTCTGTTACCCAGAATCCCTTGCAAACCTAAAAAAGTGTCAAAAAAAACACATTTTCCTCACATTTCTGTAGTGGCAAGTTCTGGAATCTGCGTGGATTCACAAAATTCCACCCATCCCGCGTTCCCCAAAGTCTTTCGAGAAAAATGGTACCTTACTTGTGTGGGTGGGTCAAGTACCCGCGACAGGCAAGGGCCCAAAACCTATTGAGGCGACATCAAAATCACCTATCACAAACCAACCTGGTTTTGCAAGGGGGGGTCACCTGGGTTTTTGGCCCCGTGCTCGGCGGCCACCTAGGGAAACCTACCAAACCCACACATTTCTGAAAACTAGACACCAGGGGGATTCCAGGGAGGTATGGCTTGCGTGGATCTCCCAACGTTTTCTTACCCAGAATCCCCTGCAAACCTGAAATTTAGTTGAAAAAATCACTTTTTTTACACATTTTTGTGTGGGAAAGTTGTGGCATCACGGGGCTGACACAAATTTCCTACCACCCAGCGTTCCTCCAGGTCTCCCGATAAAAATGGTGCCTCACTCGTGTGGGAGGCCCAAGTACCCGCGACAGGCAAAAGCCCAAAACGGATTGAGGCGACATCAAAATTGCCTATCACAAAACGACCTGGTTTTGCAAGGGGAGTCACCTGGGTTTTTGGCCCCGTGCTCGGCGGCCACCTAGGGAAACCTACCAAACCCACACATTTCTGAAAACTAGACAACCAGGGGATTCCAGGGAGGTATGGCTTGCGTGGATCCCCCAACGTTTTCATACCCAGAATCCCCTGTAAACCTGAAATTTAGCTGAAAAAATCACTTTTTTCACACATTTGTGTGTGGGAAAGTTGTGGCATCACCGGGCTGACACAAATTTCTTACCACCCAGCGTTCCCCCAGGTCTCCCGATAAAAATGGTGCCTCACTTGTGTGGGAGGCCCAAGTACCCGCGACAGGCAAGGGCCCAAAACGTATTGAGGCGAT
Organism: Calotriton arnoldi; assembly: GCA_963921515.1. Lineage (NCBI taxonomy): Eukaryota > Metazoa > Chordata > Amphibia > Caudata > Salamandridae > Calotriton > Calotriton arnoldi. Next base: position 122,102 of record CAWUFW010015608.1, on the reverse strand, counting down.
ATCAAAATTGCCTATCACAAAATGTTTTGGGCCCTTGCCTGTCGCGGGTACTTGCTGGCCGCCGAGCGCAGGGCCAAAAACCCAGGTGACCCCCCTTGCAAAACCAGGTCATTTTATGATAGGCAATTTTGATGTCGCCTCAATACGTTTTTGGCCCTCGCCTGTCGCGGGTACTTGGGCCTCCCACACGAGTGAGGCACCATTTTTATCGGGAGACCTGGGGCAACGCTGGGTGGTAGGAAATTTGTGTCAGCCCGGTGATGCCACAACTTTCCCACACAAAAATAAGTCGAAAAAGTGATTTTTTCAGCTAAATTTGAGGTTTGCAGGGGATTCTGGGTGAGAAAACGTTGGGGGATCCACGCAAGCCATACCTCCCTGGAATCCCCCGGGTGTCTAGTAGGGGTGGGCGGAATTTGCGTAGTCGCGCTACACAAAGCTCCGTGAAACGGTAAAAATCTCCGCAAGCACGCAAAAGTTCCGCGAACACGCAGAATTGTTTGTTTCGCCAGTTCACAATGCTTTTTTCCTGTTCGCGAACGCTGTTTGCGTGCTCGGGGGGAAATATCTCACGAACACACACTTTGAAAGCGCGAACAAGCAAAAAGTTCTTCGAAGCCGCGGATCGCAGAATTTTTGGCTATTCCGCGTTCTCTGCGGAACGCGAAATTACCCAAATTCCGCAAATTCCGAGAGCGGAACGGAATTTACCTCCCAGGCCTAGTGTCTAGTTTTCAGAAATGTTTGGGTTTGGTAGGTTTCCCTAGCTGGCCGCCGAGCACGGGGCCAAAAACCCAGGTGACCCCCCTTGCAGAACCAGGTCGTTTTGTGATAGGCAATTTTGATGTCGCCGCAATACGTTTTGGGCCCTTGCCTGTCGCGGGTACTTGGGCCTCCCACACGAGTGAGGCACCATTTTTATCGGCAGACCTGAGGCAACGCTGGGTGGTAGGAAATTTGTGTCAGCCCGGTGATGCCACAACTTTCCCACACAAAATGTGTGGAAAAAGTGATTTTTTTCAGCTAAATTTGAGGTTTGCAGGGGATTCTGGGTAAAAAGTGTTGGGGGAATCCCCCGGGTGTCTAGTTTTCAGAAATGTGTGGGTTTGGTAGGTTTCTTTTGGTGCTAGCTGCGCTAGGACCCAAAATCCAGAAGTAGGCACATTCCGCAAAAAGGTCTGTGCCTAGTGGGCTTTCTGCTGCCCTGGGGAGGGGGGAAACAGGGGTCTATTTCCCCGATATGCCCCCAAGAGGGGCAGAAAGACTGGCTATTTTGTTTGGGTGGGTGGGGACATTGGGATGCCCGTTCTGGGCAGCCCCCACCCCTACATATCGTGGGCTCTCTGCCCCCCCGGGGGGGCAGATCAGAGGCTACTGCCCCTATCTGCCTCCTGAGGGGGGGCAGAAAGACTGTGGCATTTTTTGTGGAGGTCGGGGCATTGGCATGCCCATTCTGGGCAGCCCCCGCCCCAAACTTTGGAAAAATAAAAATCCCTGGTTCCTAGTGGGCTTTCTGCCCCCCTGGGTATTTGAATGCCCATTATGGGCAGCCCCCACCCCTACGTATATATATAAAAAAAAAATCCCTGGGGCCTAGTGGGATTTCTGCCCTCCCCCCGGGGGGCAGATCAGGGGCTATTGCCCCATCTGCCTCCTGGGGAGGGGAGAAAGTCCTATTCTTACTTGGGGGGGGTAGGGTGGGGGCTTTGGCATGCCCATTCTGGGCATCCCCCACCCCTGGCTCATAAAAAAATATCCCTGGCATCTAGGGAGCTTTCTGCCCCCCCCGGGGGGGGCAGATTGGGGGCTACTGCCCTCATCTGCCCCCCATGGGGTGCAGAAAGGCTGTAGATGTTTAGTTATTTTTTGTGGGGGTATTTGCATGCCCATTCTGGGCAGCCCCCACCCCTACGTATATATTTTAAAAAAAATCCCTGGGGCCTAGTGGGCTTTCTGCCCCCCCCGGGGGGAAGATCAGGGGCTATTGCCCCCATCTGCCTCGTGGGGGGGCAGAAAGTCTTATTCTTACTTTGGGGGGTAGGGTGGGGGCTTTGGAATGCCCATTCTGGGCAGCCCCCACCCCTGGCACATAAAAAAAATCCCTGGTGTCTAGGGTGCTTTCTGCCCCCCCGGGGGGGGCAGAAAGACTGTTATTGTGCAGGGGGGTTGGGGGCTTTGGCATGCCCATATTGGGCAGCCCCCACCCCTAATTTACATAAAAAAATTAATCCCTGGTTTCTAGTGGGCTTTCTGCACCCCGGGGGCGCAGAAAGGCTGGAATTTTGTGGGGGCATTGGCATGCCCATCTTGGGCAGCCCCCACCCCTAAATTAAATGTAAAAAAAAAAACTGGTGTCTAGTGGGCTTTCTGCCCCCCCGGGGGGGCATATTTGGAGCTACTGCCCCCATCTGCCCCCCAGGGGGGGGCAAAAAAACTCTAATTGTGCAGGGGGGGTGGGGGCATTGGCGTGCCCATATTGGGCAGCCCCCACCCCTAATTTACATAATAAAAAAATTCCCTGGTTCTAGTGGGCTTTCTCCCCCCCGGGGGGGCAGATTGGGGGCTGTAGCCCTCATCTGCCCCCCAGGGGGGGCAGAAGAATGGAATTGTGTGGGGGGAGGGGTGGGGGCATTGGCATGCCCATCTTGGGCAGCCCCCACCCCTAAATTAAATCTTTTTAAAAAAAACTGGTGTCTAGTGGGCTTTTGCCCCCCCGGGGGGGCAGACTGGGGGCTACTGCCCCCATCTGCCCCCAAGGGGGGCAGAAAGACTCTAATTGTGCAGGGGGGGTGGGGGCATTGGCGTGCCCATATTGGGCAGCCCCCACCCCTAATTCCCTGGTTCTAGTGGGCTTTCTGCCCCCCCGGGGGGGCAGATCGGGGGCTGTGGCCCCCAGGGGGGGAAGAAAGACTGAAAATATGCCATAAAAAATGGGGGGAGCAAAGGACCTTGCCCAAGGGGCTGCTCCCCCCTCCCTGGTAGCTAGTGGGTGGATCCCCTCCTGGGGCGATCTCCAAGCAGGGATCCACTAGGGAAGGGTACCATTGGAAAGGGGAGATCCTCCCCTTTCCAACGATACCTCTCCCAAGTGTTTCAGTGCTCGGGGGGCTGAGATAGCCCCACGAGCACTGAAACACTGAAACTGAAACTAAGTTTCAGTTTCGTTTTCAGTCTAATGACGACAGCGCGCCATGCGCGCGATCGTCATTAGACTGAAAACAGCTAATGGGCCTCGGGAGGTTGGGGAACCTCTTCCCCACCTCCCGAGGCCCAAAAAAAAAAATGGAAATCCCTCTGCTGTTTGTAGCAGAGGGATTTCGTGCCCCTGTCCTCATGATGGAATGGTTCCGTCATGAGCACAGGAGCACCGGTGCTCATGACGGAACCATTCCGTCATGAGCACCGAAAGGGTTAAGTTAAGCCTGACTGCTCTGTGCCAAAGGTACCAGAGGGTTTTTGCAGATTCAAATGATTGAAACATTTTTTACCTGAACAAGTTTGTGTCCTTATTCCTTGTGGTGAACTCCCATCCTCCCAAATTAATAATACAATTTGTCACAGATCCCTTGTTTGCTTTCCTCAAAAAATCACTTTTATGTAGCGATGCAACTGGTTAATACATTGACAAATCAATATATGTAAATGTGTTTCTGTCACTTTTGTTTCTTTAGGAGAGAAAAAAACCTAATAAGTGACAACTCATATTAAATTTGAGGCCAGAAATTACAGATGGAAACCAGTGATATCACTTCCTGTAGAGACTCAAGCTGTAAGATACAGTCATGTGATTCCTGTTGAGAAGTATGCTGGGAAATCTAGAGATGCTTCCTGATGAGGTGGATTCTGGGAAATTAGGTCTCCTTTGCCCCTGTGTAACAGTTGAAAGCACAGTGAGATGATTTTGGGGGCCATACACAACATAAAATTGAAACTGGTAAGAAGTCAATTTGGAAGGTTTTTTTCACGCAGGGTTCTAAGTGACAGCATAGACAACTCAAGCTTTGCTCCTGGTGTCACTCAGAACCCCTTGGTGAAAGAATCCCTATAATTCATCGTTACTAATAAAAAATTCTATATTTAATGGCCATGGGTAAGGACGAACACTGTGTGAAAAAATCCCACAATTGTAAATAACAGCCATCTCTCCAACAGCTTGGTCTCTGGTATGAGACACTGTTATTCCTCAGCTGTGCGCGGTCCACGTCTTTACTTCGAAAAGTCTCAAGAATAAATGAAAGTCATACATTTTCATATTGCATATTTACCTTCCAAGAGAAAACAACGCTGATGACACAAATACCCTCGAATCCGATGCTTCGAATATTTTTTACTTCGCTGGCCCACATCTGGATCTATATTTCAGCAGCTTCTAATACTGGCGATATTGCTTTCAGACAGCACTAGATGGACTTCGGTGGAATAAATTCGGCACAGCTCTATCTTAATCTGTTCTTTATTAGCTTTCCTTAAGTGATTCCTTCTCTGAGGCTGGAAGGAAGCACTTAAAGGAAATGAGCATTCTGTTAGCAAACAATGCAGCTCCTCTTCCAAGGTATTCGCCCGGTTGCGAGATTTCCTTGAGTGTAAGTAATGAGGCTAGAACAAAACGAAAACTTGAAGCACAGAAAATAATCTTTTTTCTTTAATAACTAAATACTGTACTCTGTCCTGGCAGTGTGCTGTCCTCCAACACATTGCAATTAAATTAGCATTCTGTCCAGCGGTGCCATTGAGGTGTCCTATTGTTTAGTTTAAGAACAAAATGCTCATTTTTAATGTTTTTCACTTATTGACTGGCATCTCTGACGGTTGGAGATAAGTCAAAAACTCATATTTCTCAGGTTGTTTCCACAGCACTCACATATCTTTATATGCAGTAAATATGATGCAGAGAATTTCCTTCTAAATGAAGGTCGCCATTTTGTTTTGAAATAATTTTACCGAGCAGTGGTAATTTATGCCTTTGGTCAATCCTTTGAGTAAACAGCGATTTTATTTAATAGGTCATCCCATGCTCAAAGGAAGCAACATTTTCTATTACAGCTCTGCATCTTGTTTTCCATTGAATCGACAGTATGGTGTGTCAAAATTTGCACTGAATACTCCATGTAAATGTGTCCTGCAGGTGGGAATTTAAGTGGGTCAGGTTCCGCCAGGTCTCAGACCAGGGGCTGTATTACAGAGAGTGCCCCGGGGGCACAACGGGGGGTTGCGCCTGCTTTTTGCACCCCCGGAACACTTTGGTATTACAGAAGGGGCCGCAGACACTTGTGCGGCTTCTTCTGTAATACCGATAGCGCTGGGGCACATAAAGCGGCAGCGCTATCTGCAGGAGGCATTCCCTTATTTGCCTGGGGGCGTGCTCCACGTAAATGAGGGAATCTCTTTGCCTGTGTCCCTGCGCCGTATTACAGACGCAAGCGCAAAGGCAAAGAAGCTGTCAGGAGGTGCACTGGTAGTGCACCTCCCGAGACCAGCCCTCTGCAGGGAGTAAAGGGACCCCCCCCAGACATTCCCTTGCAGGCGTGTGCAGTCACTGACTGCACATGCCTGCAAGGGGATATCTAATCCCCCTTCAAAGTGCAGGCGGGTTGCCGCCTGCACAGTGAAACATGGAGCGGCTGCTTCAAAGCTGCTCTGTATTTCAATTGAATGCGCTGGCCCCAGGGCAATACGAGTTTGCGGCTGCCCTGGGGGCAACATATTCTATGTAATAGCGTGCACTTTCTCTGTTCGCGCCCGGTGCACCTGTTTTAAAGTGCGCCAGGCACAATTAGGGAAAGTGCGCCCTAATACATAATATGGCCCCAGGTAGTAAATAAAAGCTAACATTGGAAGGGGTCTTTGTCAAGCAATATAATTATGTCCTTAACTTTATGGACGAAAACACTGATGGACTTCTGAACAATGGATGTAAAACACGTGAGGCAAACAAAGTAGGTGATTTAATTACTGTTTACATTTGACATAATTTACTTAATTTTCCATTCCGTAAGAGTGATTGATATGTTTCTGTAGTTTTTTTTTTACCGAGCATATTCCTCGTGATTGTGCATACTTTGAACTGAGTCGCCTCCGGGCTACAATTAAGAGGTCTGGAGTTGAGGCTGAAGTCAGTGCGAGTTTTACTGGTGGCTGTCAGTGGGTCAAAAGGTGTTCAGAATACATGGTCATCCAATCCTTATCCTCTCTGCTGAGCGCACAGAGCAATGGCCACGTATGTCAGTGGTCAAAGTATTATAAATAGTGATCAAAATATTAACAAGGCATAATGCTTACAGGTGAGTTGAGTGTTTGGGGTAGTAAAGTAAAGAAGGTGCTAGGAAGTACATACAAGGGAGGGTGAAAATACTGTGCTGGTGTGAAATGGAATGAGGTGTGAGATATGGAGGTGGAGGATTTCGGAACGGTTTAATGAGAAAAATGGCACAAGTGTCGAACACAGACTGGAAAAGAAAGTGGTGTGAAAGGAAGAGCAGGACTCACTGACACACTGTTAAGACCACAACTTCTTCCACAGACCTCAGAAGTGTTTAATTTATAGTCTCATTGTTTCAGAATTGAAACATTTTCAATATTATTTACAAAAAATTCATTGTTAATACTTATTTATCTCATACAGATAGCAACCATTGACAAAACCAATAGTTCTGGCTTGTTTTAGGTGTATGCCGTTACTGTGTGATTTAATTGAATGCAATAACAGAGAGCAGACAGAAGCAGCAAAAATACAACTTTGATGACACACTATGGGAAGCACAGATTTTTTGTTCACATGTTTAAGCCAAGCCCTTAATTACAAAGGCCACACCCCTATTAGAGACCACCCAGTTTTTTCCTACAACTTAAAGCCCTGCCTGCACCTAATGTAATTGAAGCAGATTGTTTTTCATAATAGTGTGTGGATATGTTGACCTGATGTTCATAGGTATAATACATATTTCAATTCTTACTGTCATAGTTGCCCGTCGCGTACAACCAGCAAACTACAAAAATGGCCGGCTCTCACAACCGCGCATGCGCGGGAGTCGGCCGGAGAGTTTAAAGCACCATAGTCCAGAGCAGAGACGCTTCACATTCCTGCTTCGATATGTAGTCTACCACTACTGATATATCCTTACCTGTCCTCCGGGGAATCGTCGCTGGAGTCTTCTGTGTTCGCGTGGGCTTCGGAGCTCTTCAACGTCCGGGGAATCGTCGCTGGAGTCTTCTGTGTTCGCGTAGGCGTCGGAGCTCTTCAACGTCCGGGATCTTCATTTAAACTCGGCGAATTCGGCGTCTTCACTCCCTGCCTCTCCGCGTCGTCTCAGGGCATCTGCTCCTCCTTTCTGTCGGCATTCACTTCGGGCTCCTGCTATTTCCCTGATGATTGCTCCAGTACTTGCCTGGTAACTTTATGCCCTAAAGAAATATAAAACAAAAGAAAAGCTGCATAATTCTATTATTTTGCATTGCCCTTTTTCCCAGTATAATCTACTTCATGGGAAGATTTCTTTGGACTTATCTGATGTACGCTCTTAGTCTCTGGAGGTCCGCTTATTTCTGTTTCATTAACCTTTGGTTCTTGGGATACCTGAAAAGTTAGAAAAATATAATATTTAGGTCTGCTTGGAGTTAAGGTGGACACAACAAACATGTAAATACTATGCCATGAAGAAAATATATCTTGGTTAATCATCCCATTACATAGGTGGTTTTTGTTTTATTTGGTACAACTTTATTCTACTTGGCAATTTTCCCACTTATTCCCTAACTCATAAGAATCTTAGGGCCAGATGTAGGAAGCCAAATAGCGAGCGCAAACGCTGAAATTCGCGTTTGCGATCGCTATTTGGCTGCAAACAATGTAGGTAAGTTTAAACCTACTCGCAAAATAAGGAATCGCAAATTTGCGATTCCTTATTTTGCGCAAGCATTTAGAGAATCGCAATTTGCGATTCACTAAATGCTATGCTGGTAGGCATCGCAAATTGCGATTTTGCCTTAAGGAATCGCAAAATACCACCAACTTCAAGTTGGTGGTATTTTGCGATTTCATTGCAAAAACACACTTTTTGGCTTTTTACAAAGTGCCATGTGGCACACATACATGCCCTTAGGGCATGTATGTGCGCCACATGTGCACACATGCACATTTCAGTGGTGCAACAGGATGTCCTTTTGGAACCCTTACACCCATGAAATTGCGCCAGCAATTTGCGAGTGCCTCTTGGTGACTCGCAAATTGCGGGCGCTAATCCTATTCATCCCTATGGGCCTCTTGGCCCATAGGAATGAATGGGATGGTATTCCTTGATTGCGAATCGCAATTTGCGATTCGCAATTAAGGAATATTAAGGAATCGCAAATATTTTTGCGATTACTACCTACGTTCAATTTTGCGAGTCCTTAATAGCGATTCGGTAAAAATCGCTATTAGGGACTCGCAAAATTGAATTTACCTACATCTGGCCCTTAGTTATTTTTATTATTTTCTTTTCTAGAAGCACCACACTCTCCTTTCCTATGTCAAGTGTTAGAATTCCTAGAAGAAGGGTATAATTCAGGTAAAGACAAGTGCTTATTGAACAGAACTAAAGTAGAAGAAAACACACTTCGCATACTTACCTTATTGCTTGCCTTTTCTTATTACAGAGACCTGTTCTTGGCTGTTTGGTTCTGACTGTCTGATTTTGTCCAGAGTGGGGTGCAATGTTGGACCTCTTTTTCTCCTTGTTTTCTCCCTTCTTCCCCGAGTTATCATCTGTTCTCAGATTAAGTGAGATGCAGAGGGTGACCAGGGGAGGTTGTGGACCCTTCATCATTTGCGTGGCATTCCTGCGGAAAAGTGAGTAAACATTTGACATCAGATCTGACACTTACAAGATAATATCTGTTTGTTTGAACGAAATGCTTGCAGCATTATATTAATTTCACTAGAGCATTTATCACACTTTGACAAGACTAACACCATAAAGTATTGTGATAAATGTTAGATCAGGAATCCTTGGCGTGGTTTCTCCTGTCTTTTTGCCTCTACCTCCAGTATTTTTGATGATATGCTGGACTTCGTTTTTGCTGGTTTAGGTACTCTGAGCACTTTACCACAGCTGATCAGTGCTAAAGTGCAAGTGTTCCCTGTGTAAAGTGTAATTCTGATTGTTCTCCATGATTGGTATATTTGATGTACTGGTAAGTCCCTAGTAAAGTGCACTGTGTGTGTGCCCAGGGCCTGTAAATCAAATTCTACTAGTGGGCCTGTAGCACTGGTTGTGCCACCCACACGAGTAGCCTTGTAAACTTGTCTCAAACCTGCCATTGCAGTGGCTGTGAGTGCAGTTTTAAACTGCCATGTCGAACTGGCAAGTACACCCACTTGCCAGACCCCAACCGTCCCTTTTGTTACATGTAAGGCACCCCTAAGGTAGGCCCAAGGTACCCCCATGGACAGGGTGCAGTGTATGTGAAAGGTAGGACAGGTACTGGTGTGTTTTACATGTCCTGATAGTGAAATACTGTCAGTTTCGTTTTTCACTATTGCAAGGACTAACTCTCCCATAGGCTATCATTGGAGCTGCCTTGTAGCATTCTACAAGTGTAACTTTCAATTTGGAACAGCTGAGATTTGGAGTTTGGGCTCTCTGAGCACAGAAATTAAAAAACACAACTTTTAGTGATGATGGTTTTTAATTGTGTGTTTGAAAATGGCACTTTTAGAAAGTGGCCATTTTCTTGATTAACCATCTTGCATGCCTCTGCCTGTCTGTGTATTCACTTTCTGATTTTGGAGTGACAGGAGCTGCGGATGTGCATTCCCTCTAGACAGTCACACAAAGGGAGTTGAGGTGTGCCATGCAGATCCTGATGGCCCATTACCAGGCTGATGGGCTTTCCTGAGCTAGAGTGGGGGGGGAGGAGATTTCACCTGCACCTGAATATGAATGTGCCTGGCCTCTCACAATGCAGTCTCCGCCCCCCTGGAATGTGTCTGGAGCCAAGACCAGGCAGGACAAGCGCTTGTGCACTACAAAGACAGACCTTTGAAGAATGCCTACTTCAAAGGCCAAAAGGGGTATAAGTATTGGACCTAAAACCCCAGACTCTTAGAACACTTCTAGATCAAGAGGACCCTGCCAAGAAGAAGAGCTGAAGAGCTGTCGGGAGGAGTACTGCCCCCATTGCTGTGTGTTGCTTTGCTGGGTTTGGTTGCAGTTGCTGCTTCTGTCTGTGGGCAGTGGAAAGGACAGGACTTTTACTTTGCTGTATCCTGCTTGGGAAGATTATTCAAGGGCTTGAAGTAGATCTTGACTCCTGTTAAGAAGTCTCAGGGACACAAAGACTTCACCTACAGTATCCTTGAACACCACTGCTGAGGGTTCTGACCTGCCTTGGGGTGCCAAATCCAGTTCTGGCCCATTGGAGGTTGTTCCTCCTGCACAAACCATCAAGAAGTCATCAAAATTGATGCATCGCCCTTCCAGTGCCTGTTTTTCAGTTGCAGCACTGCAGTGCTGGAGAAATTTGCAAGCATTGCTACCGTGTGGCCAAAGAAATCGATGCAGCACCTGTCAGCGGCCAAGAAGAAATCACCACAGCCCAAGTTCAATGCACCTTGTCTCCAAAGTTCGAGACCCCCGCACTGACTCCGATGCAGGCCCTGATGTGCAGCTGAAAGAATCGACGCATCATGGGACCGCTGCTGAAGAAATCGACGCAGCACGTGTTTGCCACCACTTCATCGATCTCCAGCGTCTCCAGATTCAATGCATCACACCTGTGCGGTAAGTGTTTCTGACACATCACCCACAGACACGAACTGTCTTGGATTTCTAAGCATCGCTTCCCCCTACAGTCCTGATTCAATGTAACACTTCTCCCACGTGCAGCAGAACTGACGCATTGCCTCCCTGTGGATTCAGCGATCGACAAATCACTGTGTTTTCCAATGCTTCCCTCCTCTGCAGCTGTTTTGCCTTGTGGATTTTGATCCATTTGAGGTACTTTGTGTATAATCACCGCATCGATGAAGATCTATGGACAGAATTGCTTGAAATCCTTTCAAAGTCATATTTTGAGTTGTGTATGTTGGATTTTTGTTGTTGTGGTCTTGTTTGATTTATTTTTCTAACCTGGTGTGGTGTCAATTTGTAGTGTTTTCACGATGTCACTGTGTGTTATGTACTAATACGTTACACATTGCCTCTGACACAGGCCTGACTGCTCATGCCAAGCTACCAAGGTGGGAATCAGGGGTTATCTTGGGTGTTTAATCCCCTTATTCTGACTAGAAGGAAGGGTCCCTACTTGGACAGGGTGTATACCACTGACAACTAGACCCACATTTCTAAAAATTGGTGGTCAGCGGTGAGGAATAGGACTTGTGTTTATATTTTGACATATAGTGATTACTGCACACTACTACTGAGTGTAGACCATTATGAAACCACACACTGCTTTTTGTTGATTTTTCCTATTTTTGTGATAGCCCTTGAAGTATTCATGTATCATGTCACAGTCTGGTGGAGCAGCAAGCTAAGTTGCAGAATTGGTGTTTGAGATTGAGAAGTTGCAGTCTTACAAAGTGGATCACCTCAAACAGTTTTGCAAAGAGTTTAGATGTGCCATTAGAAGCTCCGCTAGGAAGGAGGAGCTGCAAAAGGTGCTGAGGGCCTAGTGGGCAGCAAGAAAAGCTGGACAGGCTGAGAATGGGAATGTGGATCTGGATGCAAAGAGTCAGCAAGGGGATTTTGAAGCTCAGGATCTGCCTTTAGGAACCTTGTCCAGGGGTGGTAGCAGTATGTCATCTAGGAGGGTGTCCTCAGAGGAGCTGGAAGACAGACAGAGGGCCAGTGATCATGAGCTGGAGCTTGAAAAGCTCAGGATGGAAAGCAAAAAATGTGAGTGAGAGCAAAAACAACAAAATAAGGAGAAGGTCCTTGCTCTAGAAGAAGGAAAAGAAATTGCTTTTAGCCCATGAGTTGAGATTAAAGGAGCTGGACATCAAGGCCAAGCAGGCAGAGTCCAGTTCAAATGGTGGCACTGCGCAACCAGTGAAGTCTGGGTGGAAGCTGCAATTCCAAAGGATCTGGTAAAGGATTTCAGGAGGAGGGATGACATACGCTGCTTGGTTTTTGGCATTCGAGGCAGCACTCCACATGAACACTTTGAGGTAGTGGGGAGGGACACTTTCACAGCCCTGGGGCCAGCCTCAGGTCTCACCTACACTATCATGAAGGACGCCTTAAAGACCCGGTATGGTCTAACCCCAGAGCAGTATAAGGACAAGTTTAGATCTTTTAAGAAAACTGATTCTCATACTTGGTTGGAATGTGTTGATCATTTTTGCAGAGCAGTGGATTGTTGAATAAAGGGCAGCCAGGTAACTGAATATCAGTGGCTGTATAATGTTATTGCATGGGAGCTCTTGTCTAGTCTTTGTTTTCCAGAGCATCGCCAACATCTGATTGACAGCAAACTGACTGACTCTAGAAAGCTTGCTCAGGAAAGCAGACCACTGGATGAATACCAGGGTCCACAAGCGGTATGCGGAAGACTCCTCCAAGGGTGGGCAGTGTCCCCAACAGAAGAGTAGGAGGGACAAGGGTAAACAGAGGAAGTTCTCTAAAGGGCCCCAATCTAGTTCCTAGGGTAAGGATTCCCATCGCCCAGGTGATGAAAAGCCCTGGATCTCTGCAGGAAAGCCTTCAGAAAAGTGTCCCTGCAGGTGTTATGCATGTGGTCAGGAGGGTCACATGAGGGGATATCCCAAGTGTCCCAAGCGGACACTGCCACCCATTGGTGCACAGTTACAGTGGTTGGCCAGTGTAGCACTTGAGGAGGAGTTGGTTCCAGGTTAAGGGTGGGAACCATCTGAGATTACCCTTGTCTCTCTAGGGGACAGTGAGATAGTCCAGAGGACTCTTGTATCTGAAAACACTAAAAAAAAACAGGCAGTGGGTAACCCTCAATGGACAGAGGGTGGAGGCTCTGAGAGACACAGGAGCCAGTGTGACTACAGTGAGGTATCACCTGGTGTCTGAAGAACAGGTAGTTCCCAATGTGTTTCACCAAGTAGTTGCAGTGGCCAACTCTGAGTTCCATAACAACGTAGCACAGGTTTCCTCCGAATGGGGGGTGGGGTCTCAGGTTCCTTAAGTGTAGCTGTGAGCCCAACCATGCCTGTTGACTGTCTGCTGTATAATTACCTGGAGGATTCCCCTTGGGGTGAGGTGGAATGCCGGTCACAGTTGGAGATATTTGTGTTGCCTGGGTGGACTTGTGTGACCACCCTGTTTATGGCAGCCAGTGAGGGTGATCAGAAGGACCTGGAGCCTTAAAGAGTGGCCCAGGTCCCTGCCAGAAAGAGGAGGAGTAGGGGGCATGGGAAACCAGCCCCAGAAGTTCCCACGGTCCAGGAGGAGGCAGAACCCGAAGGGGATGCTCTGGAACCTACAGGGGAGCAAATGGCCAAACTGAGGGACGTGCCTGAGCTGACCCATTGGCAGCAAGAAGGGGATCCTTACAGGGAGGCGTTCTGCCAGGAGCAGAAAGAGTGCCCTTCTCTTGCGGGTTTGCTGTGGCAGGCTGCAGACCAGGCAGCTGGCAAGGAGTCTGCATCACACTGGTTTTACTGGGAGAATGGTCCTCTGTATAGTGAGCCTAAGGTTGGTGAGCCTTTGTCAGCCCGTGTGCTGGTGGTACCCCATCGCTTCAGAGCCTCCTACTGGGTCTGGCTCATGTTGTGCTTTTGGCAGGGCATTTGGGGCAGGACAAGACCTTTGAGTGGCTTGTCACCCACTTCTGATGGCCCCAAATGCACAGAGATTCTGCTACAATTGTAGGACATGCCAGACTTGCCTAGCAAGTGGCAAGAGTGGAGGGAGATGTAAGGTTCTGCTCCCGCCTTTTCCTGTCATGAGCACCCCTTTTATCCGTGTGGTCATTGACATTGTGGGACCTGTGGAACCCAAGACAGCCATGGGCAACAAGTTTATCCGTGTTTTGGGGGACCATGCCACCTGGTGCCCGGGGGCTATACCTCTGAGAACAATGAAGGCACATAAATACACCCAATCAATAGCAAATGCAATTAGCACAAATGACAACTATGAAATGTAGGGTCTCAAGGAATCTTACGAAGATTGGCAAAATCATTTCGATTTGGAAATTCCCCGATTCTGCCATTTTGCTGTAGGTGTCTCGTTTGTGTGTGTTTGTGTATATGTGTGTGTGTGTGAGAGGGAAATTGGGTTGTTTGTTGACTGGGGTGTGATCCCTGGTCAAGCAACAACCATAATACCTTGCTGGGTGAACCACAAAAAGTCACTAAATGGGTGGGCGTGGCCAGCCGGTACCCAAGATGTCCGCAACGGAGTAGAGCCCCGACCGTCAGAAACTTAAATCCCCTCAAATTCGCACAATAATCTGGTTTTGCCCGTAAATTATACCTGTCCCGGGCTCCCTGACCCTTAAGGGAGACTCGGACTGCAAACCACTAATTTCTGGCACCATCGGACTGCAGCACGGCAGCGGGGAACAGGCCGTGCCGAGTGACGCGAGGAGCCCTGTGGAAATTGAAAGTGGACGGAGTGTCGGGCCGCCGGAGTCTTCGGAGGCGAGGTCCGCTCGAGCTCATAGACGGCCTATACATACGGCCCCTCCCGGCCAGATTGCAGGCACCGCTGCTGCTTCTTTACTACCGGACATCGTGGGAGACCCGTCGAGACTCCAGGGGGCGTCGCAGGTGGCCGGTGACTTTGCGCGGCCCTGCGGCGTCCTTCCCGGTGCTCCCGGGCATGCCTGGCCTTGGGGGCTGACCGGAGGGGCTGAGACCATCATCGCGGGGGCAGTGCAGTCTCTCCCTCCCCCCTCACACCGCACCTTGTAATTAGTGTGTGAAACCTGTCGGACAGTGGAGGCGGGCCCAGACCCGAGAATAGATTGCTCTTCCCCCCTCCGCTATACTCACGCAGCAGTAAATTTATCTTGGCACGGGGTGACCCACGTAGTGGATCGGGAGATATTGCCAGTGTGAGTGCTCCTTTCCACCATCCTGTTCCCCCTAACAAAACAAGGATTAATAGTTTAATTCCCAGCGTTGGTGGAGCAGACGCAGATGCTAGGGGGCATGAAAGACTGATATAGTTTTATTAGAAGCCTGGTGGTGGGGGTGTGGCCGGCATTAGGAACTTGAACGATCACCACAGGTGTGAAGGACCCTGACAACAGTTGTGGGCCGCCATTTTGGATGCACTGAGTGGAGGGATCGGCCACTCGTGCAGAACTAGATCAAACACATTTAATTGGAGAATTTGGAGTTGGTGCTTGCTCTGGCATCGTAGAGGCGCCCAATTCATACATTCACGGCCTCCGCATATCGAGTTCTGTAGGGGCATACGAAGGTTGTAATTAAAGAGGGCATCCTATATCAGTGACCCTGCCATCATGTCGACAGCGAGGGGGCCCAAGCTGGACCCACCAAACGCAATTGGATAAATTCGCCCAGTCCAGAGTGGAAAGCACAGAGGAGAGAAGCGCATCGCAGGGCATGAAGCAGCAGTCTGAGGAGGGGGCTCCGACTCTAGTGGACGTAATGGAGGCCATACTGCGGGTCCGCTCGGCGCTCGAACATAAAATAGACACTGTAACAGCCGAGGTAACCCTCATTCCTGCGGACCTATGAAATTTGGGAGAGAGGGTCAAAGCAACCGAGGAGTCGGTCTTGGCGCTCCAAAACTCTTCCAATTTGCTGGAAACAACTGTCAAGAGGCTCCAGATGAAGACTACGGACCTGGAGGCAAAACCTGAAGACTATGAGGGGCGTGCACGCAGAAATAATGTGCGAATTTTGGGTGTCCCAGAGAGAGCGGAGGGGCAGGACACAGACCTATTTGTGGAGGACTTGATTCAGAACCATCTAGGGCCCCGGACTCTTTCTCAATACTTCTCAGTCGAACGCGCGCATAGAGTGCCTGGAGGACCTCTGAAACCAGGTGCACCTCCACGTCCTATCTTGGCCAGAATATTTAACTACAGGTATAGAGATATTATGCTTCAAACGGCGCGCACAGCCCCCCCCACTCAAGTTTGAAAACTCGACAATCACATTTTTCCCAGACTTCACGGTGGAGGTGCAAAAGATGCTGAGATCCTTCCTAGAGGTGAAACGAGCGCTCCGGGAAAAAAATTCAAATATGCAATGCTCTTTCCAGCCAGGTTGCGGGTGTTGGCGGAAGGGAAGCCCTGGTTCTTTCAAACCCCGGAGGAAGCCTGGTAATGGTTAGATGGATGGAGATCTCCTGTCGCTCACAAATCTAACTCTCAAAGACGTTTGCAAGGACACGAGAGTCGACAAGACAACTCCGACCTTAAGGAGGGCATTTAAAAGAGACTGGGCAGTTATGACCAAATGGAGTAGAGGCATCTGTCGCTGGAGGCACAACAAAGTGGGAATGGCCCAACTGGACTTGGGGGATGATGGCATGCCGGACGCTGAACATGTTGAGAACTGTTAAGTATATAACTTGTGGGAACAGGCCAGATACGGCTGGCCTGCAGTGTCCAGCCCTTTGCTCCGTAAGAGGAGGCGGGATAGTAAACAGACGCTATATAGTTAGAAAGGAATATAGAACAAGCTTATAAAAATGTTACATTACGGGCTTGAATGGCCGGGGATACGGAGGGACATTGTTTTCCTTTATTGAGAAGTGCCGGCAGTGCAGCGTTCCCCTTCACAAAGTTTAATGGGTAAGGGTATAGAGGTATTCTGCACAGTTGGGGGGTGGGCAGTTTTAAGTCCATGTTGCAGGGAGGCAGGGAGGGGGGGGCTCGGGGTGTTCCAAGTGGGATTGTTATAGAATGGTTCTGATTTTATTGTGCAGCATTGAACAAAGTGTTTGCAGTGCATGGGGGAAATACAGTCATGCAATAGGACGACCATTATGGATATAGTCCAAGGTGTCAAGGGTGTGGTCACTAAAAATGTGTTGGAGTGTGGATCCTCGGTATTACATCCATATTATCCTCAGATGGCCCCATTCACAACAACCAGATGTGTGGCAACCCTGAAGGGGCTCCATCACTGTGCCAATTTATACTACTCTCTTGGAATGTAAATGGACTGGGGGATAGAATTAAACGCAGAATTGTCTTGCAATATTTCAAGTGGCAGGCCCCTGATGTGGTACTACTGCAGGAAACCCACATACAAGGGACCTCCTATTGCGCACTCAATAGATGGGGGTATAAATTGGTGGCTCATGCGGGCTATGCTAGGGGGTCGAGAGTAGTAGGTGTTCTCCTGCATAACTCATTCCCCTTCCAGGTCCAGACGGTCGCATGTGATGCACTGGGTAGGTTTGTGACTGTGTCGGGCTATTGGGAAGGTAGGCTGCTCAATATAACATCGCTGTATGTGCCACCCAAATTGCATTCCGCGACATTGGCTGATCTTGGATCACACATATTAAATCTACCCGAGGGCGACTTGCTGTTGGGGGGGACTGTAATGTGGCCCTTAACAGAGATCTGGATAGGAAACCGCCCACTCAGGGTGAAGCGTCCGGGAAGATGCTGGCAGACTTCCTGAGGGCTATGGGGCTGATAGATATTTGGAGGGTATGCAATCCCTCGTCCATGCAGTACACCTTTTTTTTCAGGAGTACACGGGAGCCTGTCCCGGATTGACTATATCTTCTGTAAAGCCGGCCAGCTCCGCATGTTCGGGGAGGTCGCCCATCTTCCTAGGGGCATCTCTGACCATTCCCCGCTAGTATCAAGTTATGGAGGCGCCCCCCCACACACCATGAGATGGCTATTAATCCCTGGTATTTCAAGGTGCCGACAATCAGGGGAAAGCTCACAGAGGCGACTAATAACTACTTCAAAGACAATTATGGATCGGTAGACTCAGATATAGCATTGTGGGAGGCATACAAGATGGTGGTGAGGGGTACTGGGGTCTCAACGATTGTGGGACACAGGAAGGAAAAAAGGAAGCAATTACAGGAGATAGAGGGTGAGATTGTCCAACTTGAATGCAACTTAATAATGACAAATGCCCCGGACACCAAACATAGATTGCTTATGAAGCAAAAAGAATATAGAAACATTACCAAGGACGCGGCCAAAGCTCAGCACCGCACTACCCAACATCGCATATACGACATTGGTGATAAAGCGAGCAAATTGCTAGCCGGGCTGGACAAGTGGGAAACAGCTAATAGGTGGGTGTCTGAGACTAAGTGCCAAGATGGCTCGCGGCTACAGGATAGATCTGGGATCGCAGAGGCGTTTGGCTCTGGTTCACCCCTCGGCCGTCACCTACCCAGCCGGACATCGGACATTGTTTTCCTCGTCTCCCCATTGTGTTTCTTTTCCCTCCCCCGCCTCCCCCCTCCGTGATTCATTGTCTGCCTCCCCTTTTCCAGCCTTACCTTTCTGTGTCCTCTGAAGTACTTTCCCCCTTGCCGGTTTTTTCTATGTTATGTTATGATTTAGTAACTCATGTAACTATGTTATACTGTTTCCCTTTCTATGTCATGCGACGCTGCAGAAACTGATGTAACTATGTAACAATGTTCTGAAACAATGTCCTACCTCATGTAAAGCGCTCTGATACCTCCGGGTCTAGCCAGCGCTATATAAAACTTTTCAAATAAAAATAAATTAAAAAAAAAGTTTGCAAACCATTTCAAACAAATCTATGCGTCCACTGGGGCCTCCACATACACAGAGGCAAAAGAACTGCTGGCCACCCTCAAGTTGTCTGTTCTAGAGCCCCAAGATGTTGAGGACCTAGACTCCGCCTTGACTAATGAAGCGGTGTCTAAGGCAATTGGGGTGCTACAATCCAGGAGGGCCATGGGTCCAAGTGGCCTTCCCATTGAACTCTACAAAACAAACGCATCCACAATCGCCCCATATCTCATAAGAATGTACGAAGAAAGTGTGATTAATGGCATCCTGCCTGAAGCACAGAGAATGTCCAATATTGTGGTAATATATAAAAAAGGGAGACCCCCGAACACTGTGGCTCGTATAGGGCTATCTTCCTTCCAGACCCGGAAGTCAAGATACTAGCAAAGATTTTGGCAATGCATTTGTCACCTCTGCTACACAAGATGATCCACCTGGATCAGTCCGGTTTCATGCCAGGCAGGAATACCACACTGAATTTACGGCGTCTTCATGATGTTATGGGTAGGGCAGTGACAATTAGAGAGGAGGCAGTGATTATGTCTCTGGATGCAAAGATGGCATTCGACATGATCGAATGGCCTTTTTTATTTGCCGCACTTGAAAGATTTGGGTTTGGTGAGAGATTTTTATCCTGGGTACGACTCCTCTACTCGGAACCTCTGGCCCGAGTCATAGTCAATGGTGGGCGTTCAATAACATTTACATTGCAGAAGGGGACGAGGCAGGGCTGTCCCCTTTCCCCCTTAATTTTCGCACTGGCCCTCGAACCTCAGGCAATCTGGATCAGGGGTTACCCCCTCATTAGAGGCCTCAACTGGATGGCGGAGAGGGAGGATAAAATCTCCCTCTATGACGATGATGTTTTGCTTTATTTGGCCAGACCTTATTCTTCTATCCATCGAGCATTACACATATTTACTCTTTTTCAAAAGTATTCTGGGTATACCATCAAATGGGACAAATTGCTGGTGTACGTTCTATGTGGGGAATGCCCACCCTGCCTAGAGGCTGTGGGGCTGAAATAGTCACTGATGGATTTCGATACCTGGGAATATACGCCACGACTAACCCAACAGCATTTCATGAACACAATTTGGCTCCTCCTCTGCGCCGCTTCCATGACGACGCGCAACATTGGAAGACCTTGCCCCTTACACTATTAGGTAGGGCTGCCCTATACAAAATGATGGCGCTACCCCGCTTTGTCTACGCTTTACAGAACACATCTTATTTGGTCCCAGCCAAGTACTTCCATGCAATTGAGTCGGAGGTGTGCACTTTGCTTTGGAACAATGGTACCCCACGAATAGCATTGGCCATACTTATGAAAAGCTGGTTCGATGGAGGAATAGCCCTGCCAGCAATCAAAAGCTATTAATGGGCCTCCCAACTGGTGGTCACTAATCACTGGGTGCATCGGCCAGGAGCGGGCCCAGCCTACAGGATGGACAGATACAATATGTCCCCCGGCAATTACCCCAGAGCAATTTATGGAGGGGGGAAAAATGCACCAAAATACACTTCAACATCCACTACAATCAATTTATGGCATACGGCAATGACCGCTCTGGATTGGAAAAACAAGATCACACAAGTCACCCCGTCGAAATACCAAAGATTCGATAAGTGGGACCTGTTCGGTCTTTCAAAAGTTGGCGATATGTGGGCAGTGGGGAAGGTGACCCCTTTCAGTGACCTCCAACGGGACTACGAATTAAATATTGGGGAAACCTTTAGATACCTTCAAATCTGTAATGCACTACATAGGGCGATACCCAAAGGTACTGAGCTGCCGGTCTCCTCGCCCCTAGAGGATAGACTCCTCGACGACTACCTCCAAGAAAAGGCGATTTCACTGACATACAGAAAAATACTAAACAACACACCAGATGCACTGGGGAGAACACGTGCAAAATGGGTGGAGGATATTGGGGATATTAGTGACGAGGACTGGCAGGAGGCATTGGCGTCCCCCCGGGAGGTGGTGATCCGATCTCGATTTAAATTTATCCAACTCAAAATTCTGTGTAGAGCATACTATACAAGTTCAGCATTGGTTAAAATGGGTGCCCTGAATTCCCCGGCGTGCCCTAGGAGGTGTGGTCAAACAGGAACCTACATGCACCAGTGGTGGGAATGCCCAATTCTCCAGAAATATTGGGGAACGGTCACATCGGCACTGCCATTAACCTGTCATAAAACAATGGAGGTCTCGCCCCGCTGGTGCCTTCTTAATATATGGGATGCATTGGACCTATCGAGAGCTGAGACAGTGTGGGTCTCCCTTGGATGTATGGTAGCGAAACGTAACATAGCAAGAACATGGAAAGGAGTTACTAGGCCCACATTCAGAGACTGGGAGACTGATATGGATTGCTGCATGCAAGCGGAGAGGGTGATATAGGAGGGAAGAGGGTGCCCACAAAAATGGTCCAAAATCGGGGGAGCGTGGAACGAAAATAGAGGGATGATATGCACACCATTCAACGACTCTTCCCCACTGGCAACGGACCACTTGGGAGATTAAAGTCCAGATTGCAAAGGAATTAATAAAATACGATGCTAAGTTATTGGTCCTATGTAACGTACTGACTGATATTGTACCAACGCACTGTGCTTGTCGGAAGTCAATGATACTGCACTTTAATGTGTTTTTTTTCATTTTTGTCTTTGTTTATTCAATAAAAAGATTTTAAAAAAAAGAAAAAGTCACTAAATGAACCTGTGCTTAAACCTGGGTAGCTTGGCACAAAAAGAAGTCAGGCTTAACTTAGATGCAATGTGTAAAGTATTTATGCTGAATGCAAACAGTAATAAAGTGAAACCACAACAAAACAAAAATCCCACACCATTTTAAAATAATAGAGTACATTGTAATATAGATTTTGCCAGCAAAAGAATAAAACTCCAATAAGTAGAGCTGGAGTTATGAATTTTTTAAGATTTTAGTAAAGACTAGCACCTAAAGAATAAACCGGGTCAAAGTAAAAAAATATGGCTGAACATGATGGAGCATGGGTAGAATACAAGAAGTGGTTTGGGCCCAATTAGGGCTTACTTTCGGAATTAGGAGAATTTTCAAGAAAAATGTTCTGATAAGGTAATGTTCAGCAGGGCAAGGCTGCAGGTGGTGTCTGAGGAGGTACTCTTATTGTCAGGGAGTCTTGGGTCAAAGCCGCAGTGAAGATCTCTATGTTCGGACTTAGTAGTTTTTATGGAAGTCAAAAATCTCCAGCAGGACGAGGCAGATGGTTGTAGCCGAAGGCAGTTCCAGGGGCTCGGATACCCCTTAGGCAAAGGACTCCTGAACAGGATATGCTGCTGCAGAGAAAAATGTAGCTGGAAAAGCTGCAAAGCCAAGCCGACCGACACTACACCTTGGGCTGATACACAAACAGGTTGGTACTGGTTTTTAGCCAAGAATTTTCGGAGTCTGTAGTTTTGGATTTTGGCTATCTGGTCACCTTTTGCACCACAAACAGGAGTCCAGTACTGGTGGGACACCACTTGGGGGTTCATGACTCATTCAGACTGATTCCAGCTGCGTATTCATGATGGTGGGAGCCTTTTATATCCCTGTGGCTCTGACCAGGAGTCCAGAAAACTAGCCTTTGGAGTCCCTCTGGTAGTCTGGGGTTCAGATGAAAAAGCTGGACTCAAACAGCAGGACTGGCCTATGAGGGTTCTAGGTAGGCTCCATGCAGCAAAGCAGTCCTTCCAGGTACAGGGAAGCAGTCTTGTAGGCGGAGCTGAGTCCCAAGGAGCATGGCTACATCTTGTTGAAGCGCCCCAGCCTGTTGGGCCCTGGTCGCTTCAATGATTCCCAATTAACATGAGTTACCATGCAGGGGCACCACTCTGATGCTTTCGAGTCTCTGGACATCTCCTGTGGTCAAGCTGAGTAGTCTGTAACTTCCCTGCTACTGCCAAACTGTACCTGACCCAGCCCG
This sequence comes from Calotriton arnoldi, assembly GCA_963921515.1. Taxonomy (NCBI): domain Eukaryota; kingdom Metazoa; phylum Chordata; class Amphibia; order Caudata; family Salamandridae; genus Calotriton; species Calotriton arnoldi. Next base: position 99,474 of record CAWUFW010015608.1, on the reverse strand, counting down.
CAGTGAGTGGACCAGTAGGGCTGTGAAAAGTGGACTTGCAGGATCCTGTGAATTTTGCTGTGTGGAGCCCTGTAGGCTGCTGGTATGTGGGAACCCTTGCCACCCCCCAGCAATATATATTTTGTTTCACTGAGCTCAGCGGCTTGGGGGCCCAGAGTCATAGTGGGGTTCCCTACATTGCAACAAGGCATGGGCCACGCAGCAGGAAGCAAAGACCCACCCTACTCTGTCCCATTCAGACTGACTCCATAAGCGATCATGAACACAGAGAGAGGACTGCATATTAGGCATCGAGTGTCCATCTTTACTATGGGCAAACTTCTTTTCATTTATCTTTGGAGTGCAAGTGGACTTGATCTGAGCCACAATTCTGGCTGTATTTACTGAGGCACTGCACTTTCCTTCCTTAGTAGAGGGTACTCTCAACCTCTGCCTCACCAGTGGCCCAATACGTGGACAGTGCCTCATCCCTCACTCTACCCCATGGTACAGACTGACCACTCCTGTTGCACTGGGGTAGGCAACCAATACACACCCAAGACTGCACTTATGGAGAGGGGACACCTCTGAGACCCTGCATTGCATCGTAACAATGCCTTCAACAAACCCTGTGCTGTGCACATTTTTAAGTTGATTACTGCTGAGATTTCTCCCCTAAATAGGAGGCCAGACACTGACAAAACCCTCTGGCCACCCTGACACCTCTCCACTCCTTTAGAGCAGAAGTCAGCTGTATGGAACGACTAACTGCCTTGCCATCATGTTAACCTTTGTTTCTAGCCTTAGCCGCCTGCCTTGCATTGCTGTGATCTGCCAAGGTCAGCGCCCCACCTTCGCACATGTCTAAACAGAAGGCCACACAACAACAGTTCTTTGGAGGCTGTCTCTAAATTTAAGCTGCGTCACCTTCAGGGGGATGCGTCTCAGGCTGACTCACCAGTATCATCTTCTGTTATGGAGACGCTGTTTCGGGAACTGTCTGACATTCAAACTTCCATGGGCTCCATAAATTAAGCAGTGTCCAAAACAGAATTGGATGTGCAATCCCTGTGATCAGACATTGCTTCCTTCCACCGCAGACTGGACAATAATGAAAATAGGCTGAAAGATGTGGAGGCTAGCGGTGCACGGAGTTCCACTAAGCGGAATTCCACGGAGTTGCATAAAAACTCAGTGGAATTCCGCAGAGTTCTGCTCCGCCCTACTCCTAAGCTGTAATCGTTCCCGTTACCTGCACTCACCTCTCAGTGCTGCCTCCTCTCCCCAGTGATCTATGCTGAAAGGGGTGCCTCGCTGCCCAAGAAGATGGATGCAGATGGTGGCGCTACATCAGGCTCCCGTGGGCCCAGGGAGGCATCTCCGCTGCCGCTGCGGGGCTCCCCAGTGATGCCCGGGGGAACTGTGCAATACACGGTGCAAGTGGTGTGAGCAGAAGCTACGCACACTCTCTCACATACAACCAGGGCACGGCACACACAATGCGCATCAGTCACCCGGCAAATGCAAACATTGCCTTCTGTTTCCTTCCCCTCTTCTTTTTTACATGTCTCATAGCTAATTGGATTTTGACCTCTATGTCCTCTTTCTATTTTAACTGCTCGTTTAAAAAAAGATTTAAAATGTATCTCCGTTCTTAAGCTAGTTTCTCCAATAGCCACCTTCTCTGTATGCACCTATGTGTTTTTTCTGGGTTGCAGTGTACAATTGCTTTATTTCTTTGTGGAAAGTGATCAAGTGACTGTTACTTTCGCTGATTTGAGGCTTAATAGATGCATCTATCTTTTACGTATGCTGTTTTACCTTCAACCTGGAGCCCAAGCCAAGTAGTCTGATATCCCACATGCTATTAACTACTGACCTTGGCATATAGAAATCCCTAGAAAACTCATTAGATTTGTGGTGGAATGTACGGCAACCATGAAGGAAAGAAAGTACAGCATATGTTAGAAATGCATCTGACAACTGTATGTGCCCTTTGTCTCCTTTTCTTAGTCATCAAGTTCAATATCTTACAGTTGATTGAAGTGCCCATACCCTGACATGTTTACTCACTCTTGGTGCAGAGGTCAAGCCTTGCGGATCACAGTATTTAGAAAGACTGGACTGTTGGCAGTTTTGGTTGTATTTTGGATTGGGGAAGGACTAGCAAGCGTTGCTGTGAGTGTTCCACTTATTAAAGCATAATGTGGATTATACTAGGGGTGGGCGGCGGGGGCAAACTTCGTCACACGGCAGAATCAGAGTTTTTTGCGGAACTCTGTGCTTGAACTGGCAAATCTCTGCAAACTCCGCTGGCGGAGCAGAGTTCACTGCCCACCCCTAGTGGAGACATGGCTGGAGGGCTTACCAAACTTGTTATCAGAGATTTGAGCCCTTAAATACAAGGTAATGGACTTAAAGCATAGAAGTAGGTGAGCTCCTGTATGCTTCACGGGTGCCAGAAAAACTAGTGGGACCAACATGATAGCTCTTCTTAGAACCTTCCTGCAGCAACTGCTGGAACTGCAATTTACCCACTGTAAGAAACACAGACAACCCACTGGGTTAGGTCTCGTACTCCTTTAGCCTCTCAAACACCCCGCCCTATCCTGGCGTCCTTTTTTGCGGTATCAATAAGCAAGCCAGATTATGGCCAGGAAACATTGTCCTTACCAATGGGAGACCACCAGGTTTTCTTGTCAGCGACCTTCTCGCAGGGAGTAATGGCAAGAGCAAGCAGTTCCTAGCGCTTCAACCCCATCTCCGGAACTGTAACATGCTAAAGTCTGTTGGAACCAGCCGTGAGAGTCCATATAATGGACACTGAACATGCTATGCTAAAGAGGGAATGGGTGGGTTCTGCAATACATGGTATTTGGCAGGGTGCTGCCATCCCGCTTCCCACCACACCATTACAACACAGGAAGGGGGAGTTGCTATACTTCTACACAAAATAATATGAACTTACGGGCACAACGTAATAACCATAAGAACCAGGGTAGTTATATTCAATCAAATCACTATTGTTCACTTGGGACAGCATCAAACTCCTAGAGTAATTCTATGTAAATAGAATAGTAGTCTTTGACCCCTAGTCTTGTGCGTTGCTCCCCCTGCCCGCAGCATAGCTCAGTGAGTTCAAGGAAAATACCTCGGTTCCAGCCCTCAAGGCCCTACTGGCTCGATCCCGTCTGTTGTTGGCTCATTTTATATTGGTCAATGTTATTGTTTTGTTCATGGCTCATTCTTAGTGGTAAATTCCTAATTTTATATGTTTGTGGCTCAGGCCAATTTGGTTCATTTCTGTGTAGGTTTAGTTTGTTTTCCTTGTTGTTGGTCAGTTGCGGATTTCTGCCCCCACCCACTCCCGTCATATTTCTTGCTTCCACTATCCTGCTCTTTCCCACCCTCCTGCCGCCCTTACAGCCCCTTCCACCTCCTAGGACTATGTATGGAGGCTGCTGTGTGGCTGCGTGCAGCTAGCGCATCGCTAGCAGGCTGAAAGCACACAAAAGGCAAGCTTGTCTGTGCCTGTCTGCACCTGGACCGTGCCCAGCACCAGGAATCCTGGCCCTCCTGCCACATGCCGCTACACCACCAAGGAGCTCTTGGCATGGCCCCAGAAAAACAGCTCCCGCACGTCCACCCTGCGATCAACCAAAGGACCCTTCACCTACCGATAAATCTGCCTCTCATGCAACACAGGACCGCCAGCCCACACTGGATTCTGCGCCTCTTCTACCCAGAAGACCACAAAGAACCCTGTACCACTCCAATACATCCTGCTCAACACCTGTTCCCTCTGCAAACACACCTTGGATATCTGGGACACCTTTACCACCCTCTCACCGGACATTGCCTTCATCACCAAAACATGGCTCAGCCTCTTCTGGAACCATGATATCGACACCACAAATCCCGGTGGCTACAAGATGATCACTGATACTGCACCAACAAACATGGTGGGCTAACTGACATCATCTTCAAGGAAACTATCCAATGCACCTTCGTCAATGACGACCACACACCTCTCATAGAACACCTCAACATCCAACTACAGACTGACGCAAATACCATAATAACCGGGACCCTTGTTTACAGACCCCCGAGACCCCAATCGACTTACTGCAATCTCCAACCTCATTTCCCCCCTAGCCATAAACTCCTACCACTACGTCCTACTTGGCAACCTCAATTTCCACGTCAGCGAGCCCAATGAAACTAACTCCATCACCCTCCTGGAGAACCTAAGCAACATTGGCCTCACCCAACTGGTCACCAAACCCAAGCACAAAGCCAAACACACACTTGACTCCATTTTCACCTCCAGTGACAGAATCACATTCAGCCACATCACAGAACTGCTTCACTACCCACCCAAAGTACTCCAGAAAGCCGTTAACCACAGCTCACCGAATACCTGGAACAAAACCACCTACTTGATGCTACACAATCAGGATCCTGTGCCAACCACATCACTGAGACCTCGCTGATCGCTGCCACAGATGACACCAGAACTCTCCTTGACCACGGATAAACTGTGGCCTTGATCCTCCTCGACCTCTCTGCTGCTTTTGACACTGTCTCCCACCACACCCTCATCAACAGACTCTTCAACAAAGGCATACAGCAAAACACCCTCAAGTGGATTGCTTCTGTTCTTACAGGATGCTCACAGAGCATCCGGCTGACTCCCTTCACCTCCGAACCCAAGGACATCATATGCGGCATACCTCAAGGATCATCCCTCAGCCCCACCCTGTAAATGACCCCCCTTGTAAACGTCATCAGATCACATGGCCTCAACATAATCTCCTATGCAGACAACACTCAACTAATCCTCTTGCTCACTGAGGACCCCTCCTACACCAAAGCCAACTTCTGCAATGCCATGACCAACATAGCCAACTGGATGAGAGTAAATTGCCTCAAACTCAACTCCAACAAGATGGAAGTACTGACCTTCAGGAAGAACATTTCAGTTTGGGACCACAGCTGGTGGCCAGCAGAAATTGGACCAATACCCACATCAACTGACCATGCAAGCAACCTAGGCATCATTCTCAACAGCGAACAGACCATGAAACGACAAGTCACCGTAGTCACCTCCTCCTGCTTCTACTTCCTTTGCATGCTCCACAGAATTTGCAAATGGATCCAAGTCAACACCAGAAAGACCGTCACTCAGGCTCTTGTCACTAGCCACCTCAACTACGGCAATGCTCTCTATGCTGACATCTCCAACCAGCTCCTCAGAAGTCTCCAGACCATACAGAATGCTGCAGCCAGACTAATCCTGGACCTACCCAAATTGACCCACATCACCTCCCACCTCAGAAACCTCCACTGGCTTCCCATCCAGAAGAGATGGCAGTTCAAGATGCTCACACACGCCTACAAAGATCTACATGGTAAAGGGCCATCCTACATCAACCATCGACTGAACTTCCATCTACCCACAAGACAACGGCACTCCTCCTCAATTGCCCATGTGCGCACACCCCCACATCTGTCATAGCTGCAGCGGGGGGCGCTCCATCTTCTACATTGCTGCCAAGACCTGTAACGACCTGCCCGTCCACCTCCAAATAGCACCCTTCCTGGCAGACTTCAGAAGAAACTCAAGACCTGACTTTGAACAGAGACATGGCCACCTCAGCACCCCAATAACCCTAGGTGTGACGCTGCCACGCTATACATATGCTGATTGATTGATTAAAATAAGAAGCAAAGCATGCATTTAAGTAACACCAAAAGACACACCAAAACACATACACCCACAGAAAATTACTGCAAATGTAATCCCTTGTACAACGAAGAAAGACACAAAAAAATATTTAATTACAAATTGTTCATTTTATATCACAGAAGAATACATTTTTAACAAACACAGTTAAAGGCACCACAAAGAAGACTGATATGAGCAACACAGAGTAAAAGTCTGCCATTCTTTAATCTTAAACCCCTAAAAACGGTTTAATATGAAATCAAATCAAGTTTTGATACAGAAACAAACAAGAAGTATATCGTTTCCAGCAGTCCATATTACATAAATAAAAGTCTATGTTTCGGCCCAAAGGTAAACTTCACCAGGGCCATCATCGGGACAAAGTGTCATAGAAAAAATAAGTGAAAAGACTTTTTATAACCTGAACAAGAAAAGGGAAAAAACCCGGCTCATTAAAAAGCTTTTAATATACCAAAAGGAAACAATATATGTGAAAAAAGAAATGTGTAAAAAATACCTTCACCAAGTGTATAGGCTTACCTAAAAAAAATAATATTCAAGGGGAAGGGGTTGGGGCTTTACACAACACTTACTGACATACGTTTTGCGCAACCCACTGCATGCACACTTCGTTGCTGGTGGGAAGACAGGTTAGACCTTATCTTCCCCAAGGATGAATGGCCTGATATACTTGAACGCCATGACAAATCATTGCGCGAGACCCAACTTAAATTCAGTTATATTTAAGGTTTGCCATCAATGGCACTGGTCACCAGCTAAACGTCATGCAGCGCGCATGCAGCAAGACTGTGATTTCATGCACCTCTTATGGAACTGTATTGTTCTCACACATTACTGGAGGCAAATCTAGGATCTACTTCAAGACGAACTGGGAGTGACATCGGCTCTAATGAGCCACCTGGCTCTACTACATGACACTGCAGATAACCATCCTTGCCTTACTGCATAACCTACTGGCTTATTTTGAATTTGGCAGAGGCAAAAGTTGAGATACTACACCATTGGAAAACTGAGAAATTATCCTCCAACACCACATGGCTTGCTGACATGCACACCATAACCTCATATGAAAGGTTAATCTACAAACTTAATGACCAGAAACACAAGTACGATGAGGCACGGGGCACTTTTCTCCAACCCTGACCTCTTAGGTGTACCAATTAGTTCAAGATGGGATGCATTCCTTGGAATTTCCTCGTGGGTATCCTGGGTGTACTTAGGTCCAAGGCACTCAGTTAAAACGGCTCTTAAGAGCCCCCTAATGCACTCCCTGATGGAAAGTTGAGAAATGCAGGATGTTGCTTGCGTCTTATCCTCAGGGGAGTACCAGGGACATAGGCAAGGTGTAGTAATGAAGTTCCATGCGTAGACGTGATGAAGTAGGTATAGCCGAGTAGTGTCTTTGTAAGATATTTATTAAGTCCATAACATCAATGGTAGCAGCCCCACCAGGAGCAGCCTCACTGCTGCTCAGCCCATCTTCAACTGTCATCACTCACACCAGACACCCAAGCATTCCACTCATGTCCATCACACCAACATTCCATACAGAACACTCACACTGGCTGAGCAGCTAGGAACCAGGTAACAGGGAACACTATAAACACAACAGCAAGATACCACTTATCTTCTCCCTTTAAAATTGAAAATTATTTAAACCATACAAAATGTACAATTGAAGGCAAAAGTCTAGAACCCAGGGATGAAAAGTAAAAACCATATCATGAGAGGGAACAAAGACTAAACAAAGGAGGAAAGAAGAATAAAAAGATACACACGAAATATCACACATCCTCCTCCTTTAACATTAAAAACAAATGGAAATTTTCGAGAACGTTACGCTCACTGACACAAAGTGAGATGAAACCACATGATAAGACCAATGAAACACTGCAAAGAGAAACACGGGAGAAAAACACTCAGAGAAACTCTAACACTGTGAAAAGAAACATGGGAGTAACACACCCCCAGAACTCTAACACTATGGGTGGACTGCACCCATGAATAGTTTCCCTATAGAAGGAACAAAACCCCACAAACTGTGAAGAAGGGACTGCAACCCAAATCACCACCCCTCATGTAAGGGACCATACATGCGAAATGGGACTGTGACCCATCACACGAACTGTAAAGATGGGACTGACACCCATTAAGACAGCAAACACTAGTGCAGCACAAGTTGACTTACACACATGACCAATGTACAGCACAAGGTGACTTACACACACTATATGACCAATGGAAAGTACAGGGTGACTTACACACATTGGGGACATGACTACATTGCGTTAAATGCGACTACCTCCCATAAACTGTGAAAGAGGGCGAGAACACCCCTTAAACCACCTCTTGTGTAAGGGAATAATGGGTCTTGATTCTTTTGTTTCAATACTTCCTCCTGGAAGTGTACTAGCGCTGTCTGTGTGGTCATTTATGAACCACTATCTCTCAGAACTGTTCTGTGTGCTGTCTGCGCTTGCAGTTTCTGTAGGTTCCTTCCAACATGAAGACTTCCTTGACACGTCATCTTCAACTTCCTTAAGACCACTTGTAGAGCGTGAGTTAGTCTCCAAATCGTCGCCAAAATATAGAAATAAAGTTCCATGTGTAGATGTGATGAAGTAGACGTAGCCGAATAGTGTCTTTGTAAGATATTTATTAAGTCCATAACATCAATGGTAGCAGCCCCACCAGGAGCAGCCTCCCTCCTGCTCAGCCCATCTTCAACTGTCATCACTCACATCAGACACCAAAGCATTCCACTCATGTCCATCACACCAACATTCCATACAGAACACTCACACTGGCTGAGCAGCTAGGAACCAGGTAACAGGGAACACTATAAACAAAACAGCAACATACCACACAAGGTTACTCAGGCTCTGAAGCAAAGACCAGCCTTCCTGTACAGTGCCTGTCCCAGGGTGGCTATTGCCACTTTATTCCATTAACACCGGCTCATAAGGTCTTTCCCATTGACCCCTGTATATGGTATGTTCTTGTGTACATTACAATAAGCCCCACTGGGTGGAACCAAGGGAGGGGGGAGAAAAAGGGGTTCCCATTAATTTTAGGGGTATGGTTTGTTACATCATAGGGTATACATTGATTATTTCCCTTACACTAGACAGATTGTACCATCGTATTTTCTTTATCCCTCTCTTCTCCCTTTCCTTATTTCTCTTTTAAAGGTCCTTCAATTCTAATTTTGCTTGATTCTGTTACTTGTATGGATCCCAGCGTCCCTTAGCTGGGCATTTTTCTATTTTGTGAAAACGTAATAAAGAATTGCAATAAAAAAAAGTAGTCTTGCAGAGTCCAGAGCAGTTCACATCAGTAGGCAGTCCTCTGAGAGTCCTTTCATAGGTCCAGCAGTGAACTGAAGAGATGGTCTGAGGATCTTATTTGTATACCTGGTGCCCTTCCTCTGAAATGTGGGAGAAACTTCTAGAAAGTCTCAATTGAAGTGCATGGAATTTCCTGACTCACCTGCCCTGGTTCCAAGCTGGCTGCAGTGACAATGTCAAGGAGATAAGTCCTTTGTGTGAAGGCAGAGCACAGTCTATTCAGTTGCAAGTGGGGCTGTGCTCAACTCTGCCCCCAATCCTGCCAGCAGATGGTCCATTCAGGCACACCAAATTCCTCTATTGTGAGAATGTCTGGGAAGAATTCACAAAGTCTGCCAGCTGCACCCATTAATGTGGCCCAGGAGGGCTGTAGGCACCAAAAGGCTAAGGGCAGGAAAATGCCAACTTTCTAAAAGTGTCATTTTCAAAATTGTAATTAAAAATCCAACTTTACCATTAAAGAGGAATTTTCATTACAATTTCATAGATACCAAACATGACCTGTTTACCTTGTCCCAATCTAATTTAGCACTCATTAAATTGAATGAGACAACCCACTATTATCCTATTGGACAGGTAGGCCTCCCAGTAGTGAAAAAAATAATTTTGGAGTTTTTCACTATCAGGACATGTAAATGGAAAAGTACATGCCCAACCTTTTAATTACAATGCACCCTGCCCTATGGGCTACCTAGGGACTACCATAGCGGTGCCGTAAAATGCAATAAAAGGGGAGTTTAAGGCTTGGCAAGAGGGTTATATTGCCAAGTCAAATTCAGAAGTGTAAAACTTCATTCAGGCTGCAATGGTAGGCCTAGAACATGTTATAAGTTGCTACTAAAGTGGATCTAAGGTGAAACCCCGAAACCGAAACCCCGATTCAGGTCCTAGGATGATTGTTTCCGGTCCAGGGAGGAACTGGCTTGGCAGTTCAGGCTGGACTGTTCCCATGAGGCACAGGGTCAAGACTGATTTGCATATGGCCAGGTCTAAACTGGGGTGGCATGGTGAGCAAAAGAATGATGGATTTAACCCAGATCTCTTGACTGGGGATGAATGTTTTGATTTGTTCTGCATTCCGTCCATCAATTGTGTGTCTTTTGCTTTCTCGCCCTAAGTGCGCCAGGTATGCCTAGACGTGGGTCCTGGGCTCACTGTGCCACTGGAATGAAGCTATCCTGGCTGAAGAGGGGTGAAACCCCGAAACCGGTCCTAGGATGCTTGTTTCCGGTCCAGGGAGGACCTGGGTTGGCAGTTCAGGCTGGACAGTTCCCATGAGGCACAGGGTCAAGACTGATTTGCATATGGCCAGGTCTAAACTGGGGTGGCATGGTGAGCAAAAGAATGATGGATTTAACCCAGATCTCTTGACTGGGGGTGAATGTTTTGATTTGTTCTGCATTCCGTCCATCAATTGTGTGTCTTTTGCTTTCTTGCCCTAAGTGCTCCAGGTATGCCCAGACGTGGGTCCTGGGCTCACTGTGCCACTGGAATGAAGCTATCCTGGCTGAAGAGGGGTGAAACCCCGAAACCGGTCCTAGGATGCTTGTTTCTGGTCCAGGGAGGACCTGGCTTGGCAGTTCAGGCTGGACTGTTCCCATGAGGCACAGGGTCAAGACTGATTTGCATATGGCCAGGTCTAAACTGGGGTGGCATGGTGAGCAAAAGAATGATGGATTTAACCCAGATCTCTTGACTGGGGGTGAATGTTTTGATTTGTTCTGCATTCCGTCCATCAATTGTGTGTCTTTTACTAAAGTGGATGGCACAATAAGTGTTGCAGGCCCACTAGTAGCATTTAAATGTACATACCCTGTGGATATGCTATACCACACTACAAGGGAATTAAAAATAATTTAAATATGCCAATCAGGTGTATACCAATTTAATCATGTTTAGGGAATTGAGCACATGGACTATAGCACTGGTTAGCAGTAGTAAAGGGCACAGAGTCCCAAGGCAAAGAAAAACAAATTTCAGCACAAAAAATGAAGGCAAGTAGGCAAAAGGTTTGGGAGAAGACCACCCTAAGGCTGATGGGTCTAACAGTGTGTTTCTGCGTGGGCCAAATGAGATCAGGCACAAATATGCAAAATTCAATTATTACCATTTTTACTATATATGGTGTGTAAGGCCATCAATATGAGTTTGCCCTAAATTTCTGATATGTGCAGTATCTTCTGTTAAAAATAACATCTACCTGATAAATTTCAACAGGTCAAACATTCTGAAATTTATCGGAGGAACGTGCTGATTTTAGAATGGTAGGCACTATAATCTGAGTGTTCTTCCCTATTATCAGAGAAACTCTCGCATTTGGTAGATATTTATTGTGGCTGATAAATTCTGACATAGCAGAGACAGATTGTATTGGGCGCAAAAAATATTGAAGCAATTACTGGGCCACTCGTAATAAGAGAATAAGAAGCATTTTTAAAAATCATAAAGGCAATCTTTTAGAAATCAGGATATCAGAAAACATTAATGTGTTCCATACCCACTTAAGTCCATTGCAAAACATGCACAGGGGACATTATTAAATTAGTTATGACAAAAAAAATCTGTAAAGCGCAAGCTGCTATCCATGTATGGGGAACCTTGTTTCTAACCAAAGACTGTAAGATTAAAATACAAATAAGAAGGTTTCGATTTTTTTGTGGATAGATGGTTTAAGACCAACCATCATTAGTATGTTAACAAAAATTAAAGAAGTGTTCCACTGCCACTCTCCCACCATCCCATTTATTTTGTTCCTACTTAATTTCTTAATTACATTTTTCTCATTTTGTACATTCCTATGTCTGCAACTGTTAAATTGTCTCCTTTTATGTATTCAATAACTCTCTTTTCTATAGCCAGCCACTTCACAGACTAGCCTCACTGTTTACTCAACCCCATTGCTCTGAAATCTTCATGTCATCCCTCCTCACTTGCCGTTCATATCATCTATTGGTGGGGTGCGCAGTCAAAATATCGATTTTTTTTTTTATATCGACCTACACTAATATCGAGTTTTTAATATCGTAGGGACAGAATATCGATGTCAAGAATATCGGTGACCAGAATATCGACCTTAAGGTAAGTAATATCGTTTTTTTATATCGAAGTAAGTAATATCGAAGTAAGTAATATCGTTAGCAAAAATATCGTTGTTAATAATATCGATATTTATATTAGTGTTATGTATTTTAGTATGTATTTTATATGTATGTTTAACATTTTTTGTAATGTATTTTTATTATTTTTAAATATCTGTATTAAATGTTTAGAAATTAGTAATTTTTTTAAAGTAAATTTTGCGTTTTAGTATCAGAGCGGGTTGTGGGTTTATAGGGGAATAGGTGGGAAGTAATTTAATTATAATTAATTAATTAGTATGTTTTTATTTATTGTTATTGATTATTAATTTATTGTTAATTAATTATTAATTGATAATTAAATTAATTGTGTTCTTTTTTATGTGTAGCAGGTTGTGTGTTTATGGGGGAATAGGGTGGGAAGTAATTTAATGTTATTTAAGTAAATATTAATTTAATTTTGTTGGTATTTATTATTCATTTTTTAGTTAATTAATTATGAATATGTTATTTATTTTACAAAATTATTTAATTAATAAGTATGTTGATTTAACCCCTACGCTATCCATCACTTTCCCTACTGTTGCACTCACTGGAGTGGGAATAGTAATTTGAAGCCCTACGCTATCCAACACTTTCCCTACTGTTGCACTCACTGGAGTGGGAATAGTAATTTGAAGCCCTACGCTATCCAACACTTTCCCTACTGTTGCACTCACTGGAGTGGGAATAGTAATTTTTACCCCTACGCTATCCAACACTTTCCCTACTTTTGCACTCCCTGGAGTGGGAATAGTAATTTTAACCTCTACGCTATCCAACACTTTCCCTACTGTTGCACTCACTGGAGTGGGAATAGTAATTTTTACCCCTACGCTATCCAACACTTTCCCTACTGTTGCACTCCCTGGAGTGGGATTAGTAGTTTTTACCCCTACGCTATCCAACACTTTCCCTACTGTTGCACTCACTGGAGTGGGAATAGTAATTTTGACCCCTACGCTATCCAACACTTTCCCTACTGTTGCACTCCCTGGAGTGGGAATAGTAATTTTTACCCCTACGCTATCCAACACTTTCCCTACTGTTTCACTCACTGGGGTGGGAATAGTAATTTTTCCCCCTACGCTATTCAACATTTTCCCTACTGTTGCACTGTTTGGAGTTGGAATAGTAATTTTATTACCTCCACTATCTAATATTTTTTGTATTATTTTAGTTATTGTAGTTTATAATTAATTTTTAAAAGATTAAAAATAATTTGAATTGTTTTAATTTGTTATATATATTTATTTAATTTTTATTTATATTATTGTTTTATGTGTATAGATGTATTTATAATTTATATGATATTTAAAAAAAATGTATAAGTTATTAAAATAATTATTAAAAATTATTAGTAAGTATATACATTATATATTATATGTATATGTTTAATTTAGTTTTACATTACATATATATTTCTTATAATTTTTAAACATTTTAAAATATTTTTAACTATGTTTATTTTAATTTTATGTATTATTTACTTTATTTTACATTATTTTTTAACTTAAATAAAAAACGATATTTTTAACAACGATATTTTTGACATCGATATTTTTTTCTTCGATATTTTTGTACTTACCATAATGTAGATAGGATGTCGATATTCTTGACTTCGATATTCTTGCGTCGATATTTCTGTAGGTTGATATTCTGACCTTCGATATTTTGTCAGTGATTCCTATTTGTCACATATTATTCTATTCTCTCTACTTCTATTGCCTTCTCCCTCTCAACTTGCTTCATATACTTTTTCCTGTTTTCTTTAACTCATACACTTTCTCACTCATCCAACCTCTTTCTCCTCATCTTATTTATTCACTGTTCTATAGTTACCTGCAAGTTTTTGGATTGACATCCTAAGAATTTGTGGGGCCCTGGGCAATATATGTTTTGGAACCCTCTGTTTGGGGCAAAATTAAATGCATTACCCCTTTTCGGCTGATTCAAGCCAGCATGATCTTGAACAATATTACATTTTATGTTAAATCTTTAGAAACAGGAATACACAAAAACAGTAAAAAGCTCAAGCTGCCTGGTGTTTACCAGCCACATAGTACCCAAACAAAGCGTGTACAAGAAATGATATTCATTTATTTTTGTGTTTGAATCTATAGTTTTTTACATGCAAATAACATGTTATGTGGAATTCAGTGTCTAACCAAATTATCACTGCCTTTGTAGGGTGTCTTGTTCTGTGTTTGGAGCATAATATTAAAGATATATGCACAAATCGCTTAGTTGCTGAATAAGTGTACTCACAAATGTAATCCCCCACCCCCAATTAACTACTGGCATTTTTGTTCCAACAGTGAAAACTAAGGGTGGGTAGAGTTGGCGTAGTGGCACTACGCGGAATTCCGCGGAGTTGTCTAATAACTCCCTGCAGAGTTGTCTAAAAACTCTGTGGAATTCCGCTCCGCCCTAGGCAGACAAGTGAGACAACTTACCTCTGCGGTGGTGACGTTCCCTCGGCTCCAAGAGTCCTTCCTGATTCCGGTGCAGGCATGATTCTTCTTCCGGTCCTACTGGCCAGCTGTGGAATGGGAACCAGCGGTGCAGGCAGGATTCTTCTTCCATTCCTCCTGGCCGGCTGTGGAATGGGAACCCCTTCCTGCGGGACTCACGGGAACTGCACATGAGTGGAGATGCATGCGCACACATACGCCTTCCTTGCGGGTCCTGCAGGAGGGGGGTTCATTTTTTAAGCCCATTGGAGGACAGGAAGAGTCCTCCTGTGCCGAGGAGGCAGCAACAATGCCTCGCCGAGATCCATGTAGGACGACTCGGACAGGGGGCACATGCTTAAGGGTGGGTGGCAGGGGGGAAACTCTTCTACGTGGCAGAGGCAGAGTTTCTTTGCCAACTTCGCACTCCCAGTGGAGTGTGGAGTTGGCAAAACTTTGCAAACTCCGCTGTCGGAGCGGAGTTCCCCACCCACCCTTCGTGAAAACCAGAAGATTGTCATCATTGCATTGGTAGACATCAAATTGAATTCTCCTAATTCTCCTCCCCTGCCTTATTCCTCTTCTTCTCTCTATATGTATGCACTTCTCTGACTAAACAGTTAATTGTGACCTTGGTGAGTAAGAGAAATGGGTTGGGACAGAATACAGAAGATGGACATATACATGCAGAGAACAGTATGGCAATAGAAGTGAAGAAGAGGGAGAAGGGGGCAGATACAGAGATGATGCCAAAGATATGTAAGGTAGAGAGAGTAGTAAAGTAAATGGAGAAAAGTGAGAGATGTAGAAAGAGGAACATTTTAGAGGGTGAGAGAGACAGAGATAGGAAGAGGGAAATTTAGAGGCAAAGGCAGACAGTACACAAAGAGGTGAGGTAGGCTGAGAGGTAATGTTGAAATAGAGATGAATTAGAGAAGGGTAAAGGCAGTGAAAGGTGGAGTTAGACAGACTTGAGGAAAAAAAGAATCAAGATAGAGAGAGCAAAATGAAAAGAGGTATAGGAAAACAGGTCTCATAAAGAGAGCAGAGTGGAAGACAGAAAGGTAGAGAGAGGTGAAAGGCAGAAAGACAAATGTGGTGTAGAGTGAAAAGAGGAAGTTGAGAAACATATGTGAAACAGTGAAAGAGGTGGGTGTTTTACCGAGACAGAGAGTTCTGAGAGGAAGGGGTGGAGAGAAAGTCAGCCTAGTCTGTCTACTGTAGATTGGGGATTCTATCGAAAAATATAGGTGCTTGTGCTAATCCACCCAAGTTACACTCAAGTAACTCTCCCTTGATGCAAAGTGGTGCAAAGCAGTGCACAGCTGGGCAAACAAGCGTACCTTTCCAGCACAAAATTAATTTTGCTTCGGTAAGTAAAAATACACATTCAAGAGTTTTCTTTGCTTTGCGTCATTGTGCATGACTTTGCCCTGGGTCAAAACCTTTGTACCTCTGGCCCTTAGTTTCTCTTAAGAAGCATGCTCAGCTGTTAAATTAGTAACAGAAGTGCGTTTTATATGAGCAGTAGTATACCAGCAATTTAGTCTGTCTTATTCACCTTAGCAGGGAGCCCCTCGGACGGTGGGGACTCTGGGCAATTGCCCAATATGCTCATGCATCAATACGTCTCTAGGTTTATACACCTCATCACAGAAAGACCTAAATGGAGTACTGACATGGAGTGCTTCTGGGTTGAAGATAACGAGCCCTTCTGACAATAGGAAAAGGGAGATTGTAACAAACTAGCAAAAAAGAAATATCAGGATATTCGAGAAAACCCAGGAAGTGAGAAAGTATGGAAAATTTGGCAAAGGCAAAGAAACTGAGATTGGAAAACGGATCCTGCGTAATAGCCTTTGCAACAAGGTATGTTAAATGGTCTATATAAAATCATATAACAGACAAGTTACTGCTTTTGATAAAAAATCAGTGCATTATAGAGAAACATTTACAGCACCTTGAATGAGTCAGCAGCGAATACACGGTTCCAGAGCAGTCAAGTGATGGACCCTCACAAAGTCACCCTAGTAAACAAGGGACACGATTGTGAAGGGGCAGAACGCATACCAGTGGAGCAGGATGTGAATTACATTCCCTGAAAATGCCCAATCTAATCCACATGTTTCAAGTGCCAGGAGGTGTGCATGCGGGTGTTGACAAATTTAAGGCCATGCCCTTTGAATTCTACAACAGTAAACAATTGGGGCATATTCTCAAGGAGCCATCGCCGATTTATCGGCACTTTAGCGCCGCAAAAGTGGCGATAGACTTATCGCCCCATTCACAAGCTGGTGCAAACTGCAGACATCACCAGTTTTCCTGCGATAGCTGCCGCAAAACACATTGCCACGGATGAGAGCGACAACTAACGCCAATGATATGCAGAGTAGGCGTTCCCACGCAAAAACACACGAAAACACCACTTTGCGACATTCCCAACGAGCAGCCAGATCAGCGATGCGATACGAAAACAGGCGATAAGGCGCGTTAGCAGCAGGTATTCAACACCTGCCTCTCACTGGTGTTAAGCAGGACGACAACCTGCAGCATGAAAGGGAGCCCAGCCTAGAGCCACATCTGAAGACCAACACATGTCATGGAGCTACTGATCATGCAGCTCGGAGACCCAAGAGGGCCACAACACCCACCGCAACCACCCCACGGACCCTCCCCCCCAGGTCTTGAAGTCCAGCAGTCAACAGTAGTGGAAAAACAGAACTTTATTACAAATACATAAACAACAAGACGAAAAGCTCAGCCAACGCGTTTCATTCCCAACGGGGAACTTCACCAGGGCAACTTGTGGATCCAAAAACTGTAAATGCTGCGGGAACTCCCCAATACCATTCCACATCCCGAAATCAGCAGTCAGGAACCTGTTGGAGAAATGGTGACAATGGTCAAGCATCCTGATAGTCACAAACGTAATCTGGCACAGTGTATTGCACTTGGACAAACCGGAATGCATACAGGTACGATGAATCCAGTCCAAACATACTGTAACAGAAGTCTGTGTGCTCGTAACCTCTGCAGGAAAGAAAAGGAAGGTGACGACCACACAAACATCTGTTACGGTCTCATCATGCAGGATTCATCATACCTGTAAACATCACGGTTTGTATCATCTTGATACCCCTGCACCTTCACTTCCCCCACGCTGTGCATGAACAGCTGGAGACCATGCAAGGGAATTACGCCATAGCTGCCTTACCGCACGTGTCGGGGGCAATTGACTGTACACATGTACCACTTGTGCCCCCTGCCGACCCTACACACAATAACCGCCACAGAAAGCACACGCATTCCATCAATGTGCAGGCGATAGTGGACCACCGGGGACAGCTCCCCATTGTCGTCGCCAACTTCACAGGCAGTGTGCATGATACATACATCTTCCGACAGTCCATCATCAACCATCGCTTCCAGGATGGCACCCATGGCAATGCACTGCTCATTGGTAAGTACTAACTGAACACACCACACACCTCAACTCCACAATCACACAACTCACAACTGTGGGAGAGCACACGTAACAAAATCACATAGAACATGCCAACCAACAGGCCCAACTACCGGACACGACAACACAAGTAACCGTGGTAACAGGGGACAGACATGTAGACAAACCATCCACAAAGGCAGAGCCCCTCTGCCACACAATTGCAGAATGTAGGGAGAGATGGGAACCAAGATGTGCTAAGGAGGCAAGTGACCCAGCAATAAGAAAGGACACAATTCCAAGTGTGGCGGAGATGTGCTGGACAGACTGCAGTATGCAGAGCACAGACAGGTCCATGTGGACATCTACTGCTGGTGTTTGCAGTGTAGTGGACAATGGACACAAACAGGTTGCCCCAGGCAGTGTGGAAGACCTTGGACATGTAGCCATGTGGTCCCCCCCTGTAAGACTAAGCGGAGCAGCCTTGGCCGGCGTATGTCGCGAATGAACAGCCCGGGGCCCTGGGCGTGGTACACTTCTGGGATGGCCACCACATTAACTACTGCGTGTGCCTCTGTGTCCGCAATATCGTGACCATAGGCCTACACACACGTGCCCGACCACATTCAACGGCCGTATTCACACTGGAGACGAGGTGACTACGTCCCAAGCCAACCCGCGTACATCTCGTCAGCGCATGCAGGCTCGTGTCTGCAAGGGCGGCGCCCCCACCCAGCCATGTGGCCGCCGCCATGACCGGTGCTGCCTGTGCGATCCAGTGCGCCTGCTGCACCCCAGCCCTCGTCCCCAGACCGGTCCACCGCCCAGCGATGACTGCCTGCCCCTGCACACCCAGGCCTCAATGCTCACCTGCAGCCACCGGCGTGTCTCCAAGAGGGCCCTCCATGTGCCGGTGCAACCTCCTCAGCCGATCGCTGGATTCCGTGCCACAGGCCCCCAGCGCACCCTGCGGCACCGCACCGCAGAGTCATGTGTGTGCTGACTGCTGCCTGCGCGTACACTGCGGTCCAGCAGGGCTCACAGTTCAATTCGAGTCTTGATTTGCTGGACGCTGTATCGAGGCCAACGCATCATCGCAGGCTGCACACCCTCTCAGCTCTTCAGGTGGGCCTAACTCAGTGCAACGCAAGTCATCGCCACGTGACGGTAGGCCCGTGACGGACGCAGGCCATCGGGTGCCACTAACTCTGTGCAATGCAAGTCACGGCCCCCTCATGATTTAGTCTCGTGGTGCAGATGCCATCATGTCACCTCCGGTAGTGGGGGCTGTGCTTTGGTGGGCACCTTTTATTGGCAGGGTCACATGTCCTGTGACGCCTGTGCTGGATGGGTGTGGTGTGGGTGTAAACCAGCCCTCAGGGAGTGGCTGAGGCATGCTGACAACTAGACCAGTGACCAGCAGATCACTACGGGGAAGACCTGGGACATGTAGCTGTGTCGTCACCCCCTGTGAGCGTAAGCGGAGTGGGCTGGGCTGGCGTATGCCAGTCCAGCGTAGGGGTGTGAACAATGAGCCCGGGGCTCTGGGCGTGGTTCAGTTCTGGCCTGGACAAGGATGTAACCATTGCATGTGTCTCCGTTGTAGAGTCTGCGCCACCCGGACCGCAATCAGCAATGTTGCACCATGTGACCCAAGCCCCACAACATGTGCAAAATGGACGTGAGGGTGAATCCGTGACCCGACATTCATCCATACTGTCATACTTGAAGGTTCATAGACATGACACATCTGTGTGAATTTGAATGTTTTATTCACATTCATTGGAGTGTAGCAGCTGGAGCAGTACAGAGCCATGCACAGCCCCCTTGACATTGTTGGCCCGTGGAGGGCTAGCCAGAGTCCATTAGGGACGGACAAGTTCATCGGAAGAGAAAGAGTTCAGTCCGCAGTCTGATTGCTGTGTCATTGGTAACCAAACAGTATATGGCAGTCCATGTCGAGGTCCAAGGTGAGTGCCGCAGAGTGTATTTGGGGACAGTGGAAGGTGACGATGCAAAGGGCCGAACCAAGCAGAAACAGGCCATATGGCAGAGATGAATGCTACCGCTTCCTCATTACCACAACTGCAGTCTCATCCACATCATCGTCCTCTGATGTGTGATGTGCCTCACCTGGCGGTGGTGGTGTTTCGGCTGCAGCACTGTGTGGCACTGATACATCAGGGGCCGGAGGTGGATTGTCAGCCGCACTGTGTGGCAGTGACACATCAGGTGCCGGAGGTGGACTGTCTGCCGCACTGTGGGGCACTGACACATCAGGGGGCGGAGATGTGGATGGTGTAGGAGCAGCAGCATTCATCTGTGCCAGGCCTTGTGGCAGCAATGCCATGATGAGGATCTGCAGGGCATGGTAGATCCCAGCTACATCTCGCTAATGTGCAGCCGTGGCAGCCATCCTTTCCGCCTCCATCTGCACCATGTCCTCCATGAGCCTCCGCATGTGTCCCATCTCCCAGCTGAGATCGCTGGAGCCACTCTGACCAGACTGGTGTTCTTGTCTCTGAGTCAGAACTCCAGCGATGTCAGCCAGGGCTTGTTGGAGACCATGGAGCGGACTGTGGGTGTCCATTAAGGACTGTAAGTGGTCCCTGATGGGACGTAGACACCCAAGGATGGCATCTAGTTTGGCTGCCATGAGGTTGAACACCACCTGCACCTGATCAGCCATCTCCTTCTGGCCCTCTAACACACGGCGTTGGAAGGCCATGTGTTGTTCGTGGGGGGCCTGGGAGACAGCCGGGGTGGTGGGTGCCTCCTGCTGTGTGGTCTGTGCAGGGGGTGGGGTCTCCTCGATGCAGCTGGGCTGCCCTGCTCCTGGGGGTGGGGTGCCGAAGCTGTCGATGAGCTCTTGGAGGGCGTCGGTGTCGAAGGTGGGGTGGTCCTCCTTGTCATCAGTGAGGAGGTGTTCGGTCTGCTCTGCAGGAGTAGAATATTCTCCCTCTGCAATGTAAAGGGGAGATGCAGTTTAACAGTGTGTTCCATGTATGTTCACGCATTGGCCAAGTTTCAGAACAGACTGCATGACAATGTACATTGTGACTGTTTAGGATGTGCTGCCTATTTGAAGCGGGACAGTGGACATATGTGCACCATCAGGGATGTGGGGTTGTACTTGTCCATTATCATGTCACAGTTTCCCACTATGCCAAATGTGATTGGCCAGTTTCTACACACAAGCGGCAGCAGTTGTGTCCTCTGTTCTGTTGTGAAAGTGTTGCAGTTTGTACCACATTGTTGTCAATGTTGATGTGCCCTGATTCTTGTGTGTGTGCTGCATTGTGGGAGAGTCGCCCCTGCAGCTCCGACTTTGCTTGGCCTACTCCCTTTCAGGCCGTGTGCCTTTGACTTCTGTGCTTATGCAGTGTTGAGATGTTGCATACTTGGGTAAATTGGGCTCTTGGTGGGAGTTGGGACTCTTGGGCATGGTTTGTCCGCAGATGTCTTGTTGCCGTCAGGGGTTGTTTGTGCACGTGGATGTGTCAGTGTGTTACCTGCTCCTATCCGAATGTGGACCACACTCAGCCACCTCGGTGTCGTGGCATGCAACATGTCATGATGAGTGGCCTGCAGACATGTTCATCGTCATGCAGTGTCACTTGCATTGTCAGTGGGGATCACGGATCCGCAGCTTTGCTGGGTTCAGCACATGTGCATGGGTTTGTTGTGAAATTGGTGATGTGTGGGGAGGGCCCCCTCTGGGCACATTGTGGATGGGGGACTACTTGCTGTTACTATGTGTGCTGCAGTATGGCAAGGAGATCAGGGACATGATCCAGAGTCATTGTGGTTGTGCAGTGTGCTATACTCCATTGTGCATGTGTGCCATTGTGCCCATCTCCCCCGTCCCCCCAGTCCCTGGTGGTTACTCACCCTGTTGCTGTTGTGTCAGGTCATGTTGAGCAGTGTCCGGTCCCCCGACTCCTGCCACCGTCTCCACACTGATGACTGTGGACACCAATTCCTCCATCTCATCCAGCTCCTCCTGTGGCGCAGGACTCCCACCCCCAGTCTGCATTGCTGCTTTGCCGTTGTCTGTGAGTTTCTGCTTGGTTTTGCGCTTCACATCATTCCAGCGCCTCTTGACCTCGTCCATTGTCCTCCTCAGCACTCCGACTGCATTCACCTCGTCCACGATGGACTGCCATATTCCATTTTTTGTTGCCAATGACACAGTGGAGGTGACGAACAGATGTTGATGGTGTTCTATCACCTCCGTAATCAGGATCCTGTTTTCCTGCGGACTGAACCGCGTCTTCCTCTTCTTCTTCTTCTCCTTGCCCTTCCCTGACCCCGAGGTCCCAGGCTGGTCCTCCTTGGGGCTTGTGGGGTCCAGGTTGCCCTCTGTACTTGCTCCTGCTACCTCCATTGTGCTTCGCAGTTGTTATGTGTTTTCTCAACAAACAAAAAATTGCTGCTTTTATGGTGATTTTTCCCGCCTAACGTGGGAATTGCAAGCCTGGCGCTGCTTGTTGCCAATTTTTCTATCGGGGTTGGGCCCATCGCAACTTTTTTCACGTTTGGGTTTCCTTTTTTATCGCCGTCGCTGTGGTTGTATCGCGGACATTTGAGGCGTTATCGGGATATTATCGCATGTTACCGCCGTGTTGGGAATAGGACGTTGACACAGAGTTATTTTCCCGCGATAGACGGCGATATGAGAAATTGCGTTAGCCTATTTTGGCAATGTTTATCGCACGTTCTTGAGAATATCCCCCAATGCCTCTTGCTGGTGTTGGTCCACCTTGCCCCTGGGAAAGGCAAGAGAGCACTACTTGTAAACAATGATAAAATAGTGGTACATCTCTATTCCATTTTCTCTACACACACACTCTGATCGACATCCAGCATGGCTGCAAGGAACCCGATAATCTTGACCTCAGAACCTTCCATATATATAAAATGGGCAGTAGGAGCACATATTCCAGATCAAACTGTAATGAGTACAAGTGAAAGGTCAAAGAAGCGATTAGGGAAACACCTACTGTGCCACATATTCCTACTGCGGCATTACGTAATTGCTGAGCTTTTTTTGGTAACTGACTGATGCCATACCTAATATGTTTTTACATGGACCATTTCAGATTAGCATTTTTGTTACTTGGTTTTCATGTTGAAAGCATTGTGTCTGACTTAAAGTTGCCGTAAAGGCAGTGCTTAATTTGAGCCGGTGGTTTCCTGTGCTAGGTAGGCACTGGCATTTCATTGTCAACACCGGGACTTATGCCAGCCAGCGACATGGTGGTGCTGTTTGTCTAATTCTGGAATGAACACAACAACAATTGTTTAATAATTCTATAATGACTAATCCCTGCCACCCAATGCTATAAAACTAGCTTAGGTTGCAGGTATTAGTAATTTTTAATGTGCAAAAGTCTGAATTGTCATTAATAGCACAATGGGTGGTACAAGCTTCAATGGTCTCCTGACAAGGCCCCTATCACTTAATTAATTACAAATTAAGTACTGGGTGAAGGCACTAGGCAGTAACATAACCACAGTCATAAAATGCCTGGTCTCTCCACATTAAAATAAGTGGGGTACAAATAGCATCACTGAATAAAGATGCAAAATGATTGCACTAATCCATACCAAAGAATGTTATCTAGTTGCTTAAACTTAGCTGGGCTTTGCTTATTTGAGTAGTTCCCTAATAAGACCCTCATCCGAGTTCCCCGTTAACTCTCCAGGGAGACACTGGGACAAGAATTACCCATTCTGGTCACTATCTCCTCATGACTTAATGGGGATTATGAGTAGTTTCTCTCGGAATCGGGAATAACATTCAAAACCAGTAAAACAAGGTCTCCAGGGGGATATTACTTGTCCAAATAAAGCAGCTGTTAAATGTTACGGAGACTTTTTATTTTATATTGATGTTTTAGTATTATTCAAATAGGACATACATTTTCATTGGTACATCTTTTATGAATGCAGTCATTAGGTTTTCTGATTGCCCTTTTTACTATTACATATGAGGACGCTTAACTTTTGGGGTACCCCCTTCCCACTATGCTCCTCTGGGTACCTAATTCATTGACCTCTGTTGTGTTTCTGATTTTTTCTTAAATTGACAATAGTTTTTTGTTTGGTAATACTGTAAACTTTGTTTCCCAATACTTACAATCACAAGATCAGCCAATCACTATCTATGGTCAAAGTGTTGGAATCCAAAATTCCGGGGGCTTATCTACAAGCTCATTGCGCCGCCAGTGCATCACTTTTATTAACGCACAGGCAGCGGAATGGGCTTCCCCATATTTACAAGGCCATGTAAAGCCACCCTGCATGACTTTTCATGGGCTTGTAAATATGTTTCCCTTTCACGCATAACTCTGCGCGAAAGGATCCCTAGGATATTGCTGTGGGTGTTCTCACGCAACATCCATGGAACTTGACGCATTCCCAGATTTACAACATTTTGTAAACCTGGGAATGCGTCAGAATCCCATGCCTCCCCAGGGGAGGAGTAAGGAGGCGCAACGAGGAGAAATACTTTTATTTCTCCTCGTTTTTCCTCTTTCCATGCGTGCTGCATTCTGCAGCATGCATAGAAAGAGGAAAATGCCTTTAATTATTGTTTTTGTGCAGGAAGGTGACCCTTCCTGCTCAAAAACAATCATCCCCTCAGCGCAGGAATCCCTGCAAAATGACGCAAGGGAGTCTGTGCTGGTGCACAGCTGCTGTTTGTGCGCCAGCGCAGGGGGGAAGGACAGGAATGCGCAATATCTTGTAGATACGGCGCATTCCTGCCCTTTCATTTTGACATATGGCCTTGCTGCACTGCCATGCTTCAAAATCTTGTAAACGAGGCCCGAGTACTTTGTGTACCATAAATTTTGGATTCATAGGGGCAGAGCTACAAGGAAGTGCCGCAACGCAAGCCCTTTGGCTGCGCCACGCTGCAGCACTTCCGAAGCACAGGAATGCAACAAATTTACAATAATATGTCCCATTCCTGTGCTCTCCCCTGCACTGGCGCACAAACTGCAGCCATGCGCCGGCGCAGGCACCCTTGCACCATGGTGCAAGGATGCCTGCGTCATGGGGAGATTGTTGTTGTGCAGGAAGGGGCAACTTCCTGCACACAAACAATCACTACAGGCATTTTCCTCTTTCAATGCGTGCTGTAGAATGCAGCACACTTTGAAAGAGGAAAAAACGAGGAGAAATGAAAACATTTCTCCTCGTTGCACCGTAGCATTGACACGCATTTCCAGATTTACGATTCCTCGTAAATCCGGAAATGTGTCTCGTTCCATGGGTGCTGCGTGGGAGCACACACAGCAACACCCATGGAACGCCCCTTCCACGCAAAGTGTGAAGGGGCCATATTTACAAGGAGAGGAAAAGTCACGCAGGGTGACTTTTCCTCTCCTTGTAAATATGGAGACGTGGAATGCGCCTCCAGTACGTCACGAAAAGTGATGTACTGGTGGCGCAGGGGGCTTGTAAATCTGCCCCATAAGATTTACTGACTCACACAGGCAGACGTGGATGGGCATTAAGGGCCAGATTTGAAGAGCTGGTGCAAAGTTGACTCAAGGCACAGAACAACATAGTTACCACAGATGCATTGAAGATGTCCACCAAGGGTATACGTTTTTGCATAGTAAGAAAATGTAAATGATATCTCAACATCCAAATATATAACCACAGCATGGTCCACATGCCTGTGCCAAAGAAGGTGCTCAACACGCTGTTCATACCAGATCTGCAGCATTTTTAAGCTGAATGACCATCTGAACATCCAATAGTTGACCTTCATTATTGTCAACAATGGGTGAAATGTAGGATATTTTCTCATCTTGTGATGAAATTTAAATTTTGGTTTCTAGAAGTTGCTTTTTATTTGAGAAATGTTTTTAAATTTCTGCTCTTCTCACAATAGCAGTCCTGATCATGTGTGAAGTATTAATCGTCCTTTCTGGGGTTAATATCCCTACGTTCATGACTGCTAGCGCAGATAAGGGTTCTCTCCTAATCGCATTTGCCTTTTTAACCTTTATATGTGGTGGTTGGCTGTCTTTTATCTTCAAAGCCATTCAGACTTACACTAAAGGAAGAAAAATGATTGTATTTATTATATGCTGTAAAATGTTCTAATATTTTTCTGAACTATGACTTGGGGCTTCAGATTCTGCTCCCACACTGTCTGTACAGTCTGCAAAAAATGGGGATCTGTGACATTATTCAGATGGTCTGTAGGGACCATGAGTGGGAGTGTGAATAGACCTATCACTTTAACTTCTTTACAAATGTGTCTATCTGTAACGAAACTGATGCTCATATAAAGCTCTCTGAAACTGGTGCTCATATAAAGCGCTCTGAAACTGGTGCTCATGTAAAGCGCTCTATACCTGATATCTTCGGGTCGAGTTCGTGCTATGTAAAACTCAAAAAAATAAAATACATTTAGAGTTTCATTCACTAATAACTTTGGTTCT
Source organism: Calotriton arnoldi (assembly GCA_963921515.1). Lineage (NCBI taxonomy): Eukaryota > Metazoa > Chordata > Amphibia > Caudata > Salamandridae > Calotriton > Calotriton arnoldi. The sequence goes on along the minus strand of CAWUFW010015608.1, from coordinate 72,923 downwards.
GTTCAATTAATCTGCATACAACTTGGGAGTTAGAATATTAAATTGGTGCAAGGTCAGGCAAGCCTCGCAAACAACCCCCACTGCACATAGATGAATGTCGTTGGGCAGAGGGCCTGCCTACAGGCAAAAGCAGTACAGGGGCAGTGGCAGTACAACAGACCATGGAAGGAAGTGGTAGGGGCAGACACATGGAGAAAGGGGGAAGGGAAAAGGGGGCAGAGGCAGGGGCAGCATAAGAGCGGTGCCAGCACAATGGACCAGGGAGGGAAGGGCAGGGACATGAACACAGAGAAACGGTGCAAGAGGAGAGGAGCTGGGGCAGAGGGAGGAAGGAAAAGAGGCACGGGCAGCAACAGAGAGCAGATGGGAGGGGCAGTGGAAACACAATGGATCAGAAAGGGACAGCTGGACAATTACACAGAGAACATATCACAGGGGAATTTTAACTTGCAAGCAGGAGGGATAGGGATGGAGAGTGTAGGGCAGACAGGAGGGGCCAAGGGCATGGAGGCAAGCTGACCATGTAGGGCAGGATGAAGAGACAGGGTCATGGGTAAAGGAGGGCAGGTGGGATTGGGAAGGGACAGCAAGCTGTCCACAGTGGACATGCTATGCTGGATTGGCCCACCCAAACTTGCGCATGGCCGAAGTCCATGCAAAATAGGGGAATCGGCTGACCATGATAAAAGAAATCCACAGAAAAAACTTAAAGGTAAAAGTGACATTATAGTTAGATATAATAATATGATCATCTCATACATTAGAAAAAACAAAAAAGCACTGAAAAACACAAAGGTTAACGTAATGTTATAATTAGGCGTTGTAATGAGTTAAAAACCTAATTTTAAAACCAAAAAAACACTGACATTAATCAGTTACAGTAAGATAAGTATAACTTGCACCCCACCTCGTAATGCTTATCATCACTCATGACATCTTACACGGCATAATTGATGACAACACTGCTGATATCACTGTTGGCATCATTCAATGATTGTGTAACTATGCTACATGCTTTGTTGGCTGGTTTCAATTCAACAAGTTAAAAACAAAGATAATCCTTTAAAAGTAATCAACAGATAATGGGCATTACTTTTGTGCAATAGAGATTGAAAGTCTGTCAACTCACCCACATTTTGTGGATGTCACCCTTTTTAAGGTGTTACCTGACAGCTTGCTGTCACCAAACAATTATGTTGGCATCACTAAAGAGGGGCTTTGGCTCCGTCCACATGTTGGGAGTCAGGAGTACATGTTCTGATTAGATAGAAGTTGTATGCTTCCACAAAAAAGTGCTTACCATCCACACAACTGTGATCATATTGTTTATTTATCCCTTAGCCTAACCTTGAACTTTCAGGGGCACACACATGACATTGGAATGCTATTAAACTTCCTTAGATAACTATATAATTTATTTTGTCTTTCTCTGGTTGCAGCACAGATGGGAGGAATGCAGCCATTAATCTACGTGGACATTTAGGTCTGGCTTGACAGTGCAGCTGTCACCTGACCATTTTACCTACGCCAATATTATTCTACAGTTTTTCACTTCCACACAAATACATATCTATTCCAATGCAAAGTTTTTGTATTGCTTCACATTACCATACAACATTGTTTTGAAGCCAGCAAAATTTGCATTGGTAATGCTTGTTTTACTTGTATTCACTCGCCTCAGAAAAAATAGCCACTATGGATTTTAATGGGTTCACCCTCTTTATGAAGTTTGACCTCCCAAAAAATGTGTTTGTTATTAATTCACATTAATTGGAACAACTACCAAAATAAGTCACAAGACTCACAATTTACAATCAAAATCTTAACATGTATGCATTAGTCAATGATAAACCACCTTCAGCAATGTCCAAAGGACAGCCCTCTGTTGTTTCTTAAACTATACTATACACCTTGCTGGGATGATCAGAATGACATACAGCATTAGAGCCATGTCTAAAATCACTCTGTAAGTTACATGTGTAAGTGCTCACCACTAAACTGTATATTCTTAAGCAGTGTGCAGTTACTCAAAAAAACTTCAGGGAAGCTCACCATCTAAACATGAACACCTTATACAGACCCCCCAGGATATTGCAGCATGGATTAGCAAATTTAGCAGCACAAATATGGAAATTTAGCGGTACAAATATGGAAATTTAGCGGCATTTTTCCTGCACTTTATTTTACTCATAATCATTCATTTTCAGCCTGAAATCAATGGAAACTGTTTTAGCAGAGTATTCCACTTTGCAATAGGCATGTTTAAAGTGTCTGCATCTCTACAGAAGTACAGCTACAGTCCTAACCTCATGGGAGGGAGCTGTATTTCTCCCTGGGATGTTCTTGTGCCCATGTATGCACCTCTGCTGGGGCACCGCTGCCTCCCGAATCTGTGAAGCAGGACACCTCTTCCTCAGGCACCCTAGGGCGCAGGATCGTAGTGGCTGATCCAAATAAGTGAGACAGACTGCATAGGGATGTCCCCTTCTGCTTGCATGGTTCCGTACTCATAGGTTGACTTGAGCATGCACCTAACACCCTGGTACTATTCCTTGTGCATAATACACAGAGGCATCTTGAATCCTAGGAGGAAGTTGTCAGTGTGAAGAAGAATGCCAAGTTGCTATCAATTGCACCTGCTGGGTCTTTTACAGTAAGCCACGAAAAAAACACACCAGCTATCACTCAGGACTGGCTAAAACCTCCTAGAACCGTACTGCCCGCATTCTTCTGTCATGACAGCATTCAGTGGGGGCGGGGCTTGCAAGTATCTTCATAAGGCACACCATCATCCACAGAGCACAAGCACTAGAGGAGCGAACTGAAAGATATGTAGAAAAGTGAGCTGCAAAGCAAGTAGTATGGAATTTAACACATAATTGCATTATATATATTTTATAAAGTATGTGTATCTGCTTGATGAGCGTTTACATCTGTATGTTTGCCTGCACTAAGCCCCAAGTCAAAATAAAGGTATCACGTGTGTGTGTGTGTGTGCGTGCGCGTAAGTTTGTGTGTGCGCATAAGTGTGTGTGTGCGCGTGTGAGTGTGTGTGTGCAGGTGCATGCATGTTTGTTTGTGTCTGTTGCACACAACTACTCATTAAAAAAAAACTTTGTGAATCAGGTCCACACATTACTCCGACAGGTTACAGTTCTAAATATATTTACCTACTTGACGAGTTGTAGTGTCTTGATGAACTGTGCAGAAAGAATTTAAATCTACCTATTTATTGCATGAGAGCAAGTGCAAAAAATTGGGGCACGGGTGATATGGTTGGAGGTCCACAGGCACAGTTGTTTGAGCTGTTTGTGATTTATTTTGTTTCCATGGAGCCCAGCATAAATAGTACTTATAATTCACTGCAGGACATTACCACTCACTGTTCAGACATGAGTAATCAGATATGGTAGAAAAAGGTGAGGATCGAAACCATCTGCTATTTGATGAATTGTGTCCAGAGTTTCATGGACCTCCAGTCGTATAAGATTAATTACATAACCTAGAATTATAGGGGGGATCAGATCCGCTCTTATGTTTCGAAAGCTGGTTTCAGTTCCCCCTTGAAGGTGAAGACGAAATCATTAGCTCATCAATATTCCATTTGGATGCAGGCAGGAGGAGTGTTGTGATGGGAGTAAAAAATGTAAGGAATTCTGCCATGCATGGGGTGTTCCCCAGGAGTCAGACGTTTGCCGCAGAAAAGGGATCCATCACAGTTGCGGCCAGCATGACTCAAGGGTGGGGAAGGCGAGGGGTCGGGTGGGGGGAGGCGGGGGGTCGGGTCAGGGGAAGCAGGGCAAGTGGGGGTTCGGGTGGGGGGAAGCGGGGGGTCACGCAGGGAGGGGGGTAATTTAATTAAAAAATAATAATAAAACTTACCTTCGCCTCCGGTCCCGCGTCATGTCTCCTCTCTCTGCTCACAGGAAGCAGAAGCAGGCAGCCTCCCTCTCCTTCCCTAAGCCAATCACAACGCTGCAATGGCAGTGTTGTGATTGGCTGGGATGCTGACCCCACAGGCATCTATAGGGAAGCCGTTTTTGTCCATGCTGACTGGTTTGGTCGGCCCTGGGGCTGACCAAACAGTCAGCGCCCACAACATTGGGCTAGCCACTCCTCTCCGACCCGCCCATCCACCCACCCTCAACCAAATCCTCCTTCTGCTTTCTCACAGTGCGAGAAGCAGAAACATAAAATGGTATTAATACCATTTTATGTTTCTGCCACTAGCACTGCGAGAAAGCAGTGGGGCGACACTCCTCCGCCCAGGTGGAGGAGCCACACCCCTGGTCCATCATTTGTGAATTTGTATTCAGCCTACCTTCTGTATTTTATCTGTTTCAGGCATGTAAATTTAACTATAATTCTATGCAAAATGTAGAAATTGACTATTCATAGAACATGTGTGTTACTATTTCAAACTAGAAAGCTTCTTCCTTGTGGGCTACACCTACACCTCTCACCCTGCTAGTCACCTCAAAACTTACCCTTTCACATCATTAGGCACTTCAAAGAGTAGCTGGTTTAGTAGTGGTCCTTTTGGACTCTGCGCTTTTTCATATTTATATTTATGGCAAGAACTCAGCCCGAAGGTATTGATTGGAGTGCTTTACCTGAGCGCCAGTTACTTTACACAAGGACATATTCATGTTTTTAGTGTTTAAGTGATTTGCCCAGAATCACAGGATGATGAACCGACGCCGAAACTCGAACTGAGTTCTCTAGTTCCAGAGTCAGCAGTTTTGACCGTAACGCCACATCCTGTCAACTTGCCTCACTCACCACGAACTGCATTTAAGTATGCCAGCAATGGTTTCCCTTGATTACAGTCACAATAATCAAGGGTCTGCGCCTTCCCCCTTTCCGGTTTTGTATGTAATTTGAGTCATCTCAAAGTATTTGACGTTTATGAGTCTCCAAATAATGAAAAATAACCATGTTCGTGCACTGCCAATTCCTTGCATGGGATAGATATTGTGTCGCTGATCGTTTTATTTGTTTTTTTACACCATCCTTCAAATAATATTTTGCCAAGTTTTTTTGTCATGAAGCACGTGGAATTCTATGCATGGCTTCGTCTCATGTATTCAATGCGACTAACAAACATACAGACTGCTTCGGTGTGAACAAGAAGTCTCAGGAATGTGTCATACTGTAATGGCTGAAAATATAATTCGAACATTGTTTAATCCCACATTTACTAAATAATTTTCAAATACTTTTTGTGGTTTACTTGAACATACATTAACATGAGTGTAAGTTTAATAAAGCCTTACAGTGTATGTGCGCATCTCACAGTTGAGGCTTCCACAGAAGCGGCCAGCTGCCCCGTTGAGTAACATTTGATCCACCGAGAGATGGCTGCTGCAGCTTCTTCGAGATAAAGTTCAGAGGTCGGCGCGAGTTCACTGCTAGAGATGCGATACGCGCCTAACAGTATCTGTTGTGTTTTCACAGCCTCGTAAAAAAAAAATGATCGCATTTTCTAAATTTCGTAGGCAGTTTTGTAAAAATCGCTGCCTTTTTACAAAACTGCTGATTTTGCGATTTATTTGCAAATCGCGAAATCCTGGAGGGTCTGCTTATAACCCTTCACCTAATGTACAATGTGTCTATAGATCAATATGACAACTTGTTCACAGGGGATTGAGGCCAGCGAAGTACAGATAGATGATCTTTTGGGACAAATATCTTGGACTTTTCTCACAGAGTTTTGATGACAAACCTTGCCAATAAGACAGAACCTACTTTCAAATGTGCCTTTGCATCCCACACAAGGTTTGTTCAGTCATTACCTTGTTCAGGATAAAGGCCTACTTGAAACATAATCTTTACTGTAAACCATAGATAATATGACCTCTGCAATGCACGATCACACTTGGCTCCAGGCAGGGGTGGACTTGGAACCCAAAGCAGACGCACAGGCAGCGGAATGGGCTTCCCCATATTTACAAGGCCATGTAAAGCCACCTGTAAGGAAGAGTCTTCGGACGGTGAGTACAAAATCCAAGTTTTATTGGAGAAGAGGCACAGCACATCAAACATAGAAAACGCTGAGCAGTAACTGCCTCAACGAGCTCTGGAACATGGAACGTAAATTGTACAGCGCAGGTACATCGTTCCATGTTCCAGGCAAGGGGAAGGCAGGAAACGGGAAAGAAAGAAGAAATGCCACCAGGGGAATGCAACACATCTCACCCTTAACAATAAATGAAAAGGGGAAAAGGAAAAACAAAAAAAAACAATTTAAGACACAAACCTGGCAGGTAAAACTCTAGGACGGTCATTGCTCTTGACTCTGGATGCTACAGATTGAGTGGCATGATAAGAGTAATCATCCGGGTTAGGAACCTCATGTTGAGTGGAATGATGAGAGTTATTATCCGGATTAGGAACATCATATAATGATGACGCATCGTCGTTATTGACAGAGCACCTTAAGGACTTGCATTTAGCAACCCTCCTTACATTCCATACTCTACCATCCTGGGTAATAAACCGTGTTCTTACAAACCTTAACAACTTTAATAGGATGACTGAACTTGGAAAAACCCTTCACCAAAAATCCAGGTTTTTTAATTCTTACCCAGTCTCCAACAGCAAAATCAGGAATTTTAACATTCATTTTGGAGTCAAACAAAGTTTTCATCTTGTCCTGCCTGCTCTCCACCCGTTTGGCAACTTGTTTAAGGTCAATACTCTCATCCACCTTAATAATTTTTTTAATCCACCATGGACAAATTTCCGAAATAGGTTCTCTGCCCTTCAAAAGTCTGAAGGGACTTACCCCAGTCACCGAATGAGGAGTGATGCGATACATCCACAATTTTTTCATTACAACTTCCCTCCAATCGACTGACCTGCCAGCTGATTGAATACCATCTTTTAGAACACGATTAAACCGTTCCACCTGGCCATTTTCCCTTGGCTCATACAGGGAAGTGGTCACATGTTTGGTATTACACATATGGAGAAAACTTTCCATTTCTTGTGATGTGAGTTGCACCCCATTGTCCGTTACAAGAACCTCGGGGGAACCCTCACGTGCAAAAACTTCTTTGAAAAAGGTAATGATAACTTGACTAGTAGCATTAGCTACAAACTTGACTTCTGGCCACTTAGAATGGTAGTCCACCATAACCAGGGCAAAACGGGCATTAGAAGGTAACTGTTTGAAAGGACCTGATATGTCAAAGGCTACTTTTGCCACGGGCACTCAGGCCAAGAGACTGGTTTAAGGGGGCAGATGATACCTTAAGCATTTTATCACTGCTGATACACTCAGGACATTCTCTAACCACCCTATCTACCATTTTGTCAAGCCCAGGCCGCCAAAATTTGCTCGGATGAGTCGTTTCATAGAGGACATACCCAAATGTCCTTGGTGGGCAAGTAATAAGATCTTGTTCTGCATAGACGCATGGAGGAATGATCTTACCTGCTTTAAAAGGCAAACCACCAAGGTCTTCAATCTCACTAGAAACACGACAAAAAGGAGCAATCTCAGCAGAAGCAGACCTTTCCTTGGGCCATCCATTTTTACATATTCAATGATCCGTTGGGACACAACATCATTATTAATCTCAGTAAACCACTCAGTCTCAGATAAACACAAAAACTCCTGAGATACAAAATCTTTGACAGTGGTAACAATGTCCATTTCTTGTTCAACTAGGGACTCATCTGAACACGGCAATCTAGAAAGGAAATCAGCCGTGACATTGCTCCTGCCAGGAACATACACCACCTGAAAATCATATTCTTGTAGTCTAGATGTGAGACGGGCTATACGTGCAGTGGAGTTCCATCCTCCCCCTGGAGATAATATGCCAACTAGGGGTTTATGATCAGTTCTGAGCGTAAATCTGTTACCCCACACATAGTTACAAAAGTGTTCAATGGCCCAGATGCAAGCTAACAATTCTCTCTCAATCACGGAATATCTCCTCTCAGTCATAGAAAGAGTCCTAGAAGCAAAAGCCACACACCACTCTTCCTTCCCCGCACACTGGCTAAGCACTCCACCAAGACCATACAAACTGGCATCTACGGTGATAACACATCTCTTATTGAGGGAGAAAGACTTCAGGGTGGGAGCATTAACAATATCACTCTTAATTTGTCTGAAAGCTGTCTCTTGTTTATCCGACCAGAAAAACTCCGTAGATTTCCTGGTTAACTCCTAAGAAGTTCCATTTTGGTTGCAAAATTCTTTATGAATTTGCTATAGTATTCACTCAGGCCCGCAAAAGAAAGTAGTTTCTCTCTATTGTCAGGAGCAGGTGCATTGATGATGGCATCGACCAAAGATTTCTTGGGCACCACCCCATCACCAGAAAGTGTATGACCTAGATACTCCACCGATTTACAAAATAAATTACATTTACCAGCTTTAAGTGTCAAACCACATTTACCTAATCTAAGGCAAACCTCCTTTACATGATGAAAGTGGTCTTCCTCATTTCTAGAGAAAATTAGGATATCATCCTGGAAGCATTTAACGAACTTGCTGACATCTTTAAAAATGTGGTACATAGCCCTCTGAAACACAGAAGCGGCCGAAGCAAGGCCAAATGGCATCCTCTTGAATTGGAAAAGACCATGGGGTGTGATAAAAGCAGTGTAATGTTTGGAGTCCTCAGTGAGTTCAATCTGGTGGTAGGCTGACCGGAGATCAAGGGTGGAAAAAATGCAGGCACCATCCAACATACATACCATCTCATTTATATTGGGAAGAGGGTGGCAATCAGCAACCAGATTGGAATTCAAAGCCCTCAAATCAACGCATAATCTAATACTTTTATCCGGTTTTCGGGCTAAAACGATGGGAGAAACCCACTCAGAAGATTCAATTTCTTCAATAACGCCACTCTCAACCATCTCATCCAACAAGTTTTTCAACTCAGTCCTAACACTGATAGGAACACCTCTTAGTTTTTGTTTCACAGGAACAGAACCTTGTTTGACTTTGATCCTATGGCTGAAACCTATAAGCTTGCCAAGATCATCAGAAAATACCTTGGGAAAGAAATTAACAAAATCAGTACTAGTTGAAGACAAAGCAAGAACCGAAACGGGTTCTTTGTTCCTGGGGTTCAAGACAATTCCCAGTTTGGCTTGGTCACGCCAGCCTAAGACATTGACACCCTTGAATGCTACATATAACTTGATGTTGGCAGAATTACCCTTGAACTCAATGGATACCTCTTTGAAACCCATAAAGTCAATGTAGGATCCATCAAAATTCTGCGCCACAATGTCAGGTTCACATAACAATTCAAGGTCAATTAGTTCTCCAAAAGATTTCAGACAATACTCTTTTGTGATTATAGTCCAAGGCGATCCCGAGTCAGCCATTAACTCCAAGTCTCTTCCCAAGATGCATACAATGCATTTGGGAGAACAAATCTTTTCAACTTCAGAGACATCAAAGGAATCTTGGATCGAAACCACAATACCAGACTCTAAATCGCCTTGAGAATGATCACAAGAATGAGTATCACCTCGAGAATGGTCACAAGAATGAGAATGGTAAGATACAGAGGAAACTTTCCCTTTGGAGAATTTTGAAGAAGCTGGTACAAACATCTTGGAATTGGAATTCGGAGCACCACCCCTCATAGCATTTTTGCAGATTTTAGAGAAATGTCCCAAACGTCCACATTTACTGCATTCTTTACTAATGGCAGGACAGCGTGGGAAAGAGGCTATATGATCAGGATTCCCGCATCTATAGCAATAAAATTGTCTGCTACTAGAAACACTTATGTCATTAGAGTAAGTCTTAGAAGTACCAGGGTTGATCACATTGACCTCACTGGAAGTGGAAGATTTTGTTTCTTTGTTAAGTGACTTGATCCATTTATCAGACTGCTCCAATGCCTTGGCTGTGCTAATAGCAGTCTCCAAATTGGGATCGCCCAATATCCACAATTGCTCCTGTACCTTCTTACTTCTTACATGAACAATAATTTGGTCCCTGATCATCTCGTCAGTTATTAAACCAAAATTGCAGTGTAAACACAATGCACGTAAAGCAGTGAGAAATTCATCAAAGCTCTCGCCCTCTTCCTGAGCTCTAGTGTAAAATTTAAACCTATTAAGAGCAACACTAGTCGTTGGTTTAAATCTGCCTTCTATGCGTAAAATGGCTTCATCATACACATTGTAATCACCTCCCGACCTGACAGGAGGCAGAGTCCTATAAACAAGCTGTCCCTCAGAACCTAAGCAGTGAAGAAAAATATTTTTTTCCTTTCCACTGACATACGTTCTCCATCAATAGCCTTTAAGTAGGTAATAAATTCCTCTTTCCACCTTGTCCAAGGTATGGGTGGTTCTCCTTTAGTTTGCAAAAATTTAGAAGGTGGATCAAATTGCATTTTGATGTGATAGTAGCCAAAATGAAGTAAAAATATAAGGACGGAAATAAGTATGTACCTGTCACAGCTGTGAAATAAACAATGAATACATAAGTACAAAATGTGCTATGTTAACTATTAAACACTCTATGAAAGAAATCACCTAATAAATGGTAATAATATAGTAAGGTAGAAAATGAACATCACCAAAACAATGCATAAATGAAAGGAAACATACTGTATAGTGCAATGAAAATAAAATACCAGGTGTGCCTGTCACCGAAAGCAAGCAGGCAGTAGCACAAGCAATGTAATAAGATGTGTCTGTCACGAATCCAGAAGCAGGCTTTAAAGCTGAGATACAAAGTGTGCCTGTCACTGACAGCAAGAAGGCCGTCGCACAAGCAGTTTGACAAGGTGTGCCTGTCACCGATAATGAACAGGCTCTCCTACCAGTATGAATAACAAAATGCTAATTACCTAAAAAGTAAGGTACTGGAAACCTCTAATGCACGCATGTAGAAAGGTCACCACAGTGTTACCAGGGATGTTTCCGGCGTTTCACTGAATCAACCCAGACCAAGATGGCCGCCAGCGTGATGACGCGCAACGTAGCCAATCAGGAGGTGCGGTCGCGTTGAGGAACTGCACCAAGATGGCTGCCAGCGTGATGACGCGCAACGTAGCCAATCAGGAGGTGCGGTCGCGTTGAGGAGCAGCAGTCGGCCGTTGGTGAATGAAAAATCCACGAAAAAGTACGAAATAAAGAAGAAAATGCAGCCAAGAAGCCAGCGAACTGCGGTTTTCAGGGCCGAAAGCAGGAACCGCACATGCAGGACGCAGAAAGGCACAAATCTGCGGAGAGATGAAGGACGAGGGAATGGGTCCGGAAGACGTCGCAGCACCTGTGCCTCAGGAAAATATGCAGCAAACGAAGTCTCCAGTCAGTCGTCGCCAAATTTGTAAGGAAGAGTCTTCAGACGGTGAGTACAAAATCCAAGTTTTATTGGAGAAGAGGCACAGCACATCAAACATAGAAAACGCTGAGCAGTAACTGCCTCAACGAGATCTGGAACATGGAACGTAAATTGTACAGCGCAGGTACAGCGTTCCATGTTCCAGGCAAGGGGAAGGCAGGAAACGGGAAAGAAAGAAGAAATGCCACCAGGGGAATGCAACACCACCCTGCATGACTTTTCATGGGCTTGTAAATATGTTTCCCTTTCACGCATAACTCTGCGCGAAAGGATCCCTAGGATATTGCTGTGGGTGTTCTCACGCAACATCCATGGAACTTGACGCATTCCCAGATTTACAAAATTTTATAAACCTGGGAATGCGTCAGAATCCCACGCCTCCCCAGGGGAGGCGTAAGGAGGCGCAACGAGGAGAAATACTTTTATTTCTCCTTGTTTTTCCTCTTTCCATGCATGCTGCATTCTGCGGCATGCATAGAAAGAGGAAAATGCCTTTCAAGATTGTTTTCATGCAGGAAGGTGACCCTTCTTGCTCAAAAACAATCATCCCCATAGCGCAGGAATCCCTGCAAAATCACGCAAGGGAGTCTGTGCTGGCGCACAGCTGCTGTTTGTGCACCAGCGCAAGGGAGAAGGACAGGAATGCGCAATATCTTGTAGATACGGCGCATTCCTGCCCTTTCATTTTGACATACGGCAGAGCAGCAGGACGCCTTGCTGCGCTGCCATGCTTCAAAATCTTGTAAACGAGGCCTGAGTACTTTGTGTACCATGAAATTTTGGATTCATAAGCTTTACTGACTCACACAGGCGGGCGTGGATGGGCATTAAGGGCCAGATTTGAAGAGCTGGTGCAAAGTTGAGTCAAGGCACAGAACAACATAGTTACCACAGATGCATTGAAGATGTCCACCAAGGGTATACGTTTTTGCATAGTAAGAAAATGTAAATGATATCTCAACATCCAAATATATAACCACAGCATGGTCCACATGCCCGTGCCAAAGAAGGTGCTCAACACGCTGTTCATACCAGATCTGCAGCATTTTTAAGCTGAATGACCATCTGAACATCCAATAGTTGACCTTCATTATTGTCAACAATGGATGAAATGGCGGATATTTTCTCATCTGGTGATGAAATTTTAATTCTGGTTTCTAGAAGTTGCTTTTTATTTGAGAAATGTTTTTAAATTTCTGCTCTTCTCACAATAGCAGTCCTGATCATGTGTGAAGTATTAATCGTCCTTTCTGGGGTTAATATCCCTACTGTTCATGACTGCTAGCGCAGATAAGGGTTCTCTCCTAATCGCATTTGCCTGTTTAACCTTTATATGTGGTGGTTGGCTGTCTTTTATCTTCAAAGCCATTCAGACTTACACTAAAGGAAGAAAAATGATTGTATTTATTATATGCTGTAAAATGTTCTAATATTTTTCTGAACTATGACTTGGGGCTTCAGATTCTGCTCCCACACTGTCTGTACAGTCTGCAAAAAATGGGGATCTGTGACATTATTCAGATGGTTTGTAGGGACCATGAGTGGGAGTGTGAATAGACCTATCACTTTAACTTCTTTACAAATGTGTCTATCTGTAACGAAACTGATGCTCATATAAAGCTCTCTGAAACTGGTGCTCTGTAAAGCGCTCTATACCTGATATCTTCGGGTCGAGTTCGCGCTATGTAAAACTCAAAAAAATAAAATACATTTAGAGTTTCATTCACTAATAACTTTGGTTCTGTTCAATTAATCTGCATAAAACTTGGCAGTTAGAATATTAAATTGGTGCAAGGTCAGGCAAGCCTCGCAAACAACCCCCACTGCACATAGATGAATGTCGTTGGGCAGAGGGACTGCCTACAGGCAAAAGCAGTACAGGGGCAGTGGCAGTACAACAGACCATGGAAGGAAGTGGTAGGGGCAGACACATGGAGAAAGGGGGGAGGTAAAAGGGGGGCAGGGGCAGCATAAGAGCAGTGCCAGCACAATGGACCAGGGAGGGAAGGGCAGGGACATGAACACAGAGAAACGGTGCAAGAGGAGAGGAGCTGGGGCAGAGGAAGGAAAGGAGGCACGGGCAGCAACGGAGAGCAGATGGGAGGGGCATTGGCAACACAATTAGGGTGACCAACCGTCCATAAATTTCACGGACCGTCCGTAATTTGGACCTCACGTCCGTTGTCCGTAAGGATCCCTTTTACGGATGCCTTTTGTCCGTAATTTTAGGCCTTTCAGGGAGCAGAGTGGTTTCCCTGTGAGAGACCTACGCTCCCTGATGGGGCTGCCTCGCACTCCTGAGCAGAAGAGCAGCCCCACCTGCCCATTGTCATTCTGTATGCAGGCTGATTGCCACATACAGAATGACAATGGGTCAGTCTGGGCTGCAAAGCATGTGGTGGCCTCCTCCAGCCTCGGTCTAGGGCAGGGCATTCTGTCACAATGAAGTGCAAAAAGTAAACGCCCATGCTGCTGCTACTTGAGAATCCAGTTAATCAAAGGAAGGCGGTGAAAGAAGTTAAAAGGAAAGGATTATAGTTCTTTCAGAGTCTCATCATTTTAGAACTGACGCATTTTCATTATTATATTCAAGGAAGCCATGGTTGCTGCTTTTTTATTTTATGCAACTAACAACCATTGACAAAGCCCAAAAAAAAAAAAAGCCAATAGTTCTGGCTTGTTGCAGGTGTAACTTTACTTGTTCTAGGTGTAAGGTTACTTGTTGTATTATATATCTGGATGCAATGACAGAAGCAACAAAAATACCAGTCCGCGGCACATTATACTAAGCACAGATTTTTAGCTTAGGTGTTTTAAGCCACGCCCTTAATTACATCGAACACCCCCTTTGGAGAGACCCCCCTAGTTTTTTCATCCCACTTAAAGCTCTGGAAACAACACCATGTCACAGTCGCCTCATGTCCAGGCACTGTGCATCATGCATGACTCATGCCTTCCACTTTTTCAGATTGCCTATGTGCATGGGCATAGTGAACCCTCCCCCACCCCACCCCTTGCTTTAGGAACTACAGCGAGGGTGGAGTTCTTGATGGGTCTCTTCTGTCTGCAGCTCTGCAGACAAGGGCTCAGCTCATAATTAATGTGAAAAGGTGATGAGTAAGTAAGTGAAGGGATGGGTGGATAGATGGCTGAATGGATGAGTGAAATGATGGATGGATGAGTGAAAGGGTGGATGATGGGCGAGTGAATGGGTGGATGGATGAGTGAAATGATGGATGGATTGATGAATTGATAAGTGAAAGGGTGAATGGATGGATGAGTGAAAGGGTGGATGTAAGGCTGGATGAGTGAGTGAAAGGGCGGGTAGATGGACAAAAGGATGGATAGATGAGTGAAGGAGTGAAAGGGTGGATGGATGAGAGAAAGGATGGATGGGTGAGTGAAAGGATGGATGAGTGATAGGTGCAATGGATGGATTCATGAGTGGATGAGTAGATGGATGGGCGGGTGGATGGAATGATGGATGGCGAAGTGAAAGGGGGATGGAGAGAAAGGGAGGATGGGTGGATGAATGACTGAACGGGTGAATGGGTGGAAGGATGAGTGACTGGGTGGATGAATGAGTAAGTGAAAGGTGGTTGGATAGGTAAATGGCTGGATGGATGAGTGAATGGATGGATGGGTGGAAGAGTGGATGGATGAGTGTACAAATGGATAGGGTGAAAGGGTGGATGGATGGATAATGGATGGATGAGTAAAAGGGTGGATGGAGGGATGGATGAGTGAAATGATGGATGGAAGGATACATGATGGATAGGTTTGTAAATGGTTGAATATGGACATGGATGGGCACACAGATGGAAGGACAGAATGAATGGTGAAAGACTGAATGATGGATGAAAGTATGATTACACCTTGTAACCCCCATTGTCTTAAGCAACATTTCCTATACATTGACTTTCACATTTATATGAGTCATTGTCTCTATATAATATGTGTGTGTTGTAACGCACTCAGACACCCTGCTCTACATACTTGGGATGAGTAGCACTATAAAAGAAATTAAATACACATGAGAGAGGGTCTATGTGAAGATGAGGGGCACCATTTGAGGGTGGTAGCAAGGCCGGACCGGGCACCGGGCGTTTCCCTGGGAGGTGGAAAGGTGGGGTGGTGGCGGTTTTGGTACCACAAAAAGACCTGCACATTTGCTTACAGCTGCGCGCATACTGAAGAACCATGTAGTGCACAATTGTCTCAACTTAATATAGAATTATTTTCACTTGTACTTAAGTGGTTGTCTATTTACTTACTTATATACTATTGCGCAACCTCCTCTGATGTGTCTGTAAAACTTAGCTTTTCTCCTGAATTTTGACCTCCTGTCCTGAATGTTGACCCTTTGTCCTGAATTTTTACACTCACTGTCCTGAATTTGCACCCATGCCAGTTGGTCACCCTAAACACAATGGATCAGAAAGGGACAGCTGGGCAATTACACAGAGAACATATCACAGGGGAATTTTAACTTGCAAGCAGGAGGGATAGGGATGGAGAGTGTAGGGCAGACAGGAGGGGCCAAGGGCATGGAGGCAAGCTGACCATGTAGGGCAGGATGAAGAGACAGGGTCATGGGTAAAGGAGGGCAGGTGGGATTGGGAAGGGGCAGCAAGCTGTCCACAGTGGACATGCTATGCTGGATTGGCCCACCCAAACTTGCGCATGGCCGAAGTCCATGCAAAATAGGGGAATCGGCTGACCATGATAAAAGAAATCCACAGAAAAACTTAAAGGTAAAAGTGACATTATAGTTAGATATAATAATATGATCATCTCATACATTAGAAAAAACAAAAAGCACTGAAAAACACAAAGGTTAACGTAATGTTATAATTAGGCGTTGTAATGAGTTAAAAACCTAATTTTAAGACCAAAAAAACACTGACATTTACCAGTTACAGTAAGCTAACTATAACTTGCACCCCACCTCGTATTGCTTATCATCACTCATGACATCTTACATGGCATAATTGATGACAACACTTCTGATATCACTGTTGGCATCATTCAATGATTGTGTAACTATGCTACATGCTTTGTGGGCTGGTTTCAATTCAACAAGTTAAAAACAAAGATAATCCTTTAAAAGTAATCAACAGATAATGGGCATTACTTTTGTGCAATAGAGATTGAAAGTCTGTCAACTCACCCACATTTTGTGGATGTCACTCTTTTTAAGGTGTTGCCTGACAGCTTGCTGTCACCAGACAATTATGTTGGCATCACTAAAGAGGGGCTTTGGCTCCGTCCACATGTTGGGAGTCAGGAGTACATGTTCTGATTAGATAGAAGTTGTATGCTTCCACAAAAAAGTGCTTACCATCCACACAACTGTGATCATTTTGTTTATTTATCCCTTAGCCTAACCTTGAACTTTCAGGGGCACACACATGACATTGGAATGCTATTAAACTTCCTTAGATAACTATATAATTTATGTTGTATTTCTCTGGTTGCAGCACAGATGGGAGGAATGCAGCCATTAATCTACGTGGACTTTTAGGTCTGGCTTGACAGTGCAGCTGTCACCTGACCATTTTACCTACGCCAATATTATTCTACAGTTTTTCACTTCCACACAAATACATATCTATTCCAATGCAAAGTTTTTGTATTGCTTCACATTACCATACAACATTGTTTTGAAGCCAGCAATATTGGCATTGGCAATGCTTGTTTTACTTGTATTCACTCGCCTCAGAAAAAATAGCCACTATGGATTTTAATGGGTTCACCCACTTTATGAAGTTTGACCTCCCAAATAAATGTGTTTGTTATTAATTCACATTAATTGGAACAACTACCAAAATAAGTCACAAGACTCACAATTTACAATCAAAATCTTAACATGTATGCATTAGTCAATGATAAACCACCTTCAGCAATGTCCAAAGGACAGTCCTCTGTTGTTTCTTAAACTATACTATACACCTTGCTGGGATGATCAGAATGACATACAGCATTAGAGCCATGTCTAAAATCACTCTGTAAGTTACATGTGTAAGTGCTCACCACTAAACTGTATATTCTTAAGCAGTGTGCAGTTACTCAAAAAAACTTCAGGGAAGCTCAGCATCTAAACATGAACACCTTATACAGACCCCCCAGGATATTGCGGCATGGATTAGCAAATTTAGCAGCACAAATATGGAAATTTAGCTGCATAAATATGGAAATTTAGCGGCATTTTTCCGGCACTTTATTTTACTCATAATCATTCATTTTCAGCCTGAAATCAATGGAAACTGTTTTAGCAGAGTATTCCACTTTGCAATAGGCATGTTTAAAGTGTCTGCATCTCTACAGAAGCACAGCTCCAGTCCTAACCTCATGGGAGGGAGCTGTATTTCTCCCTGGGATGTTCTTGTGCCCATGTATGCACCTCTGCCGGGGCACCGCTGCCTCCCGGATCTGTGAAGCAGGACACCTCTTCCTCAGGCACCCTAGGGCGCAGGATCGTAGTGGCTGATCCAAATAAGTGAGACAGACTGCATAGGGATGTCACCTCCTCCTTACCTGGTTCAGTCCTCATAGGTTGACTTGAGCATGCACCTAACACGCTGGTACTATTCCTTGTGCATAATACACAGAGGCATCTTAAAGCCTAGGAGGAAGTTGTCAGTATGAAGAAGAATATCAAGTTGCTATCAATTGAACCTGCTGGGTCTTTTACAGTAAGCCACGAAAAAAACACACCAGCTATCACTCAGGACTGGCTAAAACCTCCTAGAACCGTACTGCCCGCATTCTTCTCCCATGACAGCATTTAGTGGGGGCGGGGCTTGCAAATATCTTGATAAGGCACACCATCATCCACAGAGCACAAGCACTAGAGGAGCGAACTGAAAGATATGTAGAAAAGTGAGCTGCAAAGCAAGTAATAAGGAATTTAACACATAATTGCATGATATATATTTTATAAACTATGTGTATATGCTTGAAGAGTGTTTACATCTGTATGTTTGCCTGCACTAAACCCCAAGTCAAAATAAAGGTTTCACGTGTGTGTGTGTGCGTGCGTAAGTGTGTGTGTGCGCATAAGTGTGTGTGTGCACGTGTGAGTGTGTGTGTGCAGGTGCATGCATGTTTGTTTGTGTCTGTTGCACACAACTACTCATTAAAAAAAAACTTTGTGAATCAGGTCCATACATTACTCAGACAGGTTACATTTCTAAATATATTTACCTACTTGGCGAGTTGTAGTGTCTTGATGAACGTTGTAGAAAGAATTGAAATCTACCCATTTATTGCATGAGAGCAAGTGCAAAAAATTGGGGCACGGGTGATATGGTTGGAGGTCCACAGGCACAGTTGTTTGAGCTGTTTGTGATTTATTTTGTTTCCATGGAGCCCAGCATAAATAGTACTTATAATTCACTGCAGGACATTACCACTCACTGTTCAGACATGAGTAATCAGAGATGGTGGAAAAAGGTAAGAATCGAAACCATCTGCTATTTGATGAATTGTGTCCAGAGTTTCATGGACTTCCAGTCGTATAAGTTTAATTACATAACCTAGAATTATAGGGGTGATCAGATCCGCTCTTTTGTTTCGAAAGCTGGTTACAGTTCCCCCTTGAAGGTGAAGACGCAATCATTAGCTCATCAAGATTCCATTTGGATGCAGGCAGGAGGAGTGTTGTGATGGGAGTAAAAAATGTAAGGAATTCTGCCATGCATGGGGTGTTCCCCAGGAGTCAGACGTTTGCCGCAGAAAAGGGATCCATCACAGTTGCGGCCAGCATGATTCGAGGGCGGGGGAGGTGAGGGGTCGGGTGGGGGGAGGCGGGGGGTCGGGTCAGGGGAAGCGGGCAAGTGGGGGTTCGGTTGAGGGGAGGCAGGGGGTCGCGCAGGGAGGGGGGTAATTTAATAAACAAATAATAATAAACGTACCTTCGCCTCCGGTCCCGCGTCACGTCTCCTCTCCCTGCTCACAGGAAGCAGAAGCAGGCAGCCTCCCTCTCCTCTCCTAAGCCAATCACAACGCTGCAATGGAAATTAAGCGCGATGATGAAAATGTAAATTAAGCGTGATGATTAAAAAATGTAAAACAAAATATAAAAAAATGGGGGAAAAATGGACAAAAGAAATTGTACATATAATTAACTCTTTTGCCTCAAAACCTTTTTAGAAAAAAATTGAAACAATTGTTTATAAATGTTATTTTAAATCATTGCACTATTTTGCACATATACTTGCACTTTACAATATTTGCACTAATAAGCACTTAGGCACTTTAAATCAATTGTTCACTTTTACAAACACATATATATAAAAAATCGTATATAATCTATAAAACAGTAATGCACTGTACTACAGATACCATAATGCTATGCGACAGAGGAAACAGGAAATGCTTTATGAAGTAGAAATAAATGATGACTGTTTGTCTTTTGAGAGAGGAAAACATATCCCGTGATCAAGGTTCGAGGCTCGAACCGAAACACGTTGGGCATGGCTATTGCCGCTTTCACTAAATAAAAAATTGGATTAACGGACCCCTAGTGAGTGCGTTCTTTGAAAATCTTCTGGCAACAGAGGTACCTTGCTGCGATATTGACCGGCTGCCCTGCCGGAGAAAGAACGCACCGCCCCACACGAAGAGCGCCGGAGTTCTAACGAAGGGCGTTGGAGGAGACACGTTGTTCAAACGTTTACTGAACTCTGGCAGCCACCGCGGTTTTGGAAGTTGTCAAGGCATCTTGCGGAGAGAAACGGAAACCACGACACGTCTTGCCGAAAGGAGGAGTAAGCTTGAGACTGAGACCAGAGGGACGCAGACTCGGCGGAATCCGTCCTAAGTAGGTAAGCGAAACGTGGCAACATTATTATTTTCATCAGTTTACAAGTAACAGACAACTCCAATGCAGGAGAAGGGGCTCTAGTGACAATCCACGGCAAACGGGAACAACTGAGAAACAGAGGTTAACAGAGGTCATCGGCAATGAGTTTGGGAAAGACTGGAACAGTGGAAACAATTACATAAACAAACGTTCATAAAAACGATTATGCACCAATTAAGAGGCATAAGTAAATGACTCTCGTAATACCGAAAAACAGAATAAATCATCAAATCTAAAAACAAAAAAGGAGATCAATAAGTTATTTTAAATTGAGTTTGGATAAAGAACTCGGGATCCTAATTAATAAGTGAATAAAGTAAATACTTTCAACAAGCGGTAAAAATAGCCATGGAAAGAAGGGAGGCAAAACGCAATGCGGAACTAGC
Source organism: Calotriton arnoldi (assembly GCA_963921515.1). Classification (NCBI taxonomy): domain Eukaryota; kingdom Metazoa; phylum Chordata; class Amphibia; order Caudata; family Salamandridae; genus Calotriton; species Calotriton arnoldi. The sequence goes on along the minus strand of CAWUFW010015608.1, from coordinate 52,333 downwards.
GCAAGTCTTTGAAAACAATCCAAGTGCATTCAATCCAAGAACAAAACCTAATATAAAAAATCCGAATGACAATAAAGAGACTCTGAGATATTGGGAAAGATTATCTAAAAAGGAGATCAAGAAATAGTGGGAACTAATAACTCTCAAAAAATACACGGAAGTCAAACAAATTCCTCGAGGTTTGCGAATTACATTAATGCCCAGCCATCAAGATACTAGTGGGGAATTACTGCAAGAGCACCTCCTGGGATCCTCAATGGGATCCTCAATGGGTCTAATACTGGTCCTCATTAAACATACAGAAAAAGCGCTCAATGAGATCCAAAAGGATCTTAAGGAATTAGAAGAGTCTCTGGAAAAAATAGTACTTTCTGAGGAACATAAAAAACTAAAAGAAGAGATGATAAGAAATCTAGAAAAACATGAAGAAAGAGTTAAACAACATAAACAATTTAAGTTCCAGAGAGATAAAATAGATTATGAGGAGGGGCGTATTTTTACGTTTGCGAGAAAATTTGAACAACAAAGAAGCAAGGAACAGTTGGAAACAACAAGCAGTGATTTCTCAAGCTATGAATCTTTGACAAGCACTGATGCAAGTGAAAATGAAGGGGCAAGTGCATCAGGAACAACAAATAGTAACAAGAAAATCACTTTTTTAACGGAAATGCGCATGGCTCTTCAACAACTGTTACAGGATCTACAAAAGGCACGTGATACTCTGGCAACTGAGCATTTACCATCTTCGCCTGCTGATGCACTACTGAATCCTGTTACCAGTTGGCTTCCTAAAATTGAGGATCTGGTGCAAGAGAAGATTGAAAACAAAAAAGAATTTGGTCCCTCTTACCGGGCTCCGGTTTCAGTACTTGGACTGAAGGGTACTCGTACAGTCATTCTACCACTGTTGCCAGGTCGCAAAGACAACAGGTACATCTCAGTTGACAAAGTCAAGTAAAACCATGTGGCCGATCCTGAATAGTGTGACACCTGCAGTTTCGTGCACCGTAATTTCCTTGGCGCCTTTGCCTTTGGCTTCATCTGCTGCCACAAGGATGTCTGCTCATTTGATAGACACTGTAATTGATCTTCAACCTTTGCGAAAATCCTCTTCTGCAATGGATATTGTGTGTCCTTTTCCAGCTATTGATTCCGTGAGTGAGATGCCATCTAGCCCACGAGTACGAATGGACGATTCAACGCTTTCACCTTTGCTTGCAAGTCCGGTGAGTGCCTGTGATGGAGATCAGGGCACCTTTCTTCTGCCTCGTCCTCTTCATCATCTAGTTTGTCTGAAGCGCTCCCGTCTAAATTGCGTATTTTTACTCCTGGTTCAAGAAGACATACTTCGTTCCCCCATGGACCTACATTTGGTTAATATTGATCTTTATTTTCCTCTTCATGACAATTGGATTTGTGACAGTGTTCTTTTTGCTCAATAATGGCCATTATCTCCCTGAACGCTCTGCAGTACAAATTATCGATGGAACTTTGGCTCCTCACACATCATCCCATGTCATGAAACGTGACCAGTCTTTTGTGAACATTTCGGCTTTCCCTGTTCCTGATGGTATAGTTTGGGACAAAGTAGCTTACGAAATTCATGGCCCGACTGAGGTCCTTCGAGTTCCATATGTGTTTTGCGTCTCCTCAGGAGATGTGGTGACACAGGACATACATTCGGATGATTGGGATGTGCAGGCAGTTCATGCATTGTTTTCAGATTTAAAATATTATGCTGCCTTTGATGCTGAAGATTTGTATTTAAATTCTGCCAAATATGGTGATCTCTTTTGCTATCAACATTATGGGCATCATTTTTTACACAAAACAAATACACTAAGACCTGTTTTTAATTTTACCCAATGGGAACATTGTCCTGCTCCCTTGGCGGGGAGTTCTAAAACTCTTAGAAGTAAATTCACATACTTTTCAGACTATGATTTGACTAATCCTGGATCCTATTTTTTTAGGCTTCCAAAATCCCCTACATCTAAGTACCTGTTATCACACACTAAACTTATTTACGCCAACTTGTTTAGAACACAGTTGGCCACACACAGTTATGACCATTGGAAACAGGCTAAAGATTTAAAGTCAATCTGGGGCACGAAGCCCTGGCAGGTACAGGGCACTGAAGCATTGCATCGTGCCTGCCTGATTCCGGCTCAATTGTTATTTTTCAATGACACCATTTACCAGACATCCTGTTATGACCTTGCAACTACCAAAAATCTGAATACCCCCTCAATTCCTTCGTTAGCCGAATATGACAATTGACGGTTACATACTAACTACACCATTGAGGCTTTGCAGGTTCTCCTTCAAAATGCCTCCTTTAATGTTTCTACGGTTGATTCATCAGGGTGGTTGGTGTGGCAAACTAATGCAAATGCATGCCAACTGCGTTTCTATAATATTACTCCTGGTTTTATTCGGACTAAGCCTGACCCTCGTTATCCGCCTCATCATTCTGTGACTACATACTCGGTAGGTAAATTGTGCCAGCAGTGGTTGCAACACTCTACCCTGGTGTCTGTGAAACAGCACCTTTCCCTCCTATCGAACGATATTAATTTGGCTGATTTTCTCCTGGGCCCACGTAATCCGAGGGCCAAGCGATTTGTTTATGCCGCTTATAATGAAATTTGGAAACTTTCACAGATGGAAGCAGCCTTCCGTCTGCGTCAAACTGATCAGGTAAATTTAGAAAAAGTCCTTGCTGTGGTGGACAACAGCATTAATACACTTTCGTCACGCATTTATACCTTAGACAATATTGTTTCATCTGTAATAGATATTGTGCAGAGTGATGTTTCTGTGTTATATCATGGTCAGAATCAGTTAAGGTCGGTCATGCAATTTGCTTGGACATTGCAGACACTGAAAATGGGTAAAGTGCCTTGGGATTATTTGAATGCCACTGCTTTATTTTTGCCTTTTAACCTGACTGATAAACAGAGGTTTATGTCCATGAAAGATACTGTTACATATTGAACAATTAGAACCTTTACCGTTTTCCGTGGCGGAAACTGACTCTGCTGTGTGGTTAATTCATGGGGTTATCGCTTTGCCCTTTTCGCTTTTTCATTTTACATCTTGTATGTAACACTTTCCTGTTGGCCACTTTGAACCGCTTGGCAGTGCTTTTCTGCATGAATTATGGGTCCTGCCCTTTGCTTATCGGTGTCTGAGGGAGGATAAAGAGGTTTTCCTTACAGGGGAGGAGTGTGATTCGACAGTGGGTCACTCTCTTGTGTGCAAACACGTAAAACTGCACGGCGAGTGCAACGTGTCAGCGCCAAATCTAGCTTGCTTTTTAAAGGGGACCCAAGTACCATCCATCACACCTGTCTTTACATTGCTTACTAATGGCAGCTATCTCATTTTAAACAATCAGGACTGCTGTGGTTTGCGGGCGGGAGTCCCATACTTGGTAACAGTTTCCCAGCGAGCAACTTGCTGTAGCAATGTCCTTTTCCCGCCCCAGCAGGGGAGTTTAGATTCTTCGTTTTGGCCTTCCATTCCGACTTTGAAAACAGAGTCCAACAAGTTAAGCAGGCTCAAAGCCCTTTTATTTCAACAAGAGGTGGCCCTCACTTCCGCCCGGGAAATGATTCAGATTGCAGGTGGCTCGGACCTCGCGTGAGATACAGTCCCTTCTTAACACTAACCTCCCACTCCATTTTGGGGAACTAATTCACCAAATATTTAATGCATCTGAGATGACAGGCCTTGCACATTTTTTTAAATGTGTGGGATCTGGCCTGGTCTCTTCCTTTCAAACTATATTCGGGGTAATACCGGCTTTTATCCATTCTATTTTTTCCAGCGTTTTCGGAGGGTTCCCCTTAATATTGGCACTGGAAGCTGGTGTCCTGCTTCTCCTCCTTCTGCTTCGTAATGGATGCTCACTTTGTGGCTCTGCACATGCCGGCCCAGCTACAACTGTACCGTTATCGCCTATATGAGGCTTTGGGATGCTTGCCTTTAGCAACGCTTGGCGTAAGTTACGACTTGACGTTCCGCTTTGCTTATTTTACTTGCGTGCCGCCAGTGCTTAACTGCAAAAGATGTCGTTTCTCCTGGGCGATGGAACTTTGCTTATTGAACACATGGTCTCCAATCCCTGATTTCAGCCGGTTAATGGGTCCCTTAGAGGCGCATGATGAGGCTTGTTCTGTGGATGGTCAAATGACGCGTGCAGCTTTACTTGGGATCTTGGATCAATGGGATATCTGTGCGGCAGCGCAGACTTTCCTACAACAAAGTTTCATTGAATATCACGCAAGTTTCCCATTTCTACTTTTGGATGCTCCTGCTTGTGAGGAGCATGATTGTTCCTTCGACTTACTAAATTGGATGTCATCGCTTTTTTCTACCAATGACAATGATGAACTATTGGAAGGAATTGCATTCCTTTGCACTCAAATCTTCATGGATTGACTACTTGGGTCGTCCCTACTCCACTGTCTGCAATACAGACTCCTTTTTCTAGCTTAATGTGCCTTTAGCTTTTTCTTCGAACTTTCCAATTTTTCTCCGTTATGGTTTTTTTGGACAGTCCCTCAACCATATGATAAACACTGCCTGACTTTTGAATTCTGATTTTGTTCTTCTGTCTATGTCCTACTGACTTACCAGGAGGAGGGTGTTATATGGGGTTATGTGGCCCTTAGATACATTGTTGACATTGCTAAGTTAGCATGAGTTTTGCTTGCCCTATGCTGCTGCTTTTGCGCACGCCTCTGCTAAGAGTTTGTTTTCGCGACACTTTGCCTCTGCCCTGTACATGATAACAGATTGTTTTTCACGATCTCAGCTTTCCCTTCAATTCTGTCTGAACATAATGTGCAATGTCGACCAACAAAGTCTCTTGTTATTCTGTTCTGGGCAGTCCCTATTACCTAGACATAACATGTTACCAACAGCTGCAGCATGGAAGAATCAAGCTTTGATATAGCGTTGTTGCATGTTTTTGAAACGCACTTGAAGAAAGCCGTTCCATGAAGCTGACGTCTACTGTTCCTATGATGTAAATCTTTCGCGTTTAGGCTTTCAGGTAGGGGGTCTGCTAATAACGCCTAGAGATCTTCTGTTATATAAAATAGCTTCTTACTATCAAGGGGAGGGTGATTAGGCCCAGTTATTTTGCCTTTTTCACAGTCTTTATATAATGACGACTCCTTTTGTATTCTATGGTATTGTAACAATGCTAATGGTGCTTGCTTTATGCATTTTGCTGCTGGTCGTGGTTTGCATACTGTTTTATGAATCACTATCGTCAAAATAAACATTTTGAACTTATTTAGTGACTCTGATTATTCTTATTGTGGACAAGTACGTCAGAGCGAAATATTGTCTTGTTCCCGCGACTCTGAGGTGAGTCGGGAGTGCTCGTGTTCTGGGTTGTCTAAACATTCGTAACTTCTTGATATTTGTAGGAGACCGAATGAGACACTATTGCTAGTCGGTTGGGATTTTGGGTACTAAGGTAATAGGAGGTACACCCCTATTTACTGAGGTCCTGTTTTCTTGTTCATAGTTCTGTGTATGAGCAGAATCCCCGCAACAATATATATAGATATAGTGAACCTATATCTAAAGTAAGTGGTGAAATCACCAACTTACACAGCAGACCTAGAGTTCCATTTTGCATGGCCTCTCATGGGTGGCATAATACATGCTTCAGCCCATGGGAGGCCTCTGGGATACTTATGCCCTTGGTACATGGGTACCATATACTAGGGACTTATAAGGGTACCCCAGTATCCAATCTGGAGTTGTACCAAAGTACATTACACAACCAATTTAGGGAGAAAGCAGATAGACTGGGGTCCTGATTAGCAGGATCCCAGTCAGACTAGTCAAAAACAAGCAAAACACCAGGAAAAAAGTGAGGGTAACCATGCAGTCAGATCCTACCTTCCTACATAACCTCCCCCCCAAATGAAAGGAGATAAGGCTAACCTTGCCCAGTTGAGACTTTATTGCCTAAGTGGCCATATAAGGAAGATCCTGCACTAGCATGGATACCCCCTGTCTTATGGTCCACTAAAGAGTCCCTCCCTTGAAGGGCCTTGGGTGTTCTCCAAAATTTGGGTTTACTACCTGTAGGGTGCTTTGGCAAAGTAAAAGGCTGGTGGGGTGCCTGAGTAGGGAAGTGAGGCCCTAATAAAGTTGGTCTCAGCTTCCTCAGAGCACTGGTCACCATGGAGGCCTTTCTTTCCATGACTGAGTTATATCTGGCCCTAGGGGTCAAGCTCTGGCTGCCTACAGCTGGGGGTTGGGTCCCTTTGGTTGGGACAGTGGAGGGCCAGGGGAGGTTTGGAACCAGGTGGTCCCAAGTTTTCCTTTGCCCAACTGAGTCCATCAGGGGGATGTCACTACCTAAGGGTAAGAGGGATCCCCCAGTGTGTTGAGGAATTTTCACCTGACTAGTGCTACTAGCTTGGGTGTCCCTAATCTGTTGATAAGGGGGTTCCTTTGGGCAGTGGGCCCTTTGGGGTCCACTGACATCCCTGACCTCTGCAACCCTAGGCTGACTAAGGCTGGGTAGAGAGGGGCAGGATACCTGCTCCAGACTGGGTACCATCTTGGAAGGGTCCCCTGCCCTCAGTGGTGTCGCCAAGACATGCCTGACCACCTCTGGGGCAGTTCCTCCACAAGGGGTAGGATCAGTTCCCTGAGGAAGCTGACCCTTACCTAATGTCTGGGGGGAAGAGGACTTTTTCTTCTTCCCTTTGCTCTCTGGTGGAGCATAGTGGGCCATTCTTCCAGGCTTCACTAAAACAAAATTTCCCTGGGTTTGGACTGAGGCCCCAAGAGTCCCAACAACTTTCTCAGGGAGTGATGTATTCCGCTTTAGGTGTCCGTATATAGGTTTTCCCGAAACATGTCCTTATATAGGCACAATTCGCATTGCCCTTATATAGGCATAAGATCCCAGTCCTTATTTAGGCATTTGCCATGCTATCCAAATACAGGCATGGTCACCTACATCCGTCCACCCTAACGTCACAACAAGTTCTTAGAAACCAGACCCGTAAGCTCTTGGGAGTTCCCCTAGCACAGGACTATTGATTTCTCCAAGAACTCATCTATTATGCATGAACCGCTATACCTTAAGGGTTCAGTCCTGACGTATTCCTCTGCCCGACTTTACGTCAATGCTAACATTCCAAGGCACCTACCAGGTATAAATATACCTTCCCTTGCCCAAGCAAAGTAGGAGGAGACCTCGACTTTAGAGGAGCCAGTATCCCGGCCTGACGCACTGACAAGAGACGCTGTCATCCCTGCTCGCAGAGAATCCAGCTTCCAGTGTTCTGACTCCCTTTGCGGGTGTTAGAGTTCGAGACCCGGAAAGAGATTCCCACCTCTCTCATTCTCAAGGTATGGAGCTGACTAGAACCTAGAGGGGCTCTTGGCATACTAGACTCTTGGCATACTAGACTCTTGGCATACTAGACTCTTAGCATACCATACTATAGAATACATCACCTACTTCTTACCTTGCACTACACTTAGGTTAGGTACACTGGGGTAGAACTAGTTAGAGAAGCATCTTATGAGTACTCGCATTTTTAGCTTATGTTATTTATGTATATGAATATATGTGTCATAGCTAAAAGATAATGCTAGCGCAGTATTATTTCTTTCTACTGCTTACGCTGTACATTATATATCTCGCATACTGTCTTACGATTGTAACAGCACATATCTATACACGAGAAACAAGACTGTTCAATAAATCCTTTTATTGAAACGCCCGTCTATTCTTTCTGTGTAACTCTGAAGAAACTAAGCATGCACGATTAGCTGAGTGAAACTGTTATCTGTTGTTTCCACGATTCTGAGAGTGTTCCGATTCTAAAGGGAAACAAAGTTGTCATGTTTATGCGGTTGCCAGAAACTACTCCCTTCTTGTTTACAAGGAGTTTCTAGTGGCCTCTGAGTTAGCTGGTACAAAGTAATTAAGTTTAATATACTCGATAGGGACATACTGACCTCAGTCCTATGTCAAACCTATAGGGTATATTATTCCAATGCGCAGAGCCTATTATGGAAATAGGAACTACACTACATGGCGCCCAACGTTTGGTAAGGCACTAATTTAACGCTAGATACTGAGTAACTCAGTCGTGCTTTTCTCAGAGACCCCTACTCACATACTCCATAAGACGTCTGGAGTGGGTAGGGTTAAGTATCCGCCAAAGCTGAATAGGACAAACAATCCTATATATTAGCTGTATGGTTTGATCAACTTTGAAGGATACAGTGTTCCAAAATATTGTGCACCTTATCTTTTGTTTCCTTGAAACTTGTTCTACATTTTTCAAAAAACAATGTCCCTGAACGGGGATACTAACACCGATAACGGTGTAGTTGCGGCTGATCCAGTCGTAACAGCTTTTAATTTTACAGGTTTACATGAAACCGATGAGGGTGCTATAAACATCCCTCCAAACTTAAGGAGAGCCATCACTCTAAAACTTATAAAACACGGCCTAACACCAAGAGGTGGTAGAGCAGTTTTCGTGATAGAGGCACACAAATCCTTTCAGACAGAGGTATTCTATTCATGGATAGTATTCCCAGAATCAAATCCAGTAACAAAAATGTTTCACTTCTTTAAAGAAGATGAACCACCAGAGGAATATATTCCTTTCGAGGATATTGAAATTCCACTCACATACCAGGAACACAGGGGCATATTAGCAAGACCGGCGATAAAATTATTGCCGTTTTAGCGGCAGGAAACTGCCACTAAAACGGCGATAATGGGCTTGCTAATATGCGTTATAGAATTCCAATAGAAGCCCAGGTTAGATGTGCAGGACATCTAACCTGGGCTTCTATTGGAATTCTATAACGCATATTAGCAAGCCCATTATCGCTGTTTTAGCGGCAGTTTCCTGCCGCTAAAACGTCGATAATTTTATCGCCGGTCTTGCTTATATGCCCCATAATCTCTGGTTTAAAGGCACCCTAAAACATCACAAAAACATTACCAGGCTCGGTCCACTAGGTAGACCAGGAGCAACATGGCCGATTCTAGCCGGCTACACACCTCATCCTGACATCGAAGAAATGTCAGACGAGGAATTACTTACTCAACTACAAGAGTTAATAAAAATTTACAGACAATTAGTCCAATATGTCATGCGGACTTTCACAGTCCAACCACCAATGACCATTCCAAATCAAACACCTCAACAGGGGTATACACTAAAAATTACTCCACAGACTTTACACGCAGTCATGGGTAAAATGCCCACAAAACGTGAACAAAGTCCATTCTGGATAGCTCAAAAAATTACTCAAATCGAAGCAGTATTTCCAAATACTAGCCCTTATGAGAAACACAGAATCCTAACAATCTGTTTACCAATGGGGATCATACCAGAACTGGAAGACTGCACCACTTGGGGCACAGTCTTTGCTGCCATCTATACTAAACCACATGGTGTTCCATCAATTCCAGTGATACCAGATGTCCTGAAACAAATTCAAAACGAATACGGGGCAGAACCTGCTCTGAATTTAGGTATGAAATTACTGAAAAACTTCGACCAGGTCTCAACAATAATATTATCTAATATTAATGGGGAGGCAGCATCATTGGCGATCCGCCAACGCTTAAGGGAATTTGATGTTACAGAACATCAACACGAACTACCCAGTATAATAGAACAATCTTATGCAGAATTAGGCAGAGATAGTTTGGGTGGAAAACCTTTGAAGCCAAAACTATCTGAAAGTCCTGAGAAGGACTCTATTAAACAAAATCCTACATCTTCTAAAAAGAAGTGGGAAACTAATAAACAAAATTCAAAAGAGAGACGTTCTCAATCCCGAGGTAGGTCCCCTCAAAAGGAGCCCTCTTAAAGGAAGTATAACCTCAGGAATAGGGATAATTTAAGAAAGCCTGACAGGTATCAAGATACTGATACACGTTCCTCTCGTACCTTTCAGATATCGTCACAGACATCAGAAAGAAGAGGACGGTCAGATCACAAAGAAGAACGCGTGAAATCCAAAGACGATAAACACGTTCAGAGAAATAAATCAAAACCTCAATTCACAAAAAAGAAGGTAGCAGCTCTGAAGAACGGACATGCCGAGAATACTGAGAACACAGCTCAAGAACGGAGAATGGGCTCAGACAATGCTGGACAGTGCAGCAGAAGTCACAATAGCTCGCCAGAACCTGAAGGAACTTCTGGAGATAGTGGACTTGAATGAGTACATCACAGTAGAGACTGTAGACACCAGGGTTAGTACTCCACAAAAGTTATATGAAATAACACTCCGAATGGAGGGAGACATACCAAGAAAAGTGAAAGCACTCTTTTGGGAGAAACTTTCAAGGGGTTATGATATACTTCTAGCAGAAAAGGACTGGCCACCAAAATTTGTCAGGGAGTGCCCACATGGCGAGGACATCATTATGCCAGCCTTCTCCAACCATATTCCAATTCACCTAAAATATACTTATGCCAGGAAATGGGCAGTTGCCCAGGCCCCAGCATTATACAAAAATCATGTAGGATGGGATGAGGACTCACCTCACCACAAAATACAGTTAAAAAATCAACCTACTGCACAAAGGCAGTACCCAATAAAGCAAGAAGCTTAAAAACAGGTCAGGGAGATCTTAGATCAACTTGAATACCAAGGGGTGAATGAAACATGCACCTCCTCAATGAACAATCCTTTGTTTCCTGTATCCAAACCAGACAATACATATCGTCTAGTTTTGGATTACAGACACTTGAACACTTGTTCCATAACATTTGCAGTGCAAAATGCACATAGTACAGCATTAATGAATAACATTGTGCGCAAAAAATATAAAACCACATTGGACATTTAAAATGGTTTCTTTTGTCAAAACATAGCACCTGAAAGCTGGTACTTAACAGCTTTCTCAATAATGGGGACCCAGCGTCAATTTTGTAGACTCCCACAAGGGTTCAAAAACAGCCCGGGGTTACTCTCAGCAAGGGTAACAGAGTTACTACAAATTTATGATAATGAGGCATTGTCATATGTCGATGACATCTATCTGACAGACGATGACCTAGATAGGCACTTGAACAGGGTGAGTACCATTATACTGGGCTTCGCCTCTGAGGGCTATAAATTCAACTTTAAAAAATCCAGAATTGCCCATCTCAATGTCCTTTTTCTAGGATATGAGCTTTCAAGTGAAGGCAAGAGCCTGGCAGCTAACTTTTTAGAAAAGTGCGCACTGCTCCAACCTCCAAAAACGCGGAAAAATTTCCAATCCATCTTGGGTTTCCTAAATTTTGGAAGAACTTACATTCTAAATTACGCAGAAAGGGTTAAACCTCTCTACGAATTAATCAAACCTGATTTTTCAACAAAACATTGGACACAAGAACACACAGAAATCCTGCGTTCACTCCAAGCTAACATGTTAGCAACAAATCACTTACAAACACGGGTAAATCAACGCAATTTGGTGATCCGAATAATTTTGGGTCAATGCAGATTCACCTATTTAAAATTTAATGAGGGTGAAAAAGTACCAATAGCATACAAATCACATTTGTATACACAAGCAGAAATGCGCTTCACTTCAACAGAAAAAATACTGACAGCAGTTCAAACCGCTGTAGCAAAAGAAAGAGCTCTAGCCCAAGGGTTAACGCATTATTGTCGTAACTCCAGTACCGGCCTTAGAGGCGGTTACAAAAGCGAGCATTCCAAATGCAAAAGCTTTACATCCTAGATGGATACAATGGGTTAATTCTCTTGCTGCAACAGATGTTGAATATGTTTTTGATCCTGATTTAAAACACAAGCGTTCCTGCAATATGAACATGAATGTTCTCTGCCCACTGAAATTTTGCCTCTCAATCAGTACGAATTTATAATTTATACTGACAGATCAGCACAACCCGCTACAGGGAGTAAGCAAGATTACAGTGCAGCGTGCGCAATCGTTAAAGGTCGCATGCGCGATGGTAACTTCAGACCAATGGTCACTAAAACTCGATCTCTAGGAGATTGTACAGCTCAGCGAGCTGAACTACAAGTATTCAAACTGGCTCTTGAAAGTACAGATCGCGAATTCCCAACACTTATAGTGTGCGATACCTTTTACTGTGTTCAGCCATATAATGAATATATACAGACTTGGCTTCAAAACGGGTTCAAAGATGCAAAAGGTGGCACAATAAAGCATAAAACGCTTTGGGAACAAGTAGTTCAGTTAAGAAACGAACTACCAAAAGCTCACGTAATACACACGCTGAGTCATCAACGTAATGGCGTTCACGTTGCAGGGAATTCATTGGCTGATGAAGCCGCAAAGGGGGCTGTTCAGACGGCTTCCGTAGCTGCGATCACTCGTTCAAAAACGAGAATAGACAGTGAGATATTGTTGGCTGTCAATGCTTCAAGCAAAGGCAGTGGTGCAGCGTTACCAAAGAGATTTCCACTCAAGTACTCTTATGTAATTGATGCAAACAACGTTCCTTTTGCTCGAATCCCTGAAGTGGGGTATAGGGTAATTCCAAATATGGAACGTAGATTAGGACTGATCCTAGCAGCACATGAAGGGATAGCCTCTGCCCATGCAGGTGTTTCTGCAACAGAATCTTTACTTAAACAAAGATATTGGTGGCCTGGCATTAGGAAACAGACCAAGAACTATGTTTTGGAATTTGAAATATGCCAACAGATGAAAGTCTCCACAGTGAAACGTCCTGCGCAGACACCCCTGTTGATTTCAGACAAACCATTAGCTTGTGTTTACCTGGATCACTGCGGTCCCTTGCAAAGGGACGGTAACTATAAATATATAATGGTCGCAGTGGATTCGTGCTCAAGGTTCCTATGGATGTGGCCTCAGCGCTCGGCTGACGCTCGAACTGTTATAAAAGATTTGCGAGTCTTTATCGGCACATACGCAATTGGCACACTACATTCTGACCAGGACCCTGCGTTTAGCTCTTGGGCTTAAAAAAGAAGCCATGGCCAGTTTGGGCGTAGCATTGAGGTCCTCCTCTCCATTTCATCCTGAGGGAAATTCTGTTGTGGAAAGGAAAAACCGGGACATAAAGCAGTCTATAACAGCTAGAGTATTAGGTTCGGGTGATGGGTGGGTCAAACATCATTATGGGGTCCAACGCTCATTAAATAATTTGCCAAGAAGTTCTCTGGGGGGTCACTTCATATGAGGTCCTATTTGGGACAAGAATGTGGTTTCCTGATCTCGAATGTAAAGGCACAGTGGTGGAAAATAAACCCTTTGATATCAAAGATCGTTTGGCTGTTTTACAGGATCTAAATGAACTAAGATCGAAACAAAGCAACGTGTTCCTGAAGCCAACCACCACTGGGGAAAACCGGCAGTCCCAGAAAGGCCTGTCTGGATCCCAAAAGTTGGGGATCTAGTCAGAGAGAAGATTGCGGACAAGAAGGAATTTGGACCTTCTTACAGACAACCAGTAACTGTCCTAGCCGTCCACAGAACAAGAACAGTACTTCTGCCGCCCCTTGCTGGAAAAAAGGAGAAAAGATTTGTGTCAATCGACCTCATCTAACCACAGTATGTGGCCAATACTAAATAGTAGGCCTCGTGGGCTCCAACCTAGTAGCAGATGCACTCCTCTCGCTACTATCCAAGAGGTTCAGACTGAAAGACTCATAACCATCGAGAATTCAGCAGTAAGAAATGAAGGACTAAGTAACAATGCTATGGAACTCATCCCTCTTGAAAATCAAGTAACAGTTCTTCCAGATACACCTGTCTACACCAACGTAACAAGTGATCAACTGGTTCCAGCGATTTCGACAAATCCTGATGCAATTCCAACAATTGACCGAACTGCTTCTGGCTATTTCATTAACTTTGATACATTTTCTGAGGATCCGAGTGAACCTGAAACAACGCCAGCCCTAAAAACTTTCAAACAAAAACTACAAGACCTTTTTCATTTCTTGAAAGAGACTTAAATGGTTTCACCATGGATTGAACTATGGATTATTTCTGGAATATTTTTCTTTCTGTTTTGGCTAGCCTTGGTAATGACTATCAGCGTGCTTATAAATGGCAGATATATCCATATGGACACTGAAAGTAAAAATGTGAACTTAATTTAAAACCACACAAATCATCCCATCGTGAAACAAGAGACTTGTCAGCAGTGAACATCACAGCCGTTCATATACAGGATGGTATAGTTTGGGACAAAACGGATTTCAACATATTCGGCCCTTTGGAACTTTTGAAGATTCCACATTTATTTAAAATTTCATTAAGTGACTTTATTACCTCCAGTACCTATTCTGATGATTGGGACATTAAGACTGTTAATGACATGATGGTTGATCTAGAAATGTCTGCTGCGTTCTCTAACAATGAAAACTTAGAGGGTTCATCAGACTACGAACAGCTTTATTGTTACAACCACTATGGTCATCATTTCTTGCATAAATCTGCAACACCTAGAAATGTGTTTATGTTGCAAATGAGTTTCCATATTTTTCAGGGTACAATACATCTGATCCAGAAACATTGTACTATAAAAATGTAAACCAAACAGGACAGAAAATTATGTTAACTAATACAAAACAGATTTATTCTGCAGCCTTTATTACCCAAATGTCTAGACAAGGATTTGACTTTTGGAAAGACACAATCGACACAAAATCTGTCTGGAGTTCTAAAGATTGGCAAGTGCAGGGGATAGAAGCTTTGTTTAGAGCCTGTATAATCCCACAGAAAAAAATGTTTTTGAATGACACTTTGCAACAAACGTCTTGCCTTGGTTTAGCCAAGATCAAAGACATGAACACACCTTCTGTACCAACACCTGCAAGTAATAGCACTACACAGAGAGCGGTCACAGTAGACACAATACTACAAAACAACAGAACAGATCCTGATTGGAAAAAATGGCTGCTCTGGCCCACAGACACAAACATCTGTCAAGAAAGATTCCTGAATAGAATACAGGGCTTTACTATCCATATGCCAGACCCACGTTATGTTCAATGACAAAACATCCAGGGGTAGTAACAACATACAGTGTAGGAAAATTGTGCCTCGACTGGTTACAAAAATCTACACTCGAGGATGTGAAACAACACTTATCTTTACTTAAAGAAGACGCGGACCTTGGGGATTTCTTGCTAGGACCAAGAAAACCGCGTCAAAACCGTTTCATATATGCCGGCATTTAAGCTGCTTATAATGAAGTATGGAAGGTTTCACAGGCAGAGGCCGCAGAAAGAATACGTGAGCTTGATCGTATTAACTTAGAGAAATCTCTCTCTGTGGTCGACACTGGGTTAACAACTTTGTCATCCAGAATTTATTCACTGGACAACATTGTATCCTCTGCTATTGACATACTGGAACAAGATTTAGCCATGTTACAACAAGGCCAATCACAGTTACGTTCTATTATGTTATTAGGCTGGACGCTGCAATCTTTGTGTGCAGGCTATGTGCCTTGGCGTTTTATCAACACGTCGTCTCTGTTTTCAGAATACAATCTAACGGATAAACAGATCGAACTGGCACAAAGGGGAGCAAAGTATACAGTGCTGAGCATTGAAAAACTGGAAAAATTACCATTTACGGTAGCAGAAAAACCAGCTACAGAATGGCTTATCCATGGCAAAATAACTCTGCCTGTCACTACTTTTCATTTTCAGTATTGCCTCAAACAAATGCAAGCAGGCAAATATGAAAGGTTGGGTTAGGAATACATTAAGACCTCCGGAATTTACCTTACGACTACAGATGTTGGAGTGGGGATCGTGAAGTGTTTCTAAGCGGTACAAACTGTGAAAATGCACTGAGCGGTTCACTCATATGTCAGGACATTTCTTTACACGGGGCTTGTAATGGTTCTGTGGCAAACTTGCCCTGCCACCTGCAGGGTACACCAGCAGCTGTGATTAATCCAAGGTTTGGCCATCTTTCTAACGGGAGTTACCTCATGTTGAATGATCAGAGTTGTTGTGGCATGTTGCAAGGAATCCCATATCTGGTAACGGTTGGCTCCAGGGTTACTTGTTGTATGCAAGTATTGTTCCCCCCAATAGACACAGTCAGGGAGTCGCCTCTATGGCCTTCATTGAATGTTTCTTTTATACATTTAGATACTCTAAGCAGAATGAAAGCCATGCTTTTGCAACAGACCGTGCCTTTGACCTCGGCCAAAGAAACCTATGATCTACAAATTGCAAGGACTTCGGCTGAGATAGAGGCTCTAATTCGTACAAACTGCCCTATACATTTCGTAGAAATGATGGGACGTATCTTAAACATGTCTGATACGAGCGGGATTGTACATGTATTTAAGACCATCTGTTCAGGACTGTTAACACCTTTTCAGGCAGTCCTCGGAATCATTCCAAACTTCGCACATTCGGTGTTTGGTGGTGTGCCGTTAATTCTAGCACTGGTTGCGGGAATCCTGTTTTTATTCCTACTAATACGCTATGGCAAGCCTATCGACCAGTGTCACTCCCAGCACTTTGGAGAAAGCTCTCCTAGAACGGAAGTGCTGTGAGCGCAGAGTGCAACTTTTGGGCATACCTCGTCTAGGGGAACTTAATACAACATGGTTTCTGTCATTTAGACCAATCTGGCAAGATTACATCTTACCTGTTCTACGCTGCCTGCTTTGCGGTGAAGAATGCGTGCTAGACGTCTGTCTAACACTCCCATCAGTCATGCCAACGGATATCGATACTCTGCTGGACCCGATAATGGCCCATGCTCTGTGTTGTCCCCAGAGGCTACCAATCCTGATGACTGCATTCATTGAGATCTCACAGACGCTTCCTGCTGCTGCTGAGGTACGAGATGGATCAACAGGCACACAGGTAACAACGGACGCGAACATTGCTGCGGCATCCAATGCTGAGGGCGATGCTTCCCATCTCTGTGCAGTTAATCTTCTACACGAGGTATTCCAACTGTCACCTACATCGGTAGACGATCTTTTGTCTACAAGCATAGATGATTTCATGTTTACACCAGACCCATACACTGACTTTGATTCGGCTCACAGTGTACCGGGGAAGCAATGAATTTGGCCTCCATATTTTCAAAACAGAACTAAACTTGGAACTCTTCCTAAAAATTGCATTTTTTTTCTCTATTTTTGAAAATACATGGCAATTCAATCTGCTTACGGTAGAACTATTCATATAAAACTGACTTCTTTGAATACTTCCAGGGACACGTTGTCACCCTATTTACCACAATTTCATTTAGTACCATGATATGCAATGGCTTTGATTTTTGAAAACTTGTCAACCATTTTCATCATATGTATATATTTCTGTTTATTCATTCATGTTGCATTTATTTCCAATATATGCTTAGAATGAAAAAATGCTTTAAATGTACAGTACCTATTGCATTCAACAGTTTTTTTTTTTTTAAACTTCTTTTAATAAGCTTTAGAAATGTTTTTAGCAACATGTGGTACTCAATTTAATGTTTAGCATTTCATGTTTAGCATTTAGTACTATCGTTCATTCGAAAGTGGAGTGGGTGTTGTATTCCGCTTTAGGTGTCCGTATATAGGTTTTCCCAAAACATGTCCTTATATAGGCACAATTCGCATTGCCCTTATATAGGCATAAGATCCCAGTCCTTATTTAGGCATTAGCCATGCTATCCAAATACAGGCATGGTCACCTAAATCCGTCCACCCTAACGTCACAACGAGTTCTTAGAAACCAGACCCTTAAGCTCTTGGGAGTTCCCCTAGCACAGGACTATTGATTTCTCCAAGAACTCATCTATTATGCATGAACCGCTGTACCTTCAGGGTTCATTCCTGACGTCTTTCTCTGCCCGACTTTACGTCAATGCTAACATTTCCAAGGCACCTACCAGGTATAAATATACCTTCCCTTGCCCAAGCAAAGTAGGAGGAGACCTCGACTTTAGAGGAGCCAGTATCCCGGCCTGACGCACTGACAAGAGACGCTGTCATCCCTGCTCGCAGAGAATCCAGCTTCCAGTGTTCTGACTCCCTTCGCGGGGTGTTAGAGTTCGAGACCCGGAAAGAGATTCCCACCTCTCTCATTCTCAAGGTATGGAGCTGACTAGAACCTAGAGGGACTCTTGGCATACTAGACTCTTGGCATACTAGACTCTTGGCATACTAGACTCTTAGCATACCATACTATAGAATACATCACCTACTTCTTACCTTGCACTACACTTAGGTTAGGTACACTGGGGTAGAACTAGTTAGAGAAGCATCTTATGAGTACTCGCATTTTTAGCTTATGTTATTTATGTATATGAATATATGTGTCATAGCTAAAAGATAATGCTAGCGCAGTATTATTTCTTTCTACTGCTTACGCTGTACATTATATATCTCGCATACTGTCTTACGATTGTAACAGTGCATATCTCTTACACGAGAAACAAGACTGTTGAATAAATCCTTTTATTGAAACGCCGGTCTATTCTTTCTGTGTAACTCTGAAGAAACTAAGCATGCACGATTAGCTGAGTGAAACTGTTATCCACGATTCTGAGAGTGTTCCGATTCTAAAGGGAAACAAAGTTGCCATGTTTATGCGTTTGCCAGAAACTACTCCCTTCTTGTTTACAAGGAGTTTCTAGTGGCCTCTGAGTTAGCTGGTACAAAGTAATTAAGTTTAATATACTCGATAGGGACATACTGACCTCATTCCTATGTCAAACCTATAGGGTATATTATTCCAATGCGCAGAGCCTATTAGAGAAATAGGAACTACACTACAGGAGGCCTAACATTCTTAAATGGGCCTTCTTCTCAACTTCAGCCCAGGCTGAAGTTTCTAAATCATTGCCCAAGAGGCAATCTACAGGCAAGTTTGGGGAGACTGCCACTCTTTTTGGGCCAGTGACCCCTCCCCAGCTGAGATTTACTATGGCCATGGGGTGATTTGTCATGATTCCATCAATGTTGGTCACCTGGTATTTGAACTCAGGTAAAAGCTGCAGGGGGGGGTACTAGGTTCCCTGTCACCATGGTGACACTAGCCTCTGTGTCCCCATAGGCCACAGCTTTCTGACCATTGATCAGTGGCTCCTGTCTGTACTTGCCCAAAGAATTGGGACTGACAGTAAAAGTGGCAAAGCCCATGCCACCATCACAGACTAAGGAGGCCTCTGAGGGGGACCTTGCTAAGCTAGGGCTCACCTCAGTTCCCCAAGAAAACCCACCTATATTTTTAGGTGTGCCATTACCACCTGGGGGATTACTACTTGTAGTACCAGGAGGAGTGGTAGTAGTGCTTGGAGGAATATTTTCCTTATTGCTGACCCATGGGCAATTGGGATCATTTTTCCTGTGGCCTTGCTTTTTACAAACAAAGCAATAAGGTTTCTTTTCAGGGGAGGAAGGAGTTTGGGACCCACCCCCAGACGAGGACTTTTGGGGCCCTGTAGTGGATTTATCTTTTTGATTTATCTCCACCCTTCTCTTGGGTCTTGGAAGAATCTTTCTTCTGGTCGCCACCCTGATTCTTTTGCTTCACCCTGGTTCTGACCCATTTATCTGTCTTCTTTCCCAATTCTTGGGGAGAAGTTAGATCTAAGTCAACCAGGTACTGGTGCAAAAGTTGGTTTTGATAATTATTAAGGATCTGCTCCCTCATAATCAAATTGTACAATCCTATGAAGTCATGCACCTTGCTGCCATGTACCCAACCTTCCAGAGCCTTTGTAGCACTATCCACAAAGTCTACCCAGTCCTGAGTCTGTGCCTTCTGGGTGTCTCTGAACTTAATCCTGTATTGTTCAGTGGTTAAGCCAAACCTTTCAATGAGAGCACTCTTCAGGACTGAATAGTTGTCAGCATCCTCTTCTCTTACAGTGAGGAGCTTATCTCTACCTTTGTCAGCAAAGGAGATCCACAAGATAGCTGCCCACTGCTCTTGAGGGACCCTCTGTACTTTACAGGCCCTCTCCAAAGCAGTTATCCATTTCTGGATGTCATCCCCTACATGGAAGGGAGGGACAATCTTGCTCAGGTTCCTATGATCAAAGGTGTGTTCCCTAACCCTAGGGACACTATAGCTGCCACCATGGGACTCTAGTCCCAATTTCTTCCTAGTCTTCTGGACTTCTAGGGACTCTTTATCCAGGGCCAATTGCTGTTGCCTGAGTCTAAACTTAGCTTTCTCAAGCTCTAGCAATTGGCACTCCCTGTCATAAGAGTTGTCCCTCTTGCTAGAAACAGAGGTCCCTATAGAATGTCTAGAATGATCTGACTCAGCAGAGGGAGACCTAGATCTCCTTGGTAACTCTGCACTCTCCCTGGAGGACTAAAGTGATGGTCCTCTTGACCCTCCTCTTCCTCTTCCTCCTGGGGATCTGAGTTGTTCATGGGTGGATCATTTTGATCCTCCTGTCCAGGGTTGGAATCTAGATCATAGAAGGTGTCCTCTCCTGACCTATCTTCTTCCCCTGTACCACCCACTCTATCCTGCTCATCTGACCCAGGAGTCTTCCTAATGTCATCTAGCAGTAATGCATCTATTAGACGTTGAGTGTTGGCATTTCTCCCTGTCTTCAGCTTCCTAGATACACACATAGCTATTAATTCAGTGAATGCAAAGCTATCATATTTAGTAGGCAGGATGCCACCAGTGGCATTCCCAGTAGAAGGCATACTAAGTGAGGTGTAGTGTAGGCACCTACCTAACCTAGTGGGAACTAAACTCTCTTAGGTTGGAGAAAGGGTGTGCTAGATCCTTGACTTACCCAACCCCAAGTTCAGTAGAACTTACTATCTTAAGCTAGTATTATATGTTCCTAGAGACTAGTGGTTTTTCAGTTAATCAATACAAAGATTTTTCTGGTAAAACATTGCAGGCTTGAATCCCAACCGCTGCACACCAATGTGAGAAGTTGGCCTGGTATATGCTGTCCACTAATGAAAGTGGGCACCTTGTACCAGTCCAAACAACCCTTATGGTGATTAGGTCACAGATAACCTTTATTGAAAGCTATCCTAGTGGTAGCTATGGAGAGCCGCCTTCAGGCTAAGTCTTGAAGGAATGTTAAGCACCTTGTTTTACCAGAATGCAACCTTATAGTATTTGGTTAAACGAAAGGGAAACCACACAGTAGTTATAAAAATATGCATTTATTATATATAACACTCTCTAGTATCCTCTACACGAGGATAGAACACAAATCAAATAATACAGTTGCAAAGAATCAAACGTAAGTAGCACAATACACAGTGGGCTCCCGGGGGAGACCAAACCATATATTAAATAAGTGGTATAAGAACCACGACTCAGGACTAGACCTAGTCTAGAAGGTGTAGAATTGCTGGGACCGCAAGGAACCACCCAAGGTGAGTGAGAAGGGACCCCACGGAGGACCGGTGCAGTGTGAGAACACGAGCGCGTGCTCCATACAATTCAATGGGAAAGTCGCGGTTGGAAAATCAGAGATTAAGGACCCTTCCCAGCAGATTACAAAGACAACCCTTGGAATTTAAGGGTTTGGAGAGCCACCCCACCCGTGGATACCTTTGTACCAGAGTTACCTATCCCAGAGGAGCCGGGTGCATAGGTGCGAAGTGGCGTCGGAAACCCTCGTCGTTTTCTATGGATGTTGACAAAGAAATGCTGCTGCGGGAAGAAAGAAAAGTGTCCAGTGGAATCCAACCGTGGCTTCTAGGTGAGAAGAACCCGAAAGCAGAGGGGACAGAGTCTGGGTCACTTTGGAGTGACCAGGGGCTCAATAGACGAATGCCCACTGATGTCGGGTGCTTCAGGTGCGTTGACGGTGACCTTGACTCTTCAGCTGCGAGGACCCAGAGACATCTAGGATGACCAGGAGCCAGAGGCAAGCTGTCCCACAAAGGATGTCGAGTGCTGAGGGGTCGGTGTTTGGCAGGAGCACCAATCAAGCCTTGGCAGCGGCAACAATGTAGATGGTCAAATTCGGTGTCGATCTGGTACAGCAAGGACCAGGAGACTCACCACAGCAAGGGGAGTCAGGGAAGGCCTGGAGCAACCAGGGGAGCTCAATTAAAGCAAAGTTGACCCTCAAGTGGACCCACAGGCCGAAGGCACAGGAGTTGCGAGGGGACCTCAGGTGGTTTCACAGGATACCAGCTAGCAGGGCACAGAGTGTGAAGATGCCGGAGTCCTTCTCAAAAAAGATGCGCTGGAGTCAGAGCTACAAATGGCCCAAAGCACGGAAGTATTGCACGACAACAAGCATGTGCAGCTGCAAATGGATATGGTGCACAGGAGTCCACGGGGACACTGTCCCCACAAGAGATATCTGCCTCAAACTCGGTAACAGGGCAGCTCAGCCTCGGAGATCTTCAGAAACCCATGTCCTGTGTTGCTGGAGTCTTCGGAGTCCACAGGAGCTCAGGGTCAGCAAACTGGTCAGATGCATTATGGTGCCTGCGTTTGCAGGGGAGTGACTCCTTCACTCCAAGGGAGATTCTTCTGTTGTCTTGGAGGTCCACAGGGTCCTGCCTGTATGGATCACGGACAGTGGCGAGACTGGGGACGGCAAGGGAAGACGAAGTCGAGCCCAAGGGAGGTCCAGCGAAGTCCAGCGTGTCCAGATGGTCGAAATGTAGCGGTATCTTCTTGCAGAATCTTGTCCACATAAAATCTAATGTCCTGTAGCCAGGTATCCCATTTTATACCCACGGGAAAGGGTTGGACAGATTCTTGGGGCCCTCCTAGGGGAGGGACAGGGGGGTAGCTACACCCATGTCCATTGTCCAGTTTCGCGCCAGAGCAGGAGCAGATGGCTCCCAGAACTGGTTTGAACTGGACTATGCACAGGGACACCAAGTGTGCCCCTCGTGCAGACTTTCTGGCACTGAGACAGTGCACCCACCCAGCCCTAATACACTAAATCCTGTCTGGGAGGTGGTAACACCTCCCTGTGACAGGATGCCTATTGTGCTGCCTTCCCCTGTTCAAGCTTGGCTCAGCAGCAGGAGGGCAGACTCGTGTCTGTGGCTGGCAGCATCCATTTTGTGCTGTAAGGCTCGAGAAAGTTGGTACCGGTAGACTTAGGTACCCCCAGAACCTTGGTTCTGAGGGGAGGAATCATACCTCCCACACCAGTTACTGATGTGGAGGTATGATTCCAAGGTGTTTGACACCAAACACGACATATTTCGTTGCAGTCATTTTCGAGATAACATTTACCGCAAGGTTATAATGCACCTCTACCTATATGTCTGGTAGTATCATGTACAGCCTGGGAGAAGGGTTTCCGAAGACTGCAGAGGGGCCCTGCTCATGCAGGAGCACCCTCTCACGCAAAACCCAGCACCCTGCCTTCAGGATTGTTAAGGCCTGCTATAGGGGTGACTTACAAAGTTGTAAGTGTAGTGATATATATAGATATAGTGAACCTATATCCAAAGTAAGTGGTGCAATCCCCAACTTACACAGGCTGCTGTAGCAGACCTAGAGTTCCATTTTGCATGGCCTCTCATCGGTGGCATAATACATGCTTCAGCCAATGGGAGGCCTCTGGGGTACTTATGCCCTTGGTACATGGGTACCATATACTAGGGACTTATAAGGGTACCCCAGTATCCAATCTGGAGTTGTACCAAAGTACATTACACAACCAATTTAGGGAGAAAGCAGATAGACTGGGGTCCTGATTAGCAAGGTCCCAGTCAGACTAGTCAAAAACCAGAAAAACACCATGAAAAAAGTGGGGGTAACCATGCAATCAGATCCTACCTTCCTACAGCTTCAATCTCTTTGCTCCATAAAAGTTGCCGAGTTAATTGCCCTTATTCGAGCTTGCAGTCTACCTGCACAAATGAGAGTCACCATCTTCAGTGACAGCCAGTATGGTTTTGGCGAACGTAATGATTTTGGGAACTTATGGTCACAAAGAGTCTTCCTTACATCCACAGGTGCCCTCATCAGGTACAGGCAAAATGTGAAGGATTTGCTTGAGGCTTTCCAGTGACAGCCAGTATGGTTTTGGCGAACGTAATGATTTTGGGAACTTATGGTCACAAAGAGTCTTCCTTACATCCACAGGTGCCCTGATCAGGTACAGGCAAAATGTGAAGGATTTGCTTGAGGCTTTCCAGTTACCCAGTGAAATTGTTGTTGTAAAATGTCTAGGACACCAAGCAGTCAGCGGATACGTTGCCATCGGCAACAGATACGCTGATTCCACAGCCAGGTATTGTGCACTGCTAACATGCACATTCAATGGACATTTCACAAACGAATCTGAGGGAGACAGTGCTTTTGCAATGATAATGGAAATTACTGACACTTGGGGAGAATTAAAATGAGTATAGGAAAGTGTGTCTGAAGCAGAGCAAAATGGGTGGATCAGATCAGGCTGTGAATAGAATGCACAAGACATCTGGATGTCAAGTGATGGAAGGCTATTGTTGCCTGGTAGCTTGTTATTTCCAAGGACCAGATATTACCACGGATTACCACATTTAGGAAGAGATGCCATGGTGAGACTCTTTCGACAACGTTGGTTTAATCCCAGGTTCTGAGTGATTGCTGATGAGAATTACAGAAGGTGAGTCACATGTCAACAACTGAACATAGGGAGGAAAATACACTTTAGAAACACTCACATAGAGAGATCGACTGGTCCTTTGAATAGACTACAGATGGATTTTATCAAGATGCCTGTGTACAATGGGTTAAGATATATCCTGGTGATCATTTGTGCATTCTCGAGGTGGGTGGAAGCCTACCCAGCAAGAAGAAATGACAGCCTCACTACAGATAAGTTGTTATTATGAGAGATCAGACCAAGATTTGGGATGCAGGTACTTCTTGAGTCAGATAGAGGAACACAATTTAACAACGGCATAGTTGAGCGAATGAATGGAACAATAAAGTCCCAATTGGCAAAAGTTTGTGCTTTAACTTCATTGAAATGGCCAGATGCTTTGCCTTTGGTGCTAATGAGCATCCAAAATATGCCAGACAGGAAGACAGGATTATCCCCTCATGAGATCCAGATGGGGAAGGCAATTAGACTACCAGCAATACCTGCAAATGCATAGTGAACACCGCAGATATTATGATTTTGGACTACTGCAAGACACTTGCTGATGTGGTTAATTTTTTCTCTCCTCAGGTATCAGCTGCTACACGAGACCCTCATCAAGAACAGTGTCATGAACTCAGCCCTGGTGACTGGGTTATGATCAA
Organism: Calotriton arnoldi; assembly: GCA_963921515.1. Taxonomy (NCBI): domain Eukaryota; kingdom Metazoa; phylum Chordata; class Amphibia; order Caudata; family Salamandridae; genus Calotriton; species Calotriton arnoldi. The sequence continues at coordinate 27,118 of CAWUFW010015608.1, read as the reverse complement.
GAAGCATGTTCCGAAGACTTGTCTTGAACCCAGATGGAAAGGCCCCTACCAAATAATACTGACAATGAACTCTGCTGTGAAATGTGCTGTAATTCCAAACTGGAATCATGCCTCACACACCAAGAGAGTGAGTTATCAAGAAGAAGCTTCTTTGGTCTATGATCCGGAGAGAAGAGCACTAGTGGTTGCACCACCAGTTGAGAGACCCCCAAGACTGGCAGCACCAGCTGAATGCAAGTTGAAGCGCCAAGAGAAGTGCAAGGAGGAGAAAGGGGTGAAGATTGACCAGTTGAAAGACAATTACAAGTCTCCGAGGTATCGCAAAGAGGCATCGAGGTCTCAGGAGGTGATGTAGCATAGACTGAACCGCATACTGGAAGTATTTGTGGAATCGAACAATGAGAAGAACAAGATTCCGGTGAAGGACCGAGCTCTGGGACAGGAAGAATACGTTGTCAAGCAAAGCGACCAAGAAATAACGGAAAGGAGAAGCTCATCAATAGCACGAATTACAGAGACAGTGACTAAGGAGAGTGAAACAGAGGTCGAAGACGCTCTTAATCCAAATCATCAAGTTCTACAGAGATCCAGATGAACTTGAGTGCCTTGCCGATGATATTCTGCACCTGAATGGTCTTATTTCGTAAATGGAGCACTAAATGTGACTTTCGAAGATCTGTGCAATGTGAACCCTGAATTGTTAGAACCCCCGTGAAATAACCGAGACATTATTATTTTAGAAACTTATTGAAAAACCAAAAACAGTCTTAAAATAAAAAGACAACTATGAACTGTGCCTATTGGATGTTTATTGTTTTAATTATTTGTTTTACAGAAGATTAACCTAGGTCTGAGAAGAAAGTTACAGAATAATAGGGATAACATATTAGAAGAACATGGAGTAAGGTTAAGGATTGTCTGTTAGGGAACTGCACTAACAAGAAGAAATCCTGTGAAAGATATTCTAGCTCCTTGCAGTTTATAAGAAGATTGCCTGCTAGCCCTCTATAGCAAATTAACAAAATACTGACTTATGAGTGATGTATTGCATCAGAAAGAAGTGCAAATGTATCATGTGCATGGTTTTTGTAATAACAGTAATAATGATCTCAATAGTATTAGTTGGATTTTACTTAACCTCTCATTTAGAACTCCCTAGAATTAATGTCACAAATGCACACACACATAACGTTAGGGAAAACATTTTTACTAAAACATTTCTGAGTTATAAGAAAGAAGATTACTCTGCTAATGTATATTCTAGACTGGTGCAAGAATACACTAATGCTAATGGTCTTAATAACAGGCGTAAAACCTATGCAGTAGAGAGCTGGCTCAGAGGGCATAATCCCGATTTGATTTTTATTCAAGAGACACATTTTCGAAGCTTGCCAGATGCTAGTAAAATCTTTAAGAATTGGGCGGGCTTCTATTGCTCATCTGTCTCAGGTATTGCGCAAAGGGGTGTGGGCATCTTCTTAGGTAAGCATGTCCAATTTCATGTTAATGGATCATACTCAGATCCGGGTGGAAGATGGACGTTTGTGCATGGAAAATTAAATCAGTTAAACCTTATATTGGCTACAATTTATGCACCAGTGATAGATGATCCATTCCCTATCTTACAATTAAAGCAAGCTCTATCGTGCATACCTGGACAGATCATAAGGGGAGGTGATTTTAATTTTTTACAGGACCCCTCACTTGACTCGACAAAGTTAAAACGTAAACAAAATAAACCACAAGTTGCTATTGCTCTGTCTAGCTGTAAATCTGATCTAGATATTTTAGATAAGTAGCGACTTAACAACCCAGCTAAACGTGGATATTCAGCAAAATATGATTCAGCATCAAGAATAGATTTTTTTCTGACCTCACATAACTTTGTAGTTAATAGATATGGACACATTCTAAATGCCTTTTCGGATCATGTTTTAATTAAAATGGAAATTGCTGTAGGGAATATGGATAAAGGCGCCTCAAGAAGATAGTACTTCAATAATCTTAATTTAGCAAATGAATTATGGTGCACAGAAATAGATAATGAGATAAGGGCCTTTTTCTACATAAACAAAGATTCAGCCCCAATTAATGTAACCTGGGACGCATTCAAGGCTACACTAAGAGGCATAATCACTTCAAAGGATATCCCGCAACAAAGGGCGAAAAAAGAGAAAAGAACTATGCTTGAAACAAGACTTGCTCGTGCGAATCAGGAATATATCATGAATAGGGGCCCAAACACTAAGCAAGAATTATCAGAAGCAAAAATACAAATATGAGAATTTTATTATGGACTAGCTGATATGGCAAGCAGGACTTACCTTCAGACAGTCTATGAAGATAGCGAGTATACTGGGAAACTTTTAGCCTGGCAGGCAAAAGAAAATAAGGTGCGTAATAGGATCGAGAGTATCTGGAATGAATCAATTAGAACACATTCAACCAGAACGCCGGATATAGGCGAAGTTTTCCTTAAACACTACAAGGGAATTTATCAATCAGACTATAATGCACCTCCGGAATCTATTCATGGTTTCTTGTCTGACTTGCCACTTCGTATTTTAAATATGAACTTTCAAAAGGAATTATTAGCAGATTTTATGAAGGAAGAACTTGATTCAGTTATAAGCTCTTTGCCTATTTGTAAGGCGACTGGGGAAGATGGTTTTCCCGCGGAATTTAAAAAAAAATTTGCCTCAACTCTTAATATTGAATTCCTAAATCTTGCGAACCATCTATTACAAGGGGGCGAACCTCCATTATCCTTTCGCACAGCAATTGTGATCAGCATTTTAAAGAAGGACAAAGACAGTGAGAACGTAAACTCCTATAGGCATATAAGCCTCTTAAATGCTGATTACAAAATGTTTGCGAAACTCCTTACTAATAGGCTAAATAGAATGGTAGGTTCACTTATCGAGAGGGATCAGTGTGGTTTTGTAGCTGGGAGACAGCTACATACCAACACAAATTTTTTATTAGAAGCACTGGATTTTTTAATATAAATAACACTAAGGCACAGGTTTGGTTTTTAGACGCTAAAAAGCGTTCGACCTAGTGTCCTGGGATTGTCTGTTCCTGATTTTAGAAAAATTCGGCTTCCCAAAGAAGTTTATATACTTGATAAGGCAGCTCTATACGAACTCTCAGGCATGAATTTTAATTAATTCGGTGAACATAGGCACATGTCAAATAAATAGAGGCACTAGGCAAGGGTGTCCTCTTTCTCCGATTATATTTGCACTATTTATTGAGCCACTTGCAATAGCAATTAAACAAAAAAAGGCGATACGGCTCCGCTTCAAGGTATGACAAATATAAAACTCTATGCCGACGACATTGTCCTTTTTTAGACTCAGAAACAGACACTCAGGTAGAAATTATGAAGATTTTTTCAGATTTCCAAGCAATAGGAGGCTACAAAATAAATAAGACGAAAACAGAGATCATATTGTGTAACTGCTCTGTTGACTCTCTATTGCTGGAATTCAGACATGTATATAATACTCGCCCAAAGAGATATTTAGGGATTTTTGTTACGGAGAAAATAGAAGATCTATTCCATTTAAACTATACTCCGTTGCTGAAAAAAGTGAAACACTTGTTAGCACGATGGAACCAGCTCCCTCTGTCTATACTGGGTCGTGCAGCACTAATTCGCATGTCTATTCTTCCACTTTTTAATGTTCTCTTTAGTGCTGTTCCGTGCGTATTACAAGCAGCTTTTTTTAAAGAAATAGATAGCATGTTCTCTTCCTTTTTATGGGCTAATAAGATACCGAGATTGGCACTCAGCACTTTAAGCTACCCTGTTGCAGAAGGAGGGTTGTCCCTTCCAAATATTAGTAATTATTATCATGCGACTTTTGCACATCACAGTTTTAGATTTTTTCTATTGGACCCTCAGGAGGCAGACAATTTTTTTATGATAAAGATCTTAAAGGAATACAATATCATTGACCCTACGAGAATAACTAAGTACCCCAAAAAAGTACGTTATAAGACTCTTCAATGGATACTCAAGCAAAAATCTCAATTGTTAATATTCTATATTATCCCGAGACTTAACAGCTCAACTAGACTCTCCCACTTTTACACAGGGGAAAGATGTTTTTTAGAGACTAGGATTTTAAAGATGTGGGAAGAAAATGGGTACCTGCAGATTCGAGATTTTATTATAGGCAATTGCTGGAAGTCATGGCCAGAGATTGAAATGGGGCTTTTACACTCTAAAACAATCTTGCAGTGGTCATTTATCAGACTAAAACCCTTGTTACAAAAATTTGACATTATTAATGCATCTGTTAGAGCAAGTTTGAGTGAAGCCTTTGACTCCCCGATACAACGGAAAATTAGTGCCTTGGTTACAATTCTTGAGGAAAATAAGCCTCTCTTGACATATGAAAAAGTTCGGGATAGATGGTGGAGAAGGGAAGGGATGCAGGTCTCAAAATTAACTTGGGATAGAATAAATAAACTTAATGCATCAACACTCAGAGGCGCAAATTTCAAGCGCATGCAATTCTATTCAAAATGGTTGATCTATAGAACCCCTTCCTTTCTTCATAAGATATACCCACAAATTGAGGACAGGTGTTTCCGATGCGCAAAAGAGGGCGGTGGCACCTGGTTACACATTGTTTGGGAATGTCCAAAGATCAGTCGTTTGTGGGAAGGAACCGAAACTTATCTCAGATCTATCCTAGACTCTTCTATTTCTATAGATGTAGATATTGCAGTTCTGGGTTGCTCTCCTAATATTACTGCACAAGAAGAATGCCTGTACATTGCAGCATTGGTAGCAAGATCTTTAATTTTACAATGCTGGCAATCAGATAAGGTACCTTCGTTTCATGTATGGAGAGCGAAGCTAAGTAAAATCAAAGAACTGGAGAAAAAATATGCAATAAGATCAGGCTCTATAAAAAAGTATGAAAAACGCTGGAGTCTATTGGGGACATAGGCTATAGACAAGGCCAGTCTTAGAACATTGGGTCATGTTTATCTTCTAAGATCTATCCTCTATGCTCCTCCTTATCCAACTATGGTTAGTAATTGTTTTGCATGATTGTTTTACCCTTTTAGGTTTATGCCGAAATATTTAGCACTTTGCACTTTTTAGATAGTATTTACCTTTTTTAACAGGGTGATGTGAGAGTGAGAGAAGATATGTTCATCTTAAATCGTTAGCACTCTGCACTTTAGAAGGCATTTAACTTTGTATGAAATAATGTGTTTTTACGTATTCTGATCATTTTGTAATATGCATTTTACTTGACAGTTATGTAGTTTTGTAATTTGCACGAACTCTCAATCAAAAAATTTAAGAAAAAAAAAGAATACACTAATGTTTTAGATGTTAAGGATTGATATGTTTGTGCACACTTGCCAACTTCTGTTTCTGAGGAAGTCATATACTATCACATTCCTTTGTCTTACGCAGTCTCTTGCTGTATTCTGCTTTCATTAGTTTTTAGGTGAGGACACTTTGAATATTTTGATTCAAATTATGATTTAGTTCGATCTAGAGTGTCTTTAATTGAGAGCATGATTTTACACCTGCAAGGAAAAACAATGGTTACAGCTAGGTATTATTTCTTACCTCATTTACCCATAGATAGTGTGAAGGCTTATAAGCATAGCCTAACATGCCTAATGCGACCTGCAGAGAAAGCTTACATTATGGATTTAGAAGAGAAGTACATGAAAATGACAAAGACAGCTGACAGAAAGAGAGATATTTTAGAAAATGCATGGAAAAAGTAAGAAAATGAATTTAAAAAGAAAATGGTTTATGCAAAACTAATTAGACAGCAGACACAAAGGGAAAATATGCTTTTACAAAAGATGCACAGTAAAAAGGACTAGACATGTAGGTATCAGTAGTTGTGAACACACATTTGAGCTAGTGAGAGGATAATGGCAAATTTTACAGGGAAACAAGAATGCAATACCAGGATTTTATTACATTTGTGGACTGAATGCTTACTTCCTATTGCCTACTGATTGGGAAGGAACCTGCTATTTAGGCAGATTAATTCCAAAAATGTATCATGTAAAAAGCATAGAAGCATTAATGTTAGCACCATCACACAGACAAAAATGCAATGAAGAAACAGGAGCTGCTCTGGTAGGAGACACCTTTGGAGCAGGAATACTACCAAGAGCAGAAAGTTAGCTACTGTGGTGGAGAAAATGGCAACAAGCTCATCAGGAGCTTTACTCTTGAATAACACTGAATTAATTACAATAAGGTCTATGGTTTTACAAGACCATCTTCCTTTAGACTTCTTTAGACTTCTTACTCGCTGAGAAAGGAGGAGTCTGTTACATGCTGAAACTAATTCACTGCTGTGCGTTTATACTTGATGAAAGCAAGCAGATTAAAAGCTTTGCAAGAAACATATCAGGTCTAGAAACTGAATTACATGAATTGGTAACACCAAGTTTGTGCAAGCATTTTGGGACTGGATTAAGCACAATTGGAAAATGGTTTTCAACAGCTGGGATGGGTATAAATAAAGCCATATTAATGCATCTACTGATAATAGGACTTTGCTTAATATTTCTTTATGTCTAATTTTTGAGCTGTAACAATTTCATGTGCAAAAGTCAGGAACATTTTCTGAGAAAAAGGTATGAGAAAGACTTTGGATTACAGAGAATAATGACAACTACATGAAATCACTTTAACTCCATAGGGGGATAAAAAGAAAAAGACGGGACACTTCTGAAGATGAAAATGCTTTCTAGACTTGAATTCGAGTGTGAAACTTGATTGTGTGATGCTTTAAAAATCATCAATTGGGAAGGAGTTGAGTGAAATGAGTTCTAAAATAAAAATTTGACTTGCGGCCTATGTTAGAATTGTGCTGTAGAAATGGGTTTAAGCTGCTGCAGAACTGTATTCAATTAGAACATGACATGCATTCTGAATGTGCACACTCCATAATGTGAAGAAATCCTTATTAATGTTGCAAAATAGATATATTAATACTATATATATATATATATATACTATACACAAACGAGGATAGCCTTCTATCAATTTATACGCAAGCTCAAACTGCAAAAACATTTCTTTAATGTAATCAGGAATGCGAATGAACAGGAAGCAATATCCACCAATATTGGAAGCCTCTGTGTGGCAGACATGAGCCTCCTCAAGGATTTGGCAGAACTAGACTGCGAAGAACTACTTAGTCAAATATCTCCGATAGAAGTGGCAATAAGATCAGATCTGGACATCTATGAAAATGTACGTACACCATTCAGACCTAAACCAGTCTTTACCCCGATGATGCCAAAAGACGGATTAGACATCTTTGCCGAGAATGTAGTCAAGGACCTGAAGGAATTGGCGAAACTCAGTAGTAAGGATTTTATTAATACGAATCACAATCAAAGGATACAATACAACAACCTTGTACAAAAAATCAAACAACGACAAGATATTACGGTCCGATGGTCCGACAAGGGCGCTAATGTAGTCTTGTGGCCTTTAGATAAATACAACCTGGAGGCACACACACACAACTGCAGGATAGGGAATGCTACAGCCACATCAGTGCCACCAGTATCATAGGAGTCAAAGAAAGGTTTCACAAGGCATTGTACGAATGGAGAGGTGTTGGGCTCATTTCCAAGCAAGAACTGGATTTCCTGAAAAATGACTATCCCGTAACGCCCCAACTCTATCTTATACCAAAGATACATAAAGATGCCCAGTGCCCCCCAGGAAGACCAATCATATCCGCGATTGGAGGGCTTTTTGAGAACACATCAAGATATATAGACTTCTTCCATCAGCCCTACGTTCATGAACTCCCAGCATACATCAGGGACACAGGAGATTTCTTAACAAAAATGTATGATCATACATGGAATGACAATTTCGTAATTATGACTTTGGATGTGCATACACTATACACTAGTATAAGACACAGGGATGGCCTGAATGCATTGAGCTACTTTCTGGGGAAACGGCCTATTGGTCTGCATCAACACACCATGATGCAGCTACAAATGGCAGAATGGTGTTTAGACAATAATTTATTTATCTTTGACAGACTCTTCTACAAACAAACACAAGGCACAGCCATGGGTACTTGCTTCGCCCCCAGCTATGCTAATTTGCATATGGGCTGGTGGGAGGAGCAAGTACTCATGAAGACACAAAGTATAGCTATGACTGAAAATGTGAATCTGTATGTCAGGTACATAGACAACATCTTTATTTTGTGGCAAGGCTCAGAGTAAAGTGCTAAAAATTTTGCAAAAGAAATTAATAACAACAGCCTTAATCTAGCCTTCACCTGTACCACCAGTAGAGACTCCATCAAATTTCTAGATTTAGAAATCTATGTAGAAAACAACAAAATACAATCTAGGACATACCGAAAACCTACCTCAGGTAACGCAATCCTCCACGCCAGTAGTTTCCACCCCACAAGCCTTAAGGAGACCATACCATATCCGGAATGCCTCCGGATGAAGCATAATTGCAGCACACATGAGGGATTGAGACAATCTACGAAGGGCTTGTTTGAGAGATTAAAATGCAGAGGATACAGTACTAGAACTTTGTCCAGCGCACAACAGAAAAGTGCCAATGCCAAAAGGGAAGACCTGTTATTCTCCAAAAACAGTAACAAAAAAGCACACAATAATGAGACAACTCCTAGATTGATTACAGGTTTCAATGCTTATCATAGTAACCTCCGAAAAATTTGGCACAGGCATTGGCAACTAGTACGAAGCGATCCGGTTATAGGTCCCACCTGCACCAAACTCCCCCAGATTACATTCAGAAGAGCCAAATCCATGCGCCAGGAACTTGTTTGTAATGCACCAACAATAGAAAAGGTAGCAGGCTGGCTTAAACCACAGAGAGGGTTTCATAAATGCTTTAAATGTAAAGCGTGCAAACATGGTATAAATACCAAAACAGTCCCCCTGACACTTAGACAGACGCCTTTTGAAATCCGAGGCAGTTACACATGTAAAACAGACTTCGCAGTTTATGTTGTCCAATGCACATGTGCAAAACAGTACGTGGGAAGTACTATACACCCGGTACACGTGCGGATATTACAACATCTTAGGGCCATCATTCATGATGACCCCACATATCCGGTAGCGAGACACATGAACACATACCATGGTGGTAAGGCTCAAGAACTTTTCTTCTTTGTGATTGACAATGTCCCCAAGAACATTAGAGGAGGGAACAGACAGCTAGCACTCAGGAGATTAAAATCAAGGTATATAATCCTACTTGATTCCAAAATCCCAAACGGGATGAATGCAGACGAGGCACTAAATGTACATCTGTGATATGCTAGCCGCTTGTCCTGTTCCTGATTCCTTTCCGTAGCGTTAGGTTCTTACACTTTAATCGTTTTTGTAAGTTTCTGTTGGCACATTCTTCACGACTTAGGGCCTGATTCTGATGCGGGTTGGAAAGCTTCCCGACGGAATCGGTTTGGAAATGGTTTCCGACCCACTCGGATCGGGAGAGTCCGACCGACGGAGTACGATGCATCCGGATGCTTCCAGATACGATTTGGTTGGACTCCCATTGACTTCAATGGGAGCCTATGTTCCTAACCACATCATAATTGGGCCCTGGGTCGGGAAGACACGTTCCCGATCCGATTTGGAAGGAGCAAATGCCATTAGGAGGCCTTCCTAACCGCATCAGAATCAGGCCCTAGGTGGGAATGCTTTCCTAACCGCATCAGAATCAGGCCCTAAGTTTTAATTTTTCAGTAGTTGCACGGGTCGCTAACTTTCATTCAGACCTACAAATATAGGGGAAAGAGATTCTAGGGTAATTGCCCACTTGGGCATTATACATCGTCTGTTCCTTTCCTACCCTACATTTATCAAAAAACTCACCCACCACTTAGAGATGTCTGTACCTATGAAGTTATGGGCGTATACTAAAGCATTTACTCCTTTAACATCTCTAAGATTAACCGCAACCTATATTAGTTGATAGGATAAGGTGAGAGAGACTTCTCTGTAATAGAATGAGAGGTGGAAAGTATTGCCGATGTAACTCTTCCCTTTTCCCTATCTGTTGTGATGCAGACATACCCGAAATCGACGCTGGTATAATCACTGTATTTTAGTATTAATGAGTATGTGGTTTATTTAATGTCACAGTTTGTATATTTTTATTTATTTAGAAAAAACTTTTGTGGCGAGAGCACTTAAGTTTTAAACAACAGTGTGATGCAATGTTTTTCAATTTTATTTTGCACTGTCATGGTTTAACATGCCAATTCTTCTATGTCCTTTAACCTAGACGGTTGCTGTGACAACCGACTGAATGTGCTTCACATACATATACTGAGTAAAATCAGAGATACCTGATGTAGTGAGCAAGGCGGTCCGCCGCCGAAACGCGTCTAGGTCTCCCTTTTGGAATAAAAATCTTTCTTTGATAAATTTCCCACGGAGTCAGCGCCTGTTCTTTATGGATGCCAGGATTGGTATAATATATATATATATATATATTCACTGAAAAAACCATAGGTTTTAGGGACAGATATAGTTAGTTGGACATTTCACTCGTACAAAACCATAGAAATTCCCCGTTATAGTTAGTTCAGCTAACTATAACTCGCGCCCCGCAATGCACTGCTGATGACGTCACATATTACATCACTCATGACATGGTCAGTGACATCACTGATGACATCACTGATGACATCTCAAATGACATCACTGATGACATCACTGATGACATCATCCAGTGACTGTGTGTTTCTGTAAAGTTTAAATATGTTTAATATATATAGGGAAAGGCGTATTGAAGAATGAGTGGGTGTATAAGTGTCTGAATGGATGATTTAGTACGTGAGTGACTGACTCTACAAGTGAGTGATTAAATGTATCTTACTGAATGCATGGGTTAGTGACTAAACTGTGTGAATGTCTGTATCCGTCTGTCTGTTGGTTTGTAAGCGGCTGCATGGCTTTCTGAATAGCTACATGAGTGTCTACATGGGTTATTGATTGATTGTCTGAGTATCTGTATGGGTGCCTGAGTGTTTGTGTGGGTGGGGTGTGTGTGACTCTGTGCATAGATGTGTGAGTTGGTGATTCACTGGGTGCATGGTTTCAAGAGTGCATCTGTGATGGACTGTATGGGTGGGTGAGTGTGTGTATGGGTGTGTTAGTGATTGAATGTATATCTCAGTGGTACATGAGTGAGTAACTACATATGTGAAAGGCAGTATATATGTGTGTTGGAGTATATAAATGGCTATAAGTGAGAGTGTGTGATTGTGAGAGTGGCTGTATGGATGAGTGTGTACTTGTATCAGTGATTGTATAAGAGCGTAAGAATGTGCTAGTATTTGTATGAGTAAGTGAGCTGGTGTGTGTATAACTGTATAGGTGAGTAAATGGGTGTGTGATTAAGTTTTTGCATGACTGACTAGGTGTGTGAGTACCTCTATGGATGAGTGGCGGTGTGTGAGTGTTTATATAGGTGTATGAGTGCATATGATAGTCCTGTACTGAGTGACTAAGTATGAGTGACTGTACGGGTGAGTGAGTGGATGTGTGTGTAGACCTAAGAATCAGTGAGTGGGTATGTAGTTTTTGGTGTTGGAGTGTCTATGGTTTTGAGAATGGCAGTCTGTAATTTAGAGTGGGTGTATCAAAAGTTATATTAGGGTGTGAGAAGATGCATGAAATTATCACATGGATGATGTCATCAGTGATGTCATTTGAGATGTCATCAGTGATGTCATCAGTGATGTCACTGACCATGTCATGAGTGATGTAATATGTGACGTCATCAGCAGTGCATTGCGGGGCGCGAGTTATAGTTAGCTGAACTAACTATAACGGGGGAATTTCTATGGTTTTGTACGAGTGAAATGTCCAACTAACTATAACTGTCCCTAAAACCTATGGTTTTTTCAGTGAATTTCAAAGGTTTTTAAATGCTAATTTCTAACTATAACGTGTCTGAAACCTATGGTTTTTTCAGTGAATTTCAAAGGTTTTTAAATGCTAATTTCTAACTATAACGTGCCTGAAACCTATGATTCTTTAAGTGAATTTCAAAGGTTTTTTAAATGCTAGTTTCTAACTATGCCTACAGAGGTAGGACATGTGAAGAAAAGAAGAAAAACGCACAGAAAGAAGCAAAAGATGTGCAGAAAGAACCAACAGAGGAGCAGAAAGAGGCCTTGTTGCAAAATCATCCTGTGCCCACAACTTTTTCAGACGGGTACTGGTGGTAACTGACTCTGACTAACCAGAGCCAGTGCTATGCTAAAAGACACTTAGAATACAGTGAAAACACCTACATACACTAGGGAACACTATGCGTTGGGGTACCCCTGTGATTAGCATGACCTCCTCTGCAAGTCCCTAGTACATAATAGGGCAGGGGATTAAAACTACCTCTTAAAACGCGCTACAGGGCGCGTTTGCACAGTGGTGAAGGGAGGGGGCCTGAGGTGACATGTGTGCAAACGCACCCTGTGGCGCGTTTTAAGTTGCGGGATTAAGTCCCTTGAATTCTGAGGGTCCCTGGGGCCCAACCTGCCCCCAGGTACCTACAGTTAGGACCACAGAGCTGAGTTGCAGAGAGGCGTTCCGAGGCCACGCACCTTTTTCACCTCTCTGCAACGCAACTCTGTTGTGCTTACTGAAGGTACCTGGTGGGCTAGTTGGCCCCAGGGTCCCTCAGGATTCAAAGGGAATTAATTCCCCAACTTAAACCGCACCACAGGGCGTGTTTGCGCACATGTCACCTGAGGCCCCGCCCTCCCTTCACCACTGTGCAAACGCGCCCCGTGGTGCGTTTTAAGTTGGGGGATTAGGTCACCTTGAATCCTGAGGGTCCCTGGGGCCCAACTAGCCCACTAGGTACTTCCAGTAAGCACCAAAGGCCTGCGTTGCAACGCCTGTAACAAATTGTGCAGTTGTGTTTAGGTAGTGAAGAGGGTCGTGCTGGGGGTAGTGTTTTAGGGTTTAGGGTAGTGCAGTGGTGTTTGTGTAGTGTAGGGGGTCATGCTGGGGGTAGATTTAGGGTTTAGGGTAGTGCAGTGGTGTTTGGGTAGTGTAGGGAGTCATGCTGGGGGAGTGTTTTAGGGTTTAGGGTAGTGCAGTGGTGTTTGGGTAGTGTAGGGGTCGTGCTGGGGGTAGTGATTTAGGGTAGTGCAGTGGTGTTTGGGTAGTGTAGGGGTACTGCTGGGGGTAGTGTTTTAGGGTTTAGGTTAGTGCAGTGGTGTTTGGGTAGTGTAGGGGTACTGCTGGGGGTAGTGTTTTAGGGTTTAGGGTAGTGCAGTGGTGTTTGTGTAGTGTAGGGGGTAGTGTTTTAGGGTTTAGGGTAGTGCAGTGGTGTTTGTGTAGTGTAGGAGGTCGTGTTTTAGGGTTTAGGGTAGTGCAGTGGTCTTTGGGTAGTGTAGTGAGTCATGCGGGGGTAGTGTTTTAGGGTTTAGGGTAGTGTAGGGGGTCATGCGGGGGTAGTGTTTTAGGGATTAGGGTAGTGCATTGGTGTTTGGGTAGTGTAGGGGGTCATGCGGGGGGTAGTGTTTTAGGGTTTAGGGCAGTGCAGTGGTGTTTGGGTAGTGTAGGGGGTCGTGCTGGGGAGAGTGTTTTAGGGTTTAGGGCAGTGCAGTGGTGTTCGTGTAGTGTAGGGGGTCGTGCTGGGGGGAGTGCTTTAGGGTTTAGGGCAGTGCAGTGGTGTTCGGGTAGTGTAGGGGGTCGTGCTGGGGGGAGTGTTTGAGGGTTTAGGGCAGTGCAGTCGTGTTCGGGTAGTGTAGGGGTTGTGCTGGGGGTAGTATTTTAGGGTTTAGGGTAGTGCAGTGGTGTTCGGGTAGTGTAGGGGGTCGTGCTGGGGGTAGTGTTCTAGGGTTTAGGGCAGTGCAGTGGTGTTTGGGCAGTGTAGGGCGTAATGCTGGGGGTGGTGTTTTAGGGTTTAGGGCAGTGCAGTGGTGTTCGGGCAGTGTAGGGGGTCGTGCCGGGGGTGGTGTTTCAGGGTTTAGGGCAGTGCAGTGGTGTTCGGGCAGTGTAGGGGTGGTGTTTCAGGGTTTAGGGCAGTGCAGTGGTGTTCGGGCAGTGTAGAGGGTCATGCAGGGGGTGGTGTTTCAGGGTTTAGGGCAGTGGTGTTCGGGCAGTGTAGGGGGTCGTGCTGGGGGTGGTGTTTCAGGGTTTGGGGCAGTGCAGTGGTGTTCGAGCAGTAAAGGGGGTCGTGCTGGGGGTGGTGTTTCAGGGTTTAGGGCAGTGCAGTGGTGTTCGGGCAGTGTAGGGGCGGTGCAGGGGTGGTGTTTCAGGGTTTAGGGCAGTGCAGTGGTGTTCGGGCAGTGTAGGGGGTGCTGCAGGGGGTGGTGTTTCAGGGTTTAGGGCAGTGCAGTGGTGTTCGGGCAGTGTAGGGGGTCATGCAGGGGGTGGTGTTTCAGGGTTTAGGGCAGTGCAGTGGTGTTCGGGCAGTGTAGGGGGTCGTGCTGGGGCTGGTGTTTCAGGGTTTAGGGCAGTACAGTGGTGTTCGGGCAGTGTAGGGGGTCGTGCTGGGGATGGTGTTTCAGGGTTTAGGGCAGTGCAGTGGTGTTCGGGCAGTGTAGGGGGTCGTGCTGGGGCTGGTGTTTCAGGGTTTAGGGCAGTGCAGTGGTGTTCGGGCAGTGTAGGTGGTCATGCTGGGGCTGGTGTTTCAGGGTTTAGGGCAGTGCAGTGGTGTTCGGGCAGTGTAGGGGGTCTTGCTGGGGCTGGTGTTTCAGAGTCTAGGGCAGTGCAGTGGTGTTCGGGCAGTGTAGGGGTCTTGCTGGGGCTGGTGTTTCAGGGTTTAGGGCAGTGCAGTGGTGTTCGGGCAGTGTAGGGGGTCGTGCTGGGGTGGTGTTTCAGGGTTTAGGGCAGTGCAGTGGTGTTTGGGCAGTGTAGGGGGTCATGCTGGGGCTAGTGTTTCAGGATTTAGGGCAGAGCAATGGTGTTCAGGCAGTGTAGGGGTTTTGCTGGAAGTGGTGTTTCAGGGTTTAGGGCAGTGCAGTGGTGTTCGTGCAGTGTAGGGGTGGTGTTTCAGGGTTTAGGGCAGTGGTGTTCAGGCAGTGTAGGGGGTCTTGCTGGGGTTGATGTGTCAGGGTTTAGGGCAGTGCAGTGGTGTTCGGGCAGTGTAGGGGGTCTTGCTAGGGGTGGTGTTTCAGGGTTTAGGGCAGTGCAGTGGTGTTCGGGCAGTGTAGGAGGTCGTGCAGGGGTGGTGTTTCAGGGTTTAGGGCAGTGCAGTGGTGTTCGGGCAGTGTAGGGTGTCGTGCTGAGGGGTGGTGTTTCAGGGTTTAGGGCAGTGCAGTGGTGTTCGGGCAGTGTAGGGGGTCATGCAGGGGTGGTGTTTCAGGGTTTAGGGCAGTGCAGTGGTGTTCGGGCAGTGTAGGGGGTCGTGCTGGGGCTGGTGTTTCAGGGTTTAGGGCAGTACAGTGGTGTTCGGGCAGTGTAGGGGGTCGTGCTGGGGATGGTGTTTCAGGGTTTAGGGCAGTGCAGTGGTGTTCGGGCAGTGTAGGGGGTCGTGCTGGGGCTGGTGTTTCACGGTTTAGGGCAGTGCAGTGGTGTTCGGGCAGTGTAGGTGGTCGTGCTGGGGCTGGTGTTTCAGGGTTTAGGGCAGTGCAGTGGTGTTCGGGCAGTGTAGGGGGTCTTGCTGGGGCTGGTGTTTCAGAGTCTAGGGCAGTGCAGTGGTGTTCGGGCAGTGTAGGGGGTCTTGCTGGGGCTGGTGTTTCAGGGTTTAGGGCAGTGCAGTGGTGTTCGGGCAGTGTAGGGGGTCGTGCTGGGGGTGGTGTTTCAGGGTTTAGGGCAGTGCAGTGGTGTTTGGGCAGTGTAGGGGGTCATGCTGGGGCTAGTGTTTCAGGATTTAGGGCAGAGCAATGGTGTTCAGGCAGTGTAGGGGTTTTGCTGGAAGTGGTGTTTCAGGGTTTAGGGCAGTGCAGTGGTGTTCGTGCAGTGTAGGGGTGGTGTTTCAGGGTTTAGGGCATTGGTGTTCAGGCAGTGTAGGGGGTCTTGCTGGGGTTGATGTGTCAGGGTTTAGGGCAGTGCAGTGGTGTTCGGGCAGTGTAGGGGTCGTGCTGGGGGTGGTGTTTCAGGGTTTAGGGCAGTGCAGTGGTGTTCCGGCAGTGTAGGAGGTCATGCAGGGGGTGGTGTTTCAGGGTTTAGGGCAGTGCAGTGGTGTTCGGGCAGTGTAGGGGGTCGTGCTGGGGGTGGTGTTTCAGGGTTTAGGGCAGTGCAGTGGTGTTTGTGCAGTGTAGGGGGTCGTGCAGGGGGTGGTGTTTCAGGGTTTAGGGTAGTGCAGTGGTGTTCGGCCAGTGTAGGTGGTCTTGCTGGGGGTGGTGTTTCAGGCTTTAGTGCAGTGGTGTTCGGGCAGTGTAGGGGGTCTTGCTGGGGGTGGTGTTTCAGGGTTTAGGGCAGTGCAGTGGTGTTCGGGCAGTGTAGGGGGTCTTGCTGGGGCTGGTGTTTCAGGGTTTAGGGCAGTGCAGTGGTGTTCGGGCAGTGTAGGGGGTCATGCTGGGGCTGGTGTTTCAGGGTTTAGGGCAGTACAGTGGTGTTCGGGCAGTGTAGGGGGTCGTGCTGGGGATGGTGTTTCAGGGTTTAGGGCAGTGCAGTGGTGTTTGGGCAGTGTAGGGGGTTGTGCTGGGGCTGGTGTTTCAGGGTTTAGGGCAGTGCAGTGGTGTTCGGGCAGTGTAGGTGGTCGTGCTGGGGCTGGTGTTTCAGGGTTTAGGGCAGTGCAGTGGTGTTTGGGCAGTGTAGGGCGTAATGCTGGGGGTGGTGTTTTAGGGTTTAGGGCAGTGCAGTGGTGTTCGGGCAGTGTAGGGGGTCGTGCCGGGGTGGTGTTTCAGGGTTTAGGGCAGTGCAGTGGTGTTCGGGCAGTGTAGGGGGTGGTGTTTCAGGGTTTAGGGCAGTGCAGTGGTGTTCGGGCAGTGTAGAGGGTCATGCAGGGGTGGTGTTTCAGGGTTTAGGGCAGTGGTGTTCGGGCAGTGTAGGGGTCGTGCTGGGGGTGGTGTTTCAGGGTTTGGGGCAGTGCAGTGGTGTTCGAGCAGTAAAGGGGGTCGTGCTGGGGGTGGTGTTTCAGGGTTTAGGGCAGTGCAGTGGTGTTCGGGCAGTGTAGGGGGCGGTGCAGGGGGTGGTGTTTCAGGGTTTAGGGCAGTGCAGTGGTGTTCGGGCAGTGTAGGGGGTGCTGCAGGGGTGGTGTTTCAGGGTTTAGGGCAGTGCAGTGGTGTTCGGGCAGTGTAGGGGGTCATGCAGGGGGTGGTGTTTCAGGGTTTAGGGCAGTGCAGTGGTGTTCGGGCAGTGTAGGGGGTCGTGCTGGGGCTGGTGTTTCAGGGTTTAGGGCAGTACAGTGGTGTTCGGGCAGTGTAGGGGGTCGTGCTGGGGATGGTGTTTCAGGGTTTAGGGCAGTGCAGTGGTGTTCGGGCAGTGTAGGGGGTCGTGCTGGGGCTGGTGTTTCAGGGTTTAGGGCAGTGCAGTGGTGTTCGGGCAGTGTAGGTGGTCGTGCTGGGGCTGGTGTTTCAGGGTTTAGGGCAGTGCAGTGGTGTTCGGGCAGTGTAGGGGGTCTTGCTGGGGCTGGTGTTTCAGAGTCTAGGGCAGTGCAGTGGTGTTCGGGCAGTGTAGGGGGTCTTGCTGGGGCTGGTGTTTCAGGGTTTAGGGCAGTGCAGTGGTGTTCGGGCAGTGTAGGGGGTCGTGCTGGGGGTGGTGTTTCAGGGTTTAGGGCAGTGCAGTGGTGTTTGGGCAGTGTAGGGGGTCATGCTGGGGCTAGTGTTTCAGGATTTAGGGCAGAGCAATGGTGTTCAGGCAGTGTAGGGGTTTTGCTGGAAGTGGTGTTTCAGGGTTTAGGGCAGTGCAGTGGTGTTCGTGCAGTGTAGGGGGTGGTGTTTCAGGGTTTAGGGCAGTGGTGTTCAGGCAGTGTAGGGGGTCTTGCTGGGGTTGATGTGTCAGGGTTTAGGGCAGTGCAGTGGTGTTCGGGCAGTGTAGGGGGTCTTGCTGGGGGTGGTGTTTCAGGGTTTAGGGCAGTGCAGTGGTGTTCCGGCAGTGTAGGAGGTCATGCAGGGGGTGGTGTTTCAGGGTTTAGGGCAGTGCAGTGGTGTTCGGGCAGTGTAGGGGGTCGTGCTGGGGGTGGTGTTTCAGGGTTTAGGGCAGTGCAGTGGTGTTCGGGCAGTGTAGGGTGTCGTGCTGAGGGGTGGTGTTTCAGGGTTTAGGGCAGTGCAGTGGTGTTCGGGCAGTGTAGGGGGTCATGCAGGGGTGGTGTTTCAGGGTTTAGGGCAGTGCAGTGGTGTTCGGGCAGTGTAGGGGGTCGTGCTGGGGCTGGTGTTTCAGGGTTTAGGGCAGTACAGTGGTGTTCGGGCAGTGTAGGGGGTCGTGCTGGGGATGGTGTTTCAGGGTTTAGGGCAGTGCAGTGGTGTTCGGGCAGTGTAGGGGGTCGTGCTGGGGCTGGTGTTTCAGGGTTTAGGGCAGTGCAGTGGTGTTCGGGCAGTGTAGGTGGTCGTGCTGGGGCTGGTGTTTCAGGGTTTAGGGCAGTGCAGTGGTGTTCGGGCAGTGTAGGGGGTCTTGCTGGGGCTGGTGTTTCAGAGTCTAGGGCAGTGCAGTGGTGTTCGGGCAGTGTAGGGGTCTTGCTGGGGCTGGTGTTTCAGGGTTTAGGGCAGTGCAGTGGTGTTCGGGCAGTGTAGGGGGTCGTGCTGGGGGTGGTGTTTCAGGGTTTAGGGCAGTGCAGTGGTGTTTGGGCAGTGTAGGGGGTCATGCTGGGGCTAGTGTTTCAGGATTTAGGGCAGAGCAATGGTGTTCAGGCAGTGTAGGGGTTTTGCTGGAAGTGGTGTTTCAGGGTTTAGGGCAGTGCAGTGGTGTTCGTGCAGTGTAGGGGGTGGTGTTTCAGGGTTTAGGGCATTGGTGTTCAGGCAGTGTAGGGGGTCTTGCTGGGGTTGATGTGTCAGGGTTTAGGGCAGTGCAGTGGTGTTCGGGCAGTGTAGGGGGTCGTGCTGGGGGTGGTGTTTCAGGGTTTAGGGCAGTGCAGTGGTGTTCGGGCAGTGTAGGAGGTCATGCAGGGGTGGTGTTTCAGGGTTTAGGGCAGTGCAGTGGTGTTCGGGCAGTGTAGGGGGTCGTGCTGGGGGTGGTGTTTCAGGGTTTAGGGCAGTGCAGTGGTGTTTGTGCAGTGTAGGGGTCGTGCAGGGGTGGTGTTTCAGGGTTTAGGGTAGTGCAGTGGTGTTCGGCCAGTGTAGGTGGTCTTGCTGGGGGTGGTGTTTCAGGCTTTAGTGCAGTGGTGTTCGGGCAGTGTAGGGGGTCTTGCTGGGGGTGGTGTTTCAGGGTTTAGGGCAGTGCAGTGGTGTTCGGGCAGTGTAGGGGTCTTGCTGGGGCTGGTGTTTCAGGGTTTAGGGCAGTGCAGTGGTGTTCGGGCAGTGTAGGGGGTCATGCTGGGGCTGGTGTTTCAGGGTTTAGGGCAGTACAGTGGTGTTCGGGCAGTGTAGGGGGTCGTGCTGGGGATGGTGTTTCAGGGTTTAGGGCAGTGCAGTGGTGTTTGGGCAGTGTAGGGGGTTGTGCTGGGGCTGGTGTTTCAGGGTTTAGGGCAGTGCAGTGGTGTTCGGGCAGTGTAGGTGGTCGTGCTGGGGCTGGTGTTTCAGGGTTTAGGGCAGTGCAGTGGTGTTCGTGCAGTGTAGGAGGTCATGCTGGGGCTGGTGTTTTAGGGTTTAGGGCAGTGCAGTGGTGTTCGGGCAGTGTAGGGGGTCTTGCTGGGGCTGGTGTTTCAGAGTCTAGAGCAGTGCAGTGGTGTTCGGGCAGTGTAGGGGGTCTTGCTGGGGCTGGTGTTTCAGGGTTTAGGGCAGTGCAGTGCAGTGGTGTTCGGGCAGTGTAGGGGTCGTGCTGGGGGTGGTGTTTCAGGGTTTAGGGCAGTGCAGTGGTGTTTGGGCAGTGTAGGGGGTCTTGCTGGGGCTGGTGTTTCAGGGTTTAGGGCAGTGGTGTTCAGGCAGTGTAGGGGGTCTTGCTGCGGTTGATGTGTCAGGGTTTACGGCAGTGCAGTGGTGTTCGGGCAGTGTAGGGGGTCGTGCTGGGGGTGGTGTTTCAGGGTTTAGGGCAGTGCAGTGGTGTTCCGGCAGTGTAGGAGGTCGTGCAGGGGGTGGTGTTTCAGGGTTTAGGGCAGTGCAGTGGTGTTCGGGCAGTGTAGGGGGTCGTGCTGGGGGTGGTGTTTCAGGGTTTAGGGCAGTGCAGTGGTGTTCGGGCAGTGTAGGTGGTCTTGCTGGGGGTGGTGTTTCAGGCTTTAGTGCAGTGGTGTTCGGGCAGTGTAGGGGGTCTTGCTGGGGGTGGTGTTTCAGGGTTTAGGGCAGTGCAGTGGTGTTCGGGCAGTGTAGGGGGTCTTGCTGGGGCTGGTGTTTCAGGGTTTAGGGCAGTGCAGTGGTGTTCGGGCAGTGTAGGGGGTCGTGCTGGGGCTGGTGTTTGAGGGTTTAGGGTAGTGCAGTGGTGATCGGGCAGTGTAGGGGGTCGTGCTGGGGCTGGTGTTTCAGGGTTTAGGGCAGTGCAGTGGTTTTCGGGCAGTGTAGGCTGTCGTGCTGGGGCTGGTGTTTCAGGGTTTAGGGCAGTGCAGTTGTGTTCGGGCAGTGTAGGGGTCATGCAGGGGGTGGTGTTTCAGGGTTTAGGGCAGTGCAGTGGTGTTCGGGCAGTGTAGGGGGTCGTGCTGGGGCTGGTGTTTCAGGGTTTAGGGCAGTACAGTGGTGTTCGGGCAGTGTAGGGGGTCGTGCTGGGGATGGTGTTTCAGGGTTTAGGGCAGTGCAGTGGTGTTCGGGCAGTGTAGGGGGTCGTGCTGGGGCTGGTGTTTCAGGGTTTAGGGCAGTGCAGTGGTGTTCGGGCAGTGTAGGTGGTCGTGCTGGGGCTGGTGTTTCAGGGTGTAGGGCAGTGCAGTGGTGTTCGGGCAGTGTAGGGTGTCTTGCTGGGACTGGTGTTTCAGAGTGTAGGGCAGTGCAGTGGTGTTCAGGCAGTGTAGGGGGTCTTGCTGGGGCTGGTGTTTCAGGGTTTAGGGCAGTGCAGTGGTGTTCGGGCAGTGTAGGGGGTCGTGCTGGGGGTGGTGTTTCAGGGTTTAGGGCAGTGCAGTGGTGTTTGGGCAGTGTAGGGGGTCATGCTGGGGCTAGTGTTTCAGGATTTAGGGCAGAGCAATGGTGTTCAGGCAGTGTAGGGGTTTTGCTGGAAGTGGTGTTTCAGGGTTTAGGGCAGTGCAGTGGTGTTCGTGCAGTGTAGGGGTGGTGTTTCAGGGTTTAGGGCAGTGGTGTTCAGGCAGTGTAGGGGGTCTTGCTGGGGTTGATGTGTCAGGGTTTAGGGCAGTGCAGTGGTGTTCGGGCAGTGTAGGGGGTCGTGCTGGGGGTGGTGTTTCAGGGTTTAGGGCAGTGCAGTGGTGTTCCGGCAGTGTAGGAGGTCATGCAGGGGGTGGTGTTTCAGGGTTTAGGGCAGTGCAGTGGTGTTCGGGCAGTGTAGGGGGTCGTGCTGGGGGTGGTGTTTCAGGGTTTAGGGCAGTGCAGTGGTGTTCGGGCAGTGTAGGGTGTCGTGCTGAGGGGTGGTGTTTCAGGGTTTAGGGCAGTGCAGTGGTGTTCGGGCAGTGTACGGGGTCGTGCAGGGGTGGTGTTTCAGGGTTTAGGGCAGTGCAGTGGTGTTTGTGCAGTGTAGGGGGTCGTGCAGGGGTGGTGTTTCAGGGTTTAGGGTAGTGCAGTGGTGTTCGGCCAGTGTAGGTGGTCTTGCTGGGGGTGGTGTTTCAGGCTTTAGTGCAGTGGTGTTCGGGCAGTGTAGGGGGTCTTGCTGGGGGTGGTGTTTCAGGGTTTAGGGCAGTGCAGTGGTGTTCGGGCAGTGTAGGGGGTCTTACTGGGGCTGGTGTTTCAGGGTTTAGGGCAGTGCAGTGGTGTTCGGGCAGTGTAGGGGGTCATGCTGGGGCTGGTGTTTCAGGGTTTAGGGCAGTACAGTGGTGTTCGGGCAGTGTAGGGGGTCGTGCTGGGGATGGTGTTTCAGGGTTTAGGGCAGTGCAGTGGTGTTTGGGCAGTGTAGGGGTTGTGCTGGGGCTGGTGTTTCAGGGTTTAGGGCAGTGCAGTGGTGTTCGGGCAGTGTAGGTGGTCGTGCTGGGGCTGGTGTTTCAGGTTTTAGGGCAGTGCAGTGGTGTTCGTGCAGTGTAGGGGGTCATGCTGGGGCTGGTGTTTTAGGGTTTAGGGCAGTGCAGTGGTGTTCGGGCAGTGTAGGGGGTCGTGCTGGGGATGGTGTTTCAGGGTTTAGGGCAGTGCAGTGGTGTTTGGGCAGTGTAGGGGGTTGTGCTGGGGCTGGTGTTTCAGGGTTTAGGGCAGTGCAGTGGTGTTCGGGCAGTGTAGGTGGTCGTGCTGGGGCTGGTGTTTCAGGTTTTAGGGCAGTGCAGTGGTGTTCGTGCAGTGTAGGGGGTCATGCTGGGGCTGGTGTTTTAGGGTTTAGGGCAGTGCAGTGGTGTTCGGGCAGTGTAGGGGTCATGCTGGGGCTGGTGTTTCAGGGTTTAGGGCAGTGCAGTGCAGTGGTGTTCGGGCAGTATAGGGTGTCGTGCTGGGGGTGGTGTTTCAGGGTTTAGGGTAATGCAGTGGTGTTTGGGCAGTGTAGGGGGTCATGCTGGGGCTAGTGTTTCAGGATTTAGGGCAGAGCAATGGTGTTCAGGCGGTGTAGGGGGTTTTGCTGGAGGTGGTGTTTCAGGGTTTAGGGCAGTGCAGTGGTGTTCGTTCAGTGTAGGGGGTGGTGTTTCAGGGTTTAGGGCAGTGGTGTTCAGGCAGTGTAGGGGGTCTTGCTGGGGTTGATGTGTCAGGGTTTACGGCAGTGCAGTGGTGTTCGGGCAGTGTAGGGGGTCGTGCTGGGGGTGGTGTTTCAGGGTTTAGGGCAGTGCAGTGGTGTTCCGGCAGTGTAGGAGGTCGTGCAGGGGGTGGTGTTTCAGGGTTTAGGGCAGTGCAGTGGTGTTCGGGCAGTGTAGGGGTCGTGCTGGGGGTGGTGTTTCAGGGTTTAGGGCAGTGCAGTGGTGTTCGGGCAGTGTAGGTGGTCTTGCTGGGGGTGGTGTTTCAGGCTTTAGTGCAGTGGTGTTCGGGCAGTGTAGGGGTCTTGCTGGGGGTGGTGTTTCAGGGTTTAGGGCAGTGCAGTGGTGTTCGGGCAGTGTAGGGGTCTTGCTGGGGCTGGTGTTTCAGGGTTTAGGGCAGTGCAGTGGTGTTCGGGCAGTGTAGGGGGTCGTGCTGGGGCTGGTGTTTGAGGGTTTAGGGTAGTGCAGTGGTGTTCGGGCAGTGTAGGGGGTCGTGCTGGGGCTGGTGTTTCAGGGTTTAGGGCAGTGCAGTGGTTTTCGGGCAGTGTAGGCGGTTGTGCTGGGGCTGGTGTTTCAGGGTTTAGGGCAGTGCAGTGGTGTTCGGGCAGTGTAGGGGGTCGTGCTGGGGGTGGTGTTTCAGGGTTTAGGGCATTGCAGTGGTGTTCGGGCAGTGTAGGGGGTCGTGCTGGGGCTGGTGTTTCATGGTTTAGGGCAGTGCAGTGGTGTTCGGGCAGTGTAGGGGGTCTTGCTGGGGGTGGTGTTTCAGGGTTTCGGGCAGTGCAGTGGTGTCGGGCAGTGTAGGGGGTCATGCTGGGGGTGGTGTTTCAGGGTTTAGGGCAGTGCAGTGGTGTACGGGCAGTGTAGGGGGTCTTGCTGGGGGTGGTGTTTCAGGGTTTAGGGCAGTGGTGTTCGGGCAGTGTAGGGGGTCTTGCTGGGGGTAGTGTTTCGGGGTTTAGAGCAGTGCAGTGGTGTTCGTGCAGTGTAGGGGTCGTGCTGGGGGTGGTGTTTCAGGGTTTAGGGCAGTGCAGTAGTGTTCGGGCAGTGTAGGGGATCGTGCAGGGGTGGTGTTTCAGGGTTTAGGGCAGTGCAGTGGTGTTCGGGCAGTGTAGGAGGTCGTGCTGGGGGTGGTGTTTCAGGGTTTAGGGCACTGCAGTGGTGTTCGTGCAGTGTAGGGGTCGTGCAGGGGTGGTGTTTCAGGGTTTAGGGCAGGGCAGTGGTGTTCGGGCAGTGTAGGGGTCGTGCTGGGGCTGGTGTTTCAGGGTTTAGGGCATTGCAGTGGTGTTCGGGCAGTGTAGGGGTCTTGCTGGGAGTGGTGTTTCAGGGTTTAGGGCAGTGGTGTTCGGGCAGTGTAGGGGTCTTGCTGGGGGTGGTGTTTCAGGGTTTAGGGCAGTGCAGTGGTGTTCGGGCAGTGTAGGGGTCTTGCTGGGGTAGTGTTTCAGGCTTTAGGGCAGTGCAGTGGTGTTCGTGCAGTGTAGGGGGTCGTGCTGGGGATGGTGTTTCAGGGTTTAGGGCAGTGCAGTAGTGTTCGGGCAGTGTAGGGGTCGTGCAGGGGTGGTGTTTCAGGGTTTAGGGCAGTGCAGTGGTGTTCGGGCAGTGTAGGGGGTCGTGCTGGGGGTGGTGTTTCAGGGTTTAGGGCAGTGCAGTGGTGTTCGGGCAGTGTAGGGGGTCGTGCTGGGGGTGGTGTTTCAGGGTTTAGGGCAGTGGTGTTCGGGCAGTGTAGGGGGTCTTGATGGGGGTGATGTTTCAGGGTTTAGGGCAGTGCAGTGGTGTTCGGGCAGTGTAGGAGGTCTTGCTGGGGGTAGTGTTTCAGGGTTTAGGGCAGTGCAGTGGTGTTCGGGCAGTGTAGGGGTCATGCTGGGGGTGGTGTTTCAGGGTTTAGGGCAGTGCAGTGGTGTTCGGGCAGTGTAGGGGGTCGTGCTAGGGTATGTGTTTCAGGGTTTTGGTCAGTGCAGTGGTGTTCGGGCAGTGTAGGGGGTCGTGCAGGGGCTGGTGTTTCAGGGTTTAGGGCAGTGCAGTGGTGTTCGGGCAGTGTAGGGGGTCGTGCTGGGGGTAGTGTTTTAGGGTTTAGGGTAGTGCAGTGGTGCTTGTGTAGTGTAGGGGGTCGTGCTGGGGGTAGTGTTTTAGGGTTTAGGGTAGTGCAGTGGTGTTTGTGTAGTGTAGGGGGTCATGTTTTAGGGTAGTGCAGTGGTGTAGGTTAGTGCAGTGGTATTTGGGTAGTGTAGGGGGTCGTGCTGGGGGTAGTGTTTTAGGGTTTAAGGTAGTGCAGTGGTGTTTGTGTAGTGTAGGGGTCGTGCTGGGGGTAGTGTTTTAGGGTTTAGGGTAGTGCAGTGGTGTTGGGGTAGTGTTTTAGGGTTTAGGGTAGTGCAGTGGTGTTTGTGTAGTGTAGGGGGTCATGCTGGGGGTAGTGTTTTAGGGTTTAGGATAGTGCAGTGGTGCTTGTGTAGTGTAGGGGTCGTGCTGGGGTAGTGTTTTAGGGTTTAGGGTAGTGCAGTGGTGTTTTTGTAGTGTAGGGGGTCATGTTTTAAGATGCAACGCTCCAATACCTGACCAGTCTGCACTACATAAAACTGCAAAAAAACTAAAAATAAAAAGTGTTTTGCACACTTTTGTCATTGGGCTATATGTGGGCTACATCTGGGTAATATTTGAGCTACATTTGGGCTCTTTTTTCACTGGTGGCCATCTTGGAGGACTTCTTTGTTATGAAGTTTCCTAATTTCCTCATTTACTGCAGTCTCCTCAGTAGGAAATGCTTTCAGTTTTTACTTTGATTCCATCAAGAAGGCATTCAGATGTGTCACACATTTGCCATAAATTCAGAATGTTATTACTCTAGTTGTTCATTAGATCACTGTAGTAAAGCTACTGCTCACCAAGGAGTTAACTGGAAGTCTACTGCTGGTATTGAAAGTGATTGTTTCAGTCTGCATGTCAGAATTTTCTAATGAAATAGAAGAGGATTTGAGATCTCACTTAAAACATGCACTAAATTTTCTTTTGCAGCACTAACCATAATTTCTATGGCAAAATGAACCCCCTCATTTTGTTCCTTTTTAAATTAAATGTTTTAGTGTTACCAGTTTATTCCAATCAAGATGGCTTCAGGTGTGCCATACTTTTGTCATAAGTAAGGCTGTTAGCACTCTAGTTGTTCTTTAGAACACTCTGGGAAGCTGCAGTAGAACACAAAGGCATCAACTGACAGGCTGCTCCTGTTGAAATATAACAGGAAGATATTTGAGATCTCACTTAAAACATGTCCTAATTTTTCTTTCTACAGCACTAACCATAATTTCTATGGCAAAATGAACCCCCTCATTTTGTTCCTTTTTAAATTAAATGTTTTAAGTGTTACCAGTTTATTCCAATCAAGATGGCTTCAGGTGTGCCATACTTTTGTCATAAGTAAGACTGTTAGCGCTCTAGTTGTTCTTTAGAACACTCTGGGAAGCTGCAGTAGAACACAAAGGCATCAACTGACAGGCTGCTCCTGTTGAAATATAACAGGAAGATATTTGAGATCACACTTGAAACATGTCCTAATTTTTCTTTCTACAGCACTAACCATAATTTCTATGACAAAATGAACCCCATCATTTTGTTCCTTTTTAAATTAAATGTTTTAAGTGTTACCAGTTTATTCCAATCAAGATGGCTTCAGGTGTGGCATACTTTTGTCATAAGTAAGACTGTTAGCGCTCTAGTTGTTCTTTAGAACACTCTGGGAAGCTGCAGTAGAACACAAAGGCATCAACTGACAGGCTGCTCCTGTTGAAATATAACAGGAAGATATTTGAGATCACACTTGAAACATGTCCTAATTTTTCTTTCCAGAGCACTAACCATAATTTCTATGACAAGATGAACCCCATCATTTTGTTCCTTTTTAAATTAAATGTTTTAAGTGTTACCAGTTTATTCCAATCAAGATGGCTTCAGGTGTGCCATACTTTTATCATAAGTAAGGCTGTTAGCACTCTAGTTGTTCTTTAGAACACTCTGGGAAAGCTGCAGTAGAACACAAAGGAATCAACTGACAGTCTCTGCCCTTGTTGGATGTACATGTTTTACTGAGAATGTCAGACTTCATTCTCACATGACTGAGAAAGATAATGTGAATTTACAGAAAATATGCTCTCATTTTAGCTTCTGGGTTACCTTCAAAACTGTATGGGACAAGCATGTGAAAATAGTTTTCTCTCAAACATGATTCATGATATCCCAGCAGAAGGTTTTTCACAGGGTAAAATCACCTTAGAACACACCACAATTCCTGAAATTAGTATGGTACCATCAACAAATGAATTCTAATGTAACTAAAGTCTGGAGCAATACGTAACTGAACGTAGGGGCACA